>JAVGWX010000003.1:66490532-66900532 GCA_036924085.1 Ariolimax columbianus
ACCAATGACCATCTCCATACAATCAACTAGTTGATTAGAGAGAACGAGGACAGTCGGTATGCCCCAATGGATTGTGTTTGTAGACTTCGAAAAATCCTTTCATAGCGAGGAAAGAAGTGCTGCAGTAAATGCCTTAAGTAACCTATATATCGAGGAAAAGTACACTCAGTTTATAGAGAAGATAAACGATGCCTGGTCAATTGCGGTCACTCTTGTCCACATGCCACTTTCCATAGCTATACACCGGCGAGTGTGATAAGAAGATACGATCTTCCCTGAACTGTTAACAAATGCACTTGAAGACGTTGTTAAGTCCCTAAACTGGCAGGATCGAAGTGTCAACATTGATGACGAGATGTTCTGTCACCTCCGTTTTGCAGACCTGAATGCGATTTTTAGCCACAGCATTGTAGAAGCCAGACAAAACCTAAACAAGTTAAATCAAGCCGGCAAGACGGTCGGCCTGAACATAAATAGAAATAAGACAGACAAAACCTAAACAAGTTAAATCAAGCCGGCAAGACGGTTGACCTGAACATAAATATAAATAAGACAGACAAAACCTAAACAAGTTAAATCAAGCCGGCAAGACGGTCGGCCTGAACATAAATAGAAATAAGACAGACAAAACCTAAACAAGTTAAATCAAGCCGGCAAGACGGTTGGCCTGAACATAAATAGAAATAAGACAGACAAAACCTAAACAAGTTAAATCAACAACAACCGAAACATTGAAAAGGAGATCTCACACAGGAGAGAGGAGAGTTGGCACAGCGTCAACAGCATTCAACCGACGGATGAGGGACGTCACGGCCAGGACTCACATCTTCAATAGTATGGCTATTCCTGCAAGGATATAGGGTGTGAGGTTTGAAACCTGTGAAAATCAGCTCCGACAAAGCTCTGAATTACGGAAAGAGCAATAGAGCAAAGTGTCCTTAATATCTCCCTAAAAGACTTTATCCGAAATATCGACATCGCGACCAAACAGAGTTCCGGGATATCGCCGACTGCGTTAATAGGAAAGTACAGATGGGCCGACCATGTGGTCCACATAACTGACTGCAGATCAATGAGGAGGGTTTCTTTCTGGTGGTCATACAACTACAACCAGCCATGTGGCCGCTCGCTAAGAAATGGAGAGATTATCAGCACCACGTCCGTGGACCGTCATGGTACTCCAGGGCGAAGTACAGACAAATTCAAACAACTTTTGGCTCTACCTGGCATCAGGCAACCCTGCATGATTAAATACCAGGAATCAAGTATTCAAGTTAGTTCGTGCTAAAAGAGTATATGATCAAAGAACAGGCCACTACTGTGCGGTGGTTTTTAGAAAAAGACTTTCTTCAAAGAATAATAATAACGAAACACTTCATGTTTAAGGTGAGAAGTGTTTGTTGCGTAAAGCGGTAAATAACTGGGTCGCATATTTTTACAAGAACGCTAAAATAATGCTGATGAAGTTCGACCTGGTTGTCCATTTTAGATCGCCACATACAGTTCCATTAACCTAGAGGACAATTTACCAAATGGGGTGGAAACTTTTTGAACTTACACCTTACAGCCACAACTTAGCCCCGAGAGATTAACACCTGTCTGGCTCATTAAACCCATATCTTGTCGAGAGACGCTTTGTAAATGCTAGAAAGTTGAATGTGTAGTGAAAGTGTTGCAGAGACAGCAGATCTATGATTTGTATGTTTCAAGTTTTGGTGTACACATAAAACGGTTGGATAAGTGTATCAATGCAGATACAATTTGTAATATGTCATGCGTATCGTAATACGCAACAACGGAGGGTTGTGCATGAGGCAGGCTGCTCCATCCTGTATAAACTAAGCCACATCAGCCATGGGTAGGTGAACATTGATGACTATGCATGTATATGTCGAAGACATTTGTTGGACAGCGAGTTCAAACGATTTTGACTTTTGATGTTTTTCGGTGTTTGAAACAACAGATTCGCTCAACTTTGCTGGATCTTCTGTAATCCGTTTGGTGTCCATCCCTGGATCGCATTAAACAAAAAAAGTAATTTCTGCTTCAAATGTTAGCGGCATGAATGACCTATATGTGGTCACTGTCGTAAACTATCGTACGACTTCGTTTTCATTGCTGGAGTAGTTGAGAGGGGTTTGGACTGCGGAATGCAGGCCGCTTCTCTGCTACTGTCGATACGTTGTGTGCTGGATATGTTTGTTTATTTCACCCCCAACGGAAATATAGTATATGTCAATCAGAGGATTCGATCCCTGCCCTCCGTGTCTGCAAGTTGTGATCGAAATCATTTGGCCACTCGTTCCTCTGTTGTTCCTTTCCAAAGAAATGACAGTTATGTCACAAGCGAGAGAAAGAGCGACATGGAAAGAGAGAGAGATAGAGAGAGAGAGAGAGAAAAAGAAAGGGCGAAAATTGTGCTCACTTTTCTTTGAACAGTAATATCCATGTCGGAGGCTATTTCCATTCTGCGTTCAGGGAAAATCTCATTTCAAGCAAAGGGGGCGCTAGAATTACAGCGATACCTCTCATTGAATCATGACGGAAGGGAGGCAATAATCCACTTAAAATGGGCAGGAAAATGAGAGTTGTCCTCTTCTTTGATCGATCACCCTGTACATTATCACATGGCGGGAATGTCCTGACGCTACTTGATTCTTGCTGTCCGGTGCCTTATTGAATGATTCAGGGCACACCGGATACTGTCAGGTTTTATGAGATGTCAATATGGCGAGAAGGGGTTGGGATGATCATTGGATAGCTAGATTAGGTCTTAAATGTCTTGATGAATTCTTAAAGTGAATGTCAAATTATGTACCTTGAATTTTAATGTATATTTACGTTCGGTAAGCGTGAAGGAGGCTAATGTCTAGTTGAGCAAAATATGCTGATCGGACATACAAGCCAGGGTGAGGTAACATTTACTGGCCAAGACCCCCACTGCACTTTCCTACATGTCTTCCTGGAAACGGGCTGTTTTCATAGCAGCCTGGCTAGCGAGGTTGGGGATCGACGTTATGCCCGTAGTACTGAGCGATACGCACATGAAGCTAATCATATCACAACTGCCTGGACGACACCGGTCCATCTTCATCAGCACGCTCTGGATGTGTAGAAAGCTACAGCAACCAGCTACTTAACGCTCTTTTCAGCGCACAAAAGAGTAAACTTGCGCATCCTAGGCATTCAACAACGTTTCTTCGTTAACCCTGGAACCTCCAAGATTATTTTGGACGTTTCTGACTCCGTGTCCAAGGTTCTGGGATGAGTCTTTTGCAATTGTTGGTTACAGCTTCAAGGATGTTTGCGTGTTTTCTGTTAATTTTTCTGGTCAAATGGTTGGGACTTTTCTTTTGTAGTTTGTTTTTTGTGTGCTCTCTTGGAACTTCATGTGTAGAGGATGATCAGGTAGTCTATTTAGTTTTTCAAACTGAGTTAAGGATTTATATTTTCTTCTTAATTCAAGGGGCTCAATATTTGCTGTAACGTAGACGTGAATCAGTTGACAGCAGCCAGTAAACCATAAGTGGCAGCTTGTATCAGGGCCAGTAAACCAGACCTGACCAACAGCGTACTACCCCTCCAAGAGGCGACCATGGGAAATAAGCTAGAGACGTTTAGTCTGGCTAATAGAATAGTCATCTCAGTGGGAAAAGCAAACATGGCCACCAAAAATAAGTGAGATTTGTGTCAGGACGAAAAGCGCATATACCACAGCCTAGCTGTAAACTACGACACGGCGTCCTTCTTTCCATGACGAAGGTTGGATCATAATAATAATTATAATAAGAAGAAGACCGGATAATGTTCCCTTCATTTGAGCGATTGTGTGAGTTGTTCGTCCTTCATAATCGATGGGAGCATTATGTCAACATTCACAGTTCACATGAGATCGAGAATGGCTAAATACTCCGAGCCATGGATCGTTTGTTGCACTTAGCCCAAAAAAAAAAGAGAATGTCTAAATACTAAAAACTGAGCCATGAATCGTTTGTTGCACTTAGCCCAAAGAAAAAAAGAGAATGTCTAAATACTCCAATCTGAGCCATGAATCGTTTGTTGCACTAAGCCCAAAGAAAAAAGAGAATGTCTAAATACTCCAATCTGAGCCATGAATCGTTTGTTGCACTTAGCCCAAAGAAAAACAGAGAATGTCTAAATACTCCAATCTGAGCCATGAATCGTTTGTTGCACTTAGCACAAACAAAAAGGGTACCTGCTTCCACCAGGGTTGAAGAAGGGTTGGCTTAGCTTGGCTTGGCTTCATTCGTTCTCAATCTTCCCCTAATAAACCCTAAAAGGGCTTAAGTAGCAGAATGTAGTCCAGAGAACGGAATGCGTTGTGTCGTAGTTTACAGCTTGACTGCGAAAATTTGCACATTTCGGTCCAACACATCCGACTTCAGAGAGCATTTTTTGAGTACCGGGTTAGCATTCCCACTTCGATCCCTTCTCCTTAGCCACTCTGCACTGCTGCAGCCTGTTATCCAGGATTACCGCGTGGAGGTGTAGAAACGTCTTGGCAGCTCTGGTTCGCTGGCCCTGACGCTAGCAGTCAGCTATGGGTCGTTGACCAGTGCAGCTCATGCGCTGCTCAGCATCTTGATCCCTGAAGAAGGGTTGATGTGAGCTGACTTTCAGATCGACCATCTCTGGATAGTCTCATCTATTCTTGCTAGCCCATGTCTCTAAACGTCTCTGCAATAGTGCTGCACCAGTCTGGGCGATCGGTTGCATTTGTTTCCCAGTCAGCGGTGGTTAATATTGCACTGAATCGGTGATCTCTTAAGCGTGTCCTTGTACCGTTCCGCTGTCCACCGCTTGCTCTCTTGCCATTTTGCAGTTCACCCCTGCCGAAGATGGATGTGTTGGATCGAAAGGTGCAAATATCGCAGCCAAGCTGTAAACTAGCGACACAACGCATTCCGTTCTCCGGAATACATCCTGCAACTTGCAAAGCCATGTTCAGGGTTTGGTAGCAGAAGATTGAGAAAGAACGCAGCAGAATAAGACGAAGGTGTTTACCATAGAGCAACTGTTTTGGTAGACGTTGACATGCGTACCACATGGCCAACTCAACCCACCTTAGCTTACCTGCACATATCATGGCGGGTATGCTTGCATGCCCGATCGCGCTAAAACATATGTATTAGGCCCGATGTCGTGTCATCTAATTCTCAGTAATTTCATCAGGCATTGTATGTAGATGTGTTTTATTTTCCGCAGGCATTGTATGTAGATGTGTTTTAATTTCCCAACATGTAGACTTTAGACGGTCCGGGTCTCACACGCATATAAAGGAGTAGGTAGAACAATTTAAGCGGAAAACTTCATTTTTGTTTGAATCCTGATTCCTCGACTATCCCCACACCTATTACGCCGCACTTACCCTAGCTATTCTTGCATTCACCTCATCATCTATTTAAATAACTTGAGATAGAGTACAGCCAAGGTACTTAAATCTATTTACCTTTTTTAACCTTTTGAAGACGACACAGGACGATATCGGCCCGATTTACGTTAGCGAAAAAGACGAGCGGACCGATCCGTCAGCCCTGAGAAAGAACGTTTCTGTATGGCTAGCTAAAAATAGTATCAGCCAATCAAATGATCTCTTTCATTTCTTGCGCATTCTAACATTTAAATGGCAGGTCCTTAAAAGTTTCCACGCCATTTTGAGAATTATATAAAATTTTCTGTTGTTGTTATTGAGCTCATTTGAAAATGAGATATTGAGCGATTCAGATTCAAGTGATATAAATGACGGAAAATAATGAGTTAACAGGAGTCTCCAAGAATATATACTTTTCGATTATTATTTCTAGTTATTATATTTTTTACATTTTTTTCCAAAACACAACCATTGCCCTCGTTTTATTTCCTAGAAATGGCTCCGTCTTTTAGGAAGTAAAACCATTTCTAAGCTCCGTCTCTAAAGAGTACAGTCACCGTGTGCATCAATATCTAGCATAACGCACTCAGCAACCGTACGTCGTGCTGGACTTTGCAAAAACTTGGCCTTTTTACACGTCTAGTATATCTTGAGATACATAAATAATAAAACTGCTTCGGTACGCCTGCTCGATATTGGCAAACAATCAATGACAGTACGATCGTGTTCTCTTACTTTGATTCCGTGGATACCTGGCCAGGTCTCCACTTCACGTTTCTGTGATTACCTTCAGCTCTGTTCGTGCGCAGCTCTTGATCTTCGCACCAGGGTTTTTGTCATATTGATCATAGCCTGCCTTATCGTTTTACTATTCGGATTTGTATTTGATTTGTCTGTGTTGGAGATAAAGTATAGGCTACAAAACGAGAATCAGATGATTACACTAAAGAACAAAGAATTTATATATGATTCTTTGTTCATCTGACTAGGTCGGGTATGTTTTAGTTGCTGATGCAAAATATGGTTGTTTATATTAATTTATCGCAGAAAGCCTGTGCGGGTTTTGAATGATATAGAGGGTAGTTGTTTGTGATTCTGTACGGTATAATTTTTTTTTTTTTTGTTGTTTTTTTGAGTTCGTCTCATTGCTGTAATCCCCAAGGCGGTGTGAGTTGTACTGTAGTTTTTATTTTGCGCCTGTCGGCCCAGTGCATCCGACTTCAGCATGCATTTTATGTAAGGGTCTGCTTCCTCCTGCATTTTCTAAGCGTTTGCTTCCCCGGGGTAACGGCCGGTGCTGTGATGCGGATCGAACCCAGCACCTTCCGGTTGTGAGCTGTGTCACTTCACCACTAGCCCACGCCGTCCCCGTACGCTATAATGCAATGTGGTGACATTAAGGGGGTTTTGTTTGATAAGATCGATAATCTCGAACGATCCTATTTTCAAGGATATTATAGTGGTCTCTTTCAAGGGTTTCTAGATGCACTAATATTTAGTGGTGGTCTGCTAACTCGCACGATGTTGTCTTCGTGAAAAAACATCCTCCATTCCCATATTCCAACCTCCCTGCCCTTACAGCCTCTCTTCCCTCACCCCAGTATCTCTCCCATTACATCCTACCTTTAATTACCTTATCCCCTCTCCCATTACAGCCTTCCCTCTCTCACACTATTCTTTCTCCCATTACAGCCTTATTCCCCTCACACTATCCTACCTACCATTACAGCCTTCCTTCCCTGACATTATCCTCTCTACCCTTACATAATCTCTCCCCTCACACTATCCTCTCTACCCTTACATAATCCCTCCCCTTACACTATCCTCTCTACCCTTACATAATCCCTCCCCTCACATTATCCTCTCTACCCTTACATAATCCCTCCCCTCACACTATCCTCTCTACCCTTACATAATCCCTCCCCTCACACTATCCTCTCTACCCTTACATAATCCCTCCCCTCACACTATCCTCTTTACTTACATAATCCCTACCCTCACACTCTCCTCTCTACTCTTACGTAATTCCTTCCCTCGCACTTCCCTCTCTACTCTTACATAACCCCTTCCCTGACACTCTTCTCTCTACTCTTACATAACCCCTTCCCTGACACTTCGTTCTCTACTCTTACATAACCCCCTCCCTGACACTCTCCTCTCTACTCTTACATAACCCCTTCCCTAACACTCTCCTCTCTACTCTTACATAACCCCTTCCCTGACACTCTCCTCTCTACTCTTACATAATCCATCCCCTAACACTATCCTCTCTACTCTTAAGTAATTCCTCCCCTCGCACTTCCCTCTCTACTCTTACATAACCCCTTCCCTGACACTCTCCTCTCTACTCTTACATAACCCCTTCCCTGACACTGTCATCCAATCCCCCTCACGTTCCTTTCTCTTGCTCCTTCATCCCTTCCTTTACACCGATTTTCCTTTTTCTCACACGCCTTTCCAATTGTCCTCCATGCGAACATGAGATCAGAATGATAGATCACTCCCGTTCTACAAGCCAAACATATGTCTTTTGCAGTAGTTTGTTTCTCCGGCTAATTGTTTCGAAGTATCCCGTTGCCAGCCCCATGCAATACCCTGCTTATTTATCTTAACTTTACAGTTGGTACAGTAATTATGTTCTTTCTTCCTTTTTAAAGCAATGAACGGAAACGATAGGTGATCGAACCCCGCAAGTTTCAAGCGACAGTTCTCTCAAGGGATATAAGACTAAAGTTCCTTCACCATAAGTTACCACCAGTCGTCTCGACTGGTCGTCTTTCTACTGACCCAAGATAGCTTGGGACGAGAAATGAGGTTAATGACCAACGCAGGTACTTCCTAACTAAAATCAAAATGCAGTTCATTTAACATCGTCAAGACAAAACAACGTCTGATGATGTCGCGCCTCCATCGCTGGAGATGGGCTTACTTATTGTTATAGTTTGACACAATTCCAGTAAAGCGATAACTTCCATAAAAACACATATAGATAATAGCGCAGTGACCGCATCATGACAAAAACAAAACATTCAAGCGACAATTTTAGCCAAACGAAACAAACACTTCAGATTACGTTATCTTCCAAATGAAGGCTGTATAGGGCTGTGACGTTGCAGCATGGAGGACCCTCGTTCAGTAGAGACAATCGTGTACGCAAACCGGGGACGTCAGGAAACATGCTGCTAAGGTCTTTACTGTCGCCACAGTGAGTGTCTGGCTACAAGGTTTAGCACTCACGCCCAGCCTTGTGTAAGATGGCTTAAGCTGACGATGTTAAGCTCTGTTTATCTCGCTAGGATATTCCTACTTCTACTTTTTAAAACGATTATTGTCTTCATCTTTCATCTCGTCACTTGCATCCTCTTCAACCTTGCTGTTCTGGTGCACCCAGACGTTGAAAGAATTGACGAGTGGGTGCTGGATTAGCTCTCACTTAGTCTGTACGTTAAACAAAGGCTTTGCCGGAATCAGGAACAAAGAGACTATTGTGAGGTAGACATTAACACTAGATCAGACCAAGTACCGTCTTCACGTAAAGGGTTGGTTGCGATGAAAGCCAAACCTCTTTCGCCTCTCATCTTAATAAGAAACTCCGATACTCTTTTGTTGTGAATTATTTTGACATGGGCTGCATACCTGTTTGGCTTGTGTGTTTTTTTGGCTTCTTTTTGCGGTTAAATTGAAATCCCAGCTTGCACACTGTGACGTGAGGTGGCTGTCGAGACACGCGGCGTATTTGTCGTCACTCTAATAAATCTACCTGGTTTACCCCAGAAACGCGAAAGACTCGAAGTTGGTAGATGCTTTTCTTTAAATTACGGATGTGCTTATTATGTCAATCGTTAATCAAAACCTTTCAACCCCATGCGTAGCAAAGGTCCTCAATAAGTAATGGCAGTGACCTTCGATCAACGACCAGCAGCTCCAATTACATCCATTTCCTATCTCCAGGTGTGTCTAGTTCTACATTTCTTTCTCTTTCCCACTGGAGTCCAGTGCAGACACTTTCGAATAATGTTATCACTCTTCCTCCTCTAGGTATATCCAATCCATCCCCATCGTCTTTTCTTCATCTCAGCGCTACATACGGCTGGTTCGACTTGCACACCCGACAGTTGGTTCGACTTACCTCACCGACAGATGGTTCGACTTACGCCACAGACAGTTGGTTCGATTCACACCACCGACAGTTGGTTCGACTTACACCACCGACAGTTGGTTCAACTTACGTCACCGACAGTTGGTTCAACTTACATCACCGACAGTTGGTTCAACTTATATCACCGACAATTGGTTCAACTTACGTCACCGACAGTTTGTTTGACTCACGTCACTGTGAAGATATATATATAAATATGGATAACGATGTTTAAGGAAGGACGTGAGTTAATGAACGATCTTCCGAGACCAGGTCAAGCGCATATAGTTGTGTCAGAAGCATCCATCGCCAAAATGTATTCAGCAAATCTGGTGGACCGTCACCGGAGATTACGTTCACTACACTTTTGAAACTATACATTGCCTGCATGCTGCGATGAATGTCAACTGGTCGACATCATTCAGCTGCTAGAGACCGAATCACCGCTCGCTGATCAACTCTGAACGGATTCCGTATCACACTCGCCATGTTTTCAACGGTCTGGTGAGGGAACTATGAGTTAGAAGATAATGCAATTTTGCAAACTTGACGGTTGGTATGTGCTGTTTACATCAAAAGGAATGTCACCATGCGCATCGTACGTATGTTCACTTGTTGCAGTTTGGCTCCGGTTTCATATGAACACGCCTCGTATATATATATTTATATATATATATGTATATATATATATATATATATATATTAATCAACATTTCAATATTCAGATGCATGTGGAGATGGAAGTAAAATCATCAAAAGTAAACTTTCTATTTCTGTTGTTGTTAATGTTCTCGTTGGTGATGTTGCTAATATCACACGTACGTAAGTTATATGTTATTAACGACTTTCTTTTACAGTGGGTTACAGTGGCTCTCCTTACATCCTAAAATATAACTGAGATGATGGACGGATGAATGGAGGGGGGGGGGTGGGGTGGCTCCCGGCTGTAGTACAATGAGGACAACTCAGTATATTCTATATTTGTTGATATCTTCGTCGTATAAAAGTTAAACAGAATTAGCGTGATCAAGACGGTGAGCAGCGCATGAGCTGCAGCGGTCAGCGACCCCTAGCTGACTGCTAGCCTCAGGGCCTGCGAACCAGAGCTGCCAAGACCCTTCTACACCACCACGCGGTGATCCAGGATAACAGGCTGCAGCAGAGCAGACTCGCTAAGGAGAAGGGATCGAAGAGGGAATGCTAACCCGGTACTCAAAAAATGTTTGCTGAAGTCGGATGTGTTGGACCGAAAGGTGCAAATATCGCAATCAAGCTGTAAACTACGACACAACGCATTCCGTTCTCTGGACTACATTCTGCTACTTAAGCCCTTTCAGGGCTTGGTAGCGGGAGATTGAGAACGAACGCAGAAGAAGAAAAAGAAACAGAATGAGCAAGCAATCCTGATACCAAACACTTCTTAGTCGTACTTACGACATACCTATCAAGTGACATTTCTACTATTTATTGCTCCCCTATCAGGCCCCGGTAACACTCGATATACAAAACACAAATATGCATTCTTTTCCTGTCTACTTGAACGAACAAAAACATGTCAACGACAGAAGCGAAGGATTCAATCATTAAAAGGTGAAATTATTCTTTCCTGGTTACACAGAAAGGCGGAAATTGCATATAAACATGACAAGACATTATGCTAATGACTTGGAGAAGACTGTCGCAAAGAATTGGGCCAGACCATGCCAGATATGGCTGATACGATAACAATTGGCCGTATCTTAGCGGCATGAATCACTCTTAGATCTGCCGGATCCTGGTATGTATGCCTTTCACGTGCATCCTTTACAAATGCTCACTTTTCTATTACCCTGGACAGCCTTTTTTATTCTTCATCAGTGATCGGTTCTTACACTTTGGTTATTCAACATTCTTCGTTTAACCATTATTCTATTCTTCTTTCTTCTTCCCTTCTTCCTACCTTCCTTTCTTATTCCCTTCTTCCTTCCTTTTGCCTCACATTCTTTCTTCTTCTACCCTTCTTTCTTCTTCCCATCCTTTTTCTTCACCCTTCCTCTCTTCATTCCTTCTCCACCCTTCCTACCATCCTTCTTTCTCCCATTTCCCTTTCTTCCTTATTTTCTGTTTTCTTCGCCCTTCCTCCCTTCGTTTCTTCTCCACTCTTCCTCCCTTCTTCCTTCCTTCCTACTCTATTCATTTCTTCCTTTCTTCTTCACGCTTCATTTCTTCCATTTCTTCGTCACGCTTACTCCTTCTTCCCTAGATTCTTCATCCCCGTATGCGTGTAGGTTCAGCATGGGTTACAAGTGTGTGTGGGTGTGGGTCTGTTTGTGTGCGTAGTGTAGAAGTGTGTGTATGGGGGTAGGGGGATGTTTGTATGTGGGTCTGTTTGTGTGTGTGGAGGGAGTTCTGTGAATGTGGATCTGTTTGTGTGGGGTTATTGTGTACAAGTGTGGGTCTGCGTATGTGAGGGGTGGGATATTTGTTGTGTATTGGGGGGTCAGTCTGTTTGGGGGTGGGATGGGCGGTTGTGAGTGGGCATCTGTGTGAAGGGGATGGGTTGGGTCTTCGTTTTGGAAAGTAATGATATGGTAGATATAATGAGGTTGCCAACCCAATCCACAAACATCTTTAGTTCCCTTTTGCAACATGTGTGAAAATGTAGCTGTAGTGTTCTTTGGTTTCGAGTAAAGGACTTGGGATCCTTAAAGTAAATTATATTTCTACAAAAGATCAATTCAGTACACGGAACGGCTGTTATAATGTGTTCGTCCATCTGTTGACCCCTTTGTTATTACACTGCACCACCGCCCCCACCACCAACACGACCACCACCACCACCACCACAACCGTCATCACCACGTCGCCACCACCAACACCAACCCAACCACCACGACCACCGTCAGCACCGCCACCACCACCACCGCCGCCACCCCACCCCCACCACCACCACCGTCACCACCGCCACCACCACCACCAACACTGTCGCCACCACCAACACCACCACAACCACCACCACAACCGTCATCACCACCACCACCGTCACCACCGCCACCACCACCACCGCCGCCACCACCCCCACCGTCGCCACCACCAACACCACCACAACCACCACCACAGCCGTCATCACCACCGTCGCCACCACCACCCCTACCACCACCACCGTCGCCACCACCACCCCCACCACTACCGTCGCCACCACCAACACCACCACAACCACCACAACAACCGTCACCATCACAACCGTCACCACCACCACCACCGCCACCACCACCACCACCATCATCACTTAATTTACTGGCCACTCCAGATAGCAGAGTAAATGGTCGAACGTTGCGTTAGGTTTACCATAGCTAGATTTTTAGAAATTCCTCAATTCATATGTTTGCATTGTGATTTCAGAGGCAAGGGTTTTCACACGACAATGATTATGGTCGACATTCTCTAGTCCGCTGTCTCGACATTCTTGGAAGAAGAAACAATAGTGCTATGACGATTAACTTGAGAACTATTCGGTTGTCGAACCAGGGTAGCAGGGCTAGCGGACGACGGAGATGTTGGTCGTCTGCTGTGCTAACAAATATCACAGTATAGATTGAGTTTCAACAGTTCACAGCAGCCCACAACATATAATGTCATATATATATCTACCTGCCTCGAAGCCGTCCCCTTGTCCTGTAAATAGCGTTCTAAGCCGTTAGTGGAAGTTGATCTGGGTGCGTTCTTATGCATTTGTTACGGCCACCAAGATCTGCACCCGACTTTTGACACTGGACACTTTGAATATTTCAATTTGGCATTCGTACTACCCTGGACTGCTGACGTGGGAGATGTTGTTCGTCTACTTCATCATCATGTCCCTCCCCCCCCCCTCCCCCCTCCAGACGACGGAGAATGAGTTCAGTACTGCATTTGGTGAACCCTATTCAGCTTTTTGAGAATCCGGAATCTATTTCTTTGCAGCACAGTTTCGGTAGCATTAGTCTATATCATTAATTAGATGACAATACATTTGATTACCTTAAGAGAGTCAAAGGTAATCCAATTTTTTTTCAGTGATTGGTTGAATTGCTTAACCTTGACATTCAGTGCACTCCATGTAAATCATTTTGTGTCACGTCAACACCGAATGACGCCGCGTGACGCCGCGTGACGGATCCCGACGCACAGCTATGTTTTAATAAGAATATCGGGTTCACTTGGCTCATACCAGCTCTGCGTTTGCTTTTGAATACGAGTAAGATGCAAAGGAAGACAGCCCATGGGAAGGTTGATTCTACATACCGAGCTAGGTCCTGCAAGTCGACTAGCGGCCCAACCTGGCCCCATGTCAATCCCGCTTTGTGTCTTGGCTCTGCAGACCCGGTTCTCTGAGCCAATCATTTCAAGAACATTTGGAATCAATTGAAAGACTCACTACATTGTTCTATCGGCTAGAAGCTGTGCACATCGGTAATCTGTTGCAGATATGGCTTCGACCTGGCACGAAATTGCCACTGTCTCCAGTTGGTAGTCAATGTGAAGTTAATATGTTGCTCTCAAGATCTAGTCCAGTGAGGATGATGATGATGATGATGATGATATAATTCACTAGGCTGTGAGCTATTAGCTCTTGAAGTCTCCCTTAATGGAAGTTGCCAGAGTAAAATTAAAAATTATATTAAACATCTACCCAATCTATTAAGGAATCCTCTCCGGTGTTGCTGTGTTCGGGCATTGTGCTGAGATTCTCCAAAACTATGGAGAAGAACAAAGCACTTATGGGTTAAACCGTGTGGAATTACATTGATTCTTTGACTCAAACTCCAAAACCAAGCCATGAGAGTTATAACAGGAGGCATGAAGTCAACGCCAATTGTAGAACTTGAAAAGATTACAAAACTGCAATCCATGGCCGACAGAAGAGACTGCAGAGCCCAGCTGCAATCAGAGAAACTCAGAAGACTGACTGACCACCCAATGCACCAGAGACTAAACAATTTCGGAAATGGGAAGCTAAAGCGAAGAAACTCTGCAGAAATAGCCAAAGCAAAGATGCACGAAGACCCTATGAACGCACTAACCACACCAAAGCCCATCCCTACTGTACGAAAACGTACATGGAGGCAGCATATATTTCCAGAGGTGGCAGAAAATATACCAGGTATTAGAAACAAAAACTGACAGTCTGAAAAAAAAAAAGAAGAGATACTACCCTGAGTTTCATTACGGAAAACTACCCAAGCATGGACTGGACCCATGCATACACCGACGGTTCCGTAACAAATACAACACAGAACGGAGGGGCAGGAGCATTCCTGAGCCTACTAAATGGCAGAAAAATAACACTGTCATTCGCTACTGGAAAATACACAAGCAATTTCAAAACGGAGGCAGAGGCACTGAGGGCGGCAGTGGAAGAAATGGTGACAGGTAAAAGGAATGAAAGCCACATAGTCCTGCTTACAGATGAACTGGCCGTAGTCACAGCACTGAAAAGCCAGAAAAATACTGAACTAAATGAATTAAGAGCAGTACTCTGTCAACTATGCCAGCAGGCCGCACCAAAAAGGGTAGTGGTACAGTGGGTTCCATCTCACTGCAACATCCAAGGCAACGAGGAGGCAGACAGACTGGCAAAAACAGGTGCAAAATTACCACAACCTGATACTAGTATGACATACGAAGAGTCAAAACGGCTTATTAGAGCTATATACATGACCAAATGGGAAACCGAACATACTGGCTACACCAAAAACGATGCCTATTACCAGTTGAACAGAAAAGAGCAGGTCGTGGTCTTCAGACTTCGCACTAGGCATTTGACAAAGTCTGGAAGGACGGACTTAGAGTCAAGCTAAGAAGAAGTGATGTCTGTGGGAAGATGTACAAGTGGATCAACCACTACCTCAAACAAAGAACGGCCAGAGTCCAAATACAAGGGCAGATGAGCAAAAAGGTGACACTCGAGCAGGGAGTACCCCAAGGGGGAGTACTGTCACCCACACTCTTCCTGGTATATATAAACGATATTACAGAGAATATACCAAGAAGAGTCCATAGCTCAATGTTTGCAGACGATCTGGCTATGTGGACCTCTGAAAAGAATCTCACCATAGCAAGAAATCGGATGCAGACGGCCCTAACATCGCTGGAAGAGTGGGCGAACTCATGGCTGGTCAAAATAAACGAGGAGAAAACCACGTGCACAATATTCTCGCTTTCATTAAAACCCCAAAGTACCAAATTAAGTCTAAATGGCAAAATCCTGCAGCCAAACGACAACCCAACCTATCTGGGAGTCACATTTGATCGGCGCATGACATGGAAAAGTCAGATTGAGAGAAACCGAATGAAAGCCAGAGAAAGAATGGCAATCATGAGGAAACTTGCTGGCACAAGCTGGGGAGCAGACGAAGGCATACTAAAGAAACTGTACACTGGAAGAATGAGACCAGTTCTCGAGTATGGCATTGCGGCATGGACAACAGCAGCGAAGGCAAACTTCGATAAAGTTAACAAACTTCAAAACCAAGCCATGAGAATTATAACAGGTGGCATGAAGTCAACGCCAATTGTAGAACTTGAAAAGATTACAAAACTGCAATCCATGACCGATAGAGGAGACTGCAGAGCCCAGCTGCAGTCAGAGAAACTCCGAAGACTGACGGACCATCCAATGTACCAGAGGCTAAACAATTTGGTAAATGGGAAACTAAAGCGGAGAAACTTTGCAGAAATAGCCAAAGCAAAGATGCACGAAGATCCCATAAACGCACTAACAACACCAAAACCCATCACTACTGTACGAAAACCTACCTGGAGGCAGGATATATTTCCAGAGATGGTAGAAAATATACCAGGTAATGCAAACAAAAACTGCCAGACTGAAAAAGAAAGGAGAGACACTACCCTAAGCTTCATAACGAAAAGCAACCCAAGCATGGACTGGACCCATGCATACACCGACGGTTCTGTAACAAACACTACACAGAACGGAGGGGCAGGAGCATTCCTGAACCTACCAAATGGCAGAAATATAACACTGTCATTCGCTACTGGTAAGTACACAAGCAATTTCAGATCGGAGGCAGAGGCACTGAGGGCGGCAGTGGAAGAAATGGTGACACACAGTGAAAATGAGAGCCATATAGTCCTGCTGACAGATGCTCTCGCCGTAGTCACAGCGCTAAAAAGCCAGAAAAACACTGAGCTTAATGACTTAAGAGCAGCACTCTGCAAACTGTGCCAGCAGTCCGCACCAAAAAGGGTAGTGGTACAGTGGGTTCCGTCACACTGCAACATCCAAGGCAACGAGGAGGCAGACAGACTGGCAAAAGAAGGTGCAAGACTACCACAAACAGATACCAGTATGACGTACGAAGAGTCAAAACGGCTTATCAAAGCCAGATACACGACCAAATGGGAAACCGAACATACTGGTTACACCAAAAACGATGCCTATTACCAGTTGAACCGAAGAGAGCAGGTCGTTGTCTTCAGACTTCGCACTGGCCACAACAGGCTGAGGTACCACCTATTCAACAAATTGAAGATAGGGTGTACCGACGAATGCCCGTGCGGTACTGGTAAAATGACCACTGAACATCTGCTGCAGAACTGCCCGACATACGAGGATCAGAGAGAGCAGATGTGGCCATTACCAGTGGAACTGCAAGACAAGCTCTATGGCAGTGGCGAGAGCCTCAGGATGACCGCCGCTTTTCTCGAAAAAATAATGGTTACTGTCTGACTGTGTACGCAGAAAAAGAAGAAGAAGAGACTTCGCACTGGCCACAATAGACTCAGGTCCCACCTATTCAACAAATTGAAGATAGGTGGCACCGACGAATGCCCGTGTGGTACCGGCAAAATGATCGCTGAGCATTTGCTGCAAAACTGCCCGACATACGAGGATCAGAGAGAGCAGATGTGGCCATCACCTGTGGCAACACTACACAAGCTCTATGGCAGTGTCGACAGCCTCAGGAGGACGGCTGCTTTTTTCGAAAAAATAATGGTTACTGTCTGACTGCGTACGATGAAGAAGAAGAAGAAGATTCTTTGACTAAACTAAACTAAACTAAACTAAACTAAACTAGTCTTCCTCAGCTGGAGTTCGTGAAAAGAATGTTGTTTTTGAGATGTCGCAATATTGAAAGTTGATGATACGGTTCCACATTTCGAGTATCCCCGAACGGAAGCAGTTCAGTGTGCCTTAGGATCGTCACGATCTGTCAAGGACGTAGCACATAGCTCTGAGCCGGCCATCTCATTATTTCTCATCTGTAGAAACAGCACGTCTGGTATTACACGCAAGGGGAGAGAACGACACAAGGGGGCAGAGGTGCAATGTCCGTTAACCTGCATTTTTTAGTCATGCATAGAGAATACTGTTAGAAGACAAGAAGCAAATATAGAGGCAAGAATGCATTTCACCCATCGAGTGGAGCTGGGTTAGTGTAGCTAGGAGCATATGGCATTCAACGGTTTCTTCTGCAGCTACACCTATAGGGCTCCTCTGCACTTTAGTCTAGCTCTTTCACAAGGACCTGACCTATTTAAGTGATCTTACCAGAAGTACATCTCCCATCGGCATAGCTTCTGTTATCATTAGAGTATGCAATACCTCCAACATCGGTACAGCGGTCTTACATTTGAAGAGATCCAGTCCAATACAACGGTAGGAACATGTAATGGACTGTCTACTACTGACACTGCCAACAGACATGTGTAGAAACCAGTTATAAGTATGGTCAGAAATCGCACTGAGAAGAAAACAAACACGGAACCTATGTTACGACCTAAAGGCCTTCATCTGTGACAACACAATTATGGGCTAAAAATCATAGAGAAAGAGAGGAATACGTACAATATAGAAATGAACATGTACATGTGTAAGAAAAGTTTTACCTCGCTGGATAGCACATAATAACCTGTCAATGGGCTTCACGCATGTGGACATGTCGGAAGTAAGACAGAATGTGGCTTACAAACATAAACTCACTTAAAAGGAGAACCTGACCAGTGGTGTCAGGGAGGACTTTATTTGTGACAGAGAATAGAATAGGATCCCCGTGTCACTGAGAGCATGTCGTAGAAGACACACTAGCCTATGTATAATACAAAAAATAGGGAGTAACTGATTATCGATTCGAAGAAGAAAAAGAAGAAGATGAGGAGCTCCAATAATTTTAGCAATTTCACCTCTAACCGCAAGTGGACAATTTGAGCCTTAAGTTAATATCGTCATCTAATTGTCTCTGTGAAGCTCCTCTGTGGCCTGAGCCGGCTAAAAATTGTTGGGATTGATGGCAACTGAGAAACAAATGGAATTAAGAGTACAAGAGCCTGACATTTGACCTTACATAATTAAAAGGAAGCTGATTCCTTTCCTCCAATCAAATATCAGGAGAACGAGACAAACTCTCCACACAAAGAAGAAAATAAAGACATTCCAGAATTGTTGGTATTCTAGACATCGACCAATTGTCTCTGACTGTCCAACATAGACTAATTGTTACAATTAGCGGATTGGTTTATGGCTGATCTTTGTATCGGAATTTTGTTGAGCTGTTTATGGAAAAAGCGAGATGATTTCACCGAATCGGCTTGATATTTAAACCTTCTTGCTCTTCTTAAACAGCAAAGAAGTTTACAATTAGTTGGGAAATTAGTCATCACAATCCAAACGTTGTCGATTGCCCATGATGAGGAAGTTTACTCTTTGGTGCGTCCAGAAAAGGGCGTTATTTGGCGGGTTGTAGTAGTTTTCCTCCCGACCGTGCTGATGAAGGTGGGCCTGGGCTCTCCAGCAAGTTGTGGTATGCTTGGCTTCATCTACGTAACGCGCACTACTACGGGGATCAAGAACTCGTTAGCTAGACTGCCTTTAAAATAGCATCTTTTCATGAAACGCTACATAGGTAAGGGATGCCGTCTTGGTCAGCATATTACGCCTGACCCTGAATAGACGTCCAAGTCAGTATGTTAGCCTGACCGGACAAGCGTCTCAATTCCCCATCACAAGCCGGATGGAGGATTAGCTGTTCTACGCATCTCAGAAATAGGACACTGTGAGACATGTTGCCCAAAACAGAAAGACATGGAAAGTCCTCGAGGTAAGTTGTCCGCCTCTAGTGCCGGAGGTCGCGGGTTCGAATTACTGTGGAGCCGTGATTATTTTCACGTGGATTTTCTGGTAAAAATTTTTATTATCTCTGGGTAGTGAGATCCGACTCCAGTGTTTAGTGTCGAGCACGACAAAAATCCATTGGCAGTTAGAAATCGTAGAGAGTAGGCTTAACGTCCGCTGCCCGGACAAAAAGGCAAGTTAAAAATGTACCCAAATTATGTATAACTTTCCCCGGCCTTTTAAACCGCAGGAAGTTGTAAAATGACTACTACGTATAGCCGAAGCATTCGGCTACATGGCAACAGGCATTAACGTGCCTGTTGGAATACCAGGATTCCAAGTATCGAAAGCCCTTGCAGAATAATCATGTACTTGGAATGTACCAATTTGGGGTTTAGTATTTTTTTTATAGCGCTGTAGAAAAGTTCATGCATTTTTGTCTAATAGCAATGCGCATTAAAGTGGTGCAAAACAAAACCTTACACTTAATATATTTATGAAGAACTAATCAAGTGGTTCAGCCCGCATATGAGAATTCAACTTGACCAACTACCCGTGTGCGCTAATAACGCACAGGGATCATGTGTTCACGGCCTTGACAGACAGAGAAGGAGATAGGAAACATGTGGATATTCTTCTTCTTCTGCGTTCGTTCTCAATCTCCGGCTACTAAACCCTGAACAGAGTTTTGCAAGTAGCAGGATGTAGTCCAGAGAACGGCATGCAGTTTACAGTTTGACTGCGATTTTTGCACTTTTCGGTCCGACACATCCGTCTTCGGCAGGTGGATATTCTAAATCATCATATGATGATGACTGCTTCAGCGACACGTCTGTTCCTAAGCAGTAAACTAGAGCTCCATAAGACGCGTTACGGCAGGAGTGGATACGACAAGAAAAGAAGGTTGTTATAATAGACTCAAGGGTCATCTTTACAACAAAATACGGATTTGGACAGCCGACAATGTCCATGTGGGGAGCATACCTCGATCGTGAAACATCTAACTGCCCACAGACACAGGAATAGACTTGGTGTTCTTGTTGTTGCGAATGCTTACAATGAGTAGACTTACGGATAAAGTTTATGCAATCGCTGGTACCGCACCTCAGGATAATAGAAGACATGTGGCATCTGAAGTTGAGAGACAAAAGCAGTTCTGTGACTAAAGACACCCTCTTTTGGACAGAAAGAATGCGACTGAAATCAAGGAAATGTTTTCTGCCGATTGGACAGCCCTGAGATAGAAAACGCATTGAAAAGTGGCGCCAAAAGAACGATGAAGGTTGGATAGAGATCAAAGAAGGACGTGCACCAAGACATGATTTGTCATAAACTAGGTGGAGATGTCTTAACATGACAAGAACAGGTGTGTCCAGATGTGGGTATAGTCTGAAAAGACGGGATTTTCAGACAATGAATATTGTGAATGTGGCGTCAGGACCCGGAACACTTGATTATATGTCCTAGGATACAGGAATGATGTGCAGAAGAGGACCCGATGGTGGAAAATGAAAGAGCACTGACAGTCGTTGTTTGAGCAAAGACTATTTGAGATTGACGGACACAGAAAGTAAGTAAGTTGTAACATCACTGCTTTTTGTGCGCCCTCAAACGGACGTTAAGTGGCCGTTCATTGTAGCTTTCCTCGCATCCCGAGCGTGCTGATGAAGGTGGATCAGGGTCCTCCAGGCGGCTGTGCTATGCTTGGCTTTATCTGCGTGCTGCTTACTACTACGGAAATCACCTCGGTCCACTACCTCCTTAGTCGGGCTGCCATGAAAACAATTCGTTTTCAAGAAGGGCTACGAAGGAAGTCGAGGTGAGGTTCTTAGCCAGTATATTTTTCCTGACACTGACTAACATGTCTGATCAGTATGTCTTGCCTGACCCTGACTAACATGTCTGATCAGTATGTTTTGCCTGACACTGACTAACATGTCTGATCAGAATGTTCTGCCTGACCCTGACTAACATGTCTGATCAGAATGTTCTGCCTGACCCTGACTTACATGTCTGATCAGTATGTTCTGCCTGACACTGACTAACATGTCTGATCAGTATGTTTTGCCTGACTCTGACTAACATGTCTGATCAGAATGTTCTGCCTGACCCTGACTGACATGTCTGATCAGAATGTTCTGCCTGACCCTGACTAACATGCCTGATCAGTATGTTTTGCCTGACACTGACTAACATGTCTGATCAGAATGTTCTGCCTGGCCCGACGTTAGTCGTCCCTCACCACATGAAGCGAGCGAACATTACTGACGATTCGGCACAGATAATAGAAAGATAATGTACGGAGACAAAACAGCCGAACAAATAACCGTGTCCCGCTTAAGAGATATCTGGACCTGGATATGAGGAGAAACAAAGCAGAAGAAGAAGAAATATTTAATTATGTATGTTGTGTTTTTACAATTTTTGTATTATATTAATTCATTTTTCGAGTCACTTACTTACTCATTATTTCGAACGTCGACTAACCCTTCGCGGTGAACTCATAATTTGACTCCTGATAACATATTTTAGAATTTTAATCAAGATTTACTTACATTTATTCATGATTTCGTTCGTGCCTCTAGCTCATTTATTTTTGCCTGTCTTATCCTTGATAAAATCCGTTAAGGTAGAAACCTTGGTACACAATATGGCTCTTCTTATCCATTCCTTCTTCTTCTTCTTCTGCGTACGCAGTCAGACAGTAACCATTATTTTTTCGAAAAAAGCGGCGGTCATCCTGAGACTCTCGCCACTACCATAGAGCTTGTCTTGCAGTTCCACTGGCAATGGCCACATCTGCTCTCTCTGATCCTCGTATGTCGGGCAGTTCTGTAGCAGCTGTTCAGTGGTCATTTTACCAGTACCGCACGGGCATTCGTCGGTACACCCTATCTTCAATTTGTTGAATAGGTGGTACCTCAGTCTGTTGTGGCCAGTGCGAAGTCTGAAGACAACGACCTGCTCTCTTCGGTTCAACTGGTAATAGGCATCGTTTTTGGTGTAACCAGTATGTTCGGTTTCCCATTTGGACATGTATCTGGCTTTGATAAGCCGTTTTGACTCTTCGTACGTCATACTGGTATCTGTTTGTGGTAGCATTGCACCTTCTTTTGCCAGTCTGTCTGCCTCCTCGTTGCCTTGGATGTTGCAGTGAGATGGGACCCACTGTACCACTACCCTTTTTGGTGCGGACTGCTGGCACAGTTTGCAGAGTGCTGCTCTTAAGTCATTAAGCTCAGTGTTTTTCTGGCTTTTTAGCGCTGTGACTACGGCGAGAGCATCTGTCAGCAGGACTATATGGCTCTCATTTTCACTGTGTGTTACCATTTCTTCCACTGCCGCCCTCAGTGCCTCTGCCTCCGCTCTGAAATTGCTTGTGTACTTACCAGTAGCGAATGACAGTGTTATTTTTCTGCCATTTGGTAGGTTCAGGAATGCACCTGCCCCTCCGTTCTGTGTAGTGTTTGTTACAGAACCGTTGGTGTATGCATGGGTCCAGTCCATGCTTGGGTAGCTTTTCGTTATGAAGCTTAGGGTAGTGTCTCTCCTTTCTTTTTCAGTCTGGCAGTTTTTGTTTGTCTTATCCATTTGAATCTCAATTGTATTTCAGCCGTTTTTAATTTACAGTTTTCAATTATGTCATTAATGGCGATCCAGAAGAGGAATTATTAAAAAGAACAATATAAATGGTTGTGTTAGCATCAAAAATCTCCAACATCAGTAGATAAAACTTAAAGAGGCTCATAAATTACGATTAGAAACATATAAGATTATACTCAATTGTTTGATCTTTGCAGGACATCATCTGTGAAGTGATGAAACCAGTAGCTGTCGTGAAGTGTTAATACCAGCTGTCGTAAAGTGATAATACCAGATGTCGTGAAGTGATGAAACTAGTAGCTGCCACGAAGTGATAATATCAGTAGCTGTCGTGAAGTGATGAAACCAGTAGCTGTCATGAAGTGTTAATAACAGCTGTCGTGAAGTGATAAAACCAGTAGCTGTCATGAAGTGTTAATACCAGCTGTCGTAAAGTGATAATACCAGATGTCGTGAAGTGATGAAACCAGTAGCTATCGTGAAGTGATAAAACCAGTAGCTGTCATGAAGTGTTAATACCAGCTGTCGTAAAGTGATAAAACCAGCTGTCGTGAAGTGATGCAGCCAGTAGCTGTCGTGAAGTGATACTGCCAGTAGCTGTCGTGAAGTGATGAAGCCAGTAGCTGTCGTGAAGTGATGAAACCAGTAGCTCTCGTCAAGTGATGAAACCAGTAGCTCTCGTGAAGTGATGAAGCAAACTATGACCAAGAGATAAAATCAGATGTCATGAATTGATGAAATAAACATTTCTCCAAGAGATTAAATTATCTGCAATGAAATGATGACGTCATCTGTCGTTAACTGAGGAAACCAGCAATCGTGAATTCATGAACCAAACTGTGGCGACATTGAAGCCCACGTGGTGAAGGAAAACCTCACAAGTGCTCACTACGCTCTACACTGAAAGGCTGATCGTCAGTGACTCAAGCAATTTGCAGGGAGGAAAAAAATTCTCGCGCGTGTACGACGGTCCCTTATACCTCCCTGCCGAAGGACAACACCCATACTTCATCTTTTTCCGCGGAAACAAGGTCGGATACTTTCTGAAGATACCTCGCATGAAGCACATCTGAAATAAAAATCCAATAACTCCAGGCAATAATGATTTGATGTGTTTTCCGACATTGGCTAATCAAAAAATATTTTCGTCATTAATAAAATGTTGAAGAACTGCACGTCCAGCCTTTTTTGTTGAAGCCCAGTAAAAATCTGTTTGTATTCTTGTTAGCCCAAAAGCCATCTTTATATTTTATATCTTATACAGTAAACGACATTTTTCGTTTTTTTATCATCCACAGACTTCAGATCGTATTATTCTCTTGCTCATTTTGATGAGAATTCTTTACAAAGTTTTAATCGCAGAGCTCATTGCATTGATACTTTGATAATCATCACAGTTTACAACTGCTAATATGTGAGCCATAAAAGACAGTATCGTGGCTCCTGGGTGTAATAGTTCCATATACCAAAATCATGCTTATGTGATCTATACAGATCTGTTTGTCGCGAGATGCAGTAATTTCATTTCCTAGTGCATTCGTGCTCTTTATTATTCTTTTATATTTACTGCTTTCGCTCTCTCTCTCTCTCTCTCTCTCTCTCTCTCTCTCTCTCTTTCTCTAGTGCACGTCGTATTACCTGTCGTAAAATTGGAAGGAAGTCTTTTCAGTGCCAGGACTGTATGGACAATAATTATTGACTAGAATATTGGTCAATCCAGAAATTACTTCCTATATTGTGTAGTTTTTTTTGGGATATGAACATTAATACGCGATGTATTTAAAACTGTTTTATTATCAATAGACAACAGAAGAAAAAAGTGAGTCACATAGCAGAATACAGCGCAGTTGTTAGGCCAATCCCAAGGTTAGCTAAAACTTCAGTGTATTTCATTGGAATATAATTTTAGTGGGCGCACAAAGACAACTATTGCCAACGATACATAAACGTCGATTGCGTTAGATGGGTCACAATATGAGACATGAAAGTCTTCTACAGAAGATACTAGACGACAAGATTCAAGGGAAGAGAGGACTGGGGCGACCAATACTCACCTTTACATTTCAGGCATGCTGGGACATTTAAGTACAAACCTATGTTGAAATGAAGAGAAATGTAGAACATAGGGTCAAATGGAGAGTCATACTCAGACAACCTTACTACCAGCCTCAGGACTGATAACCAGAGGATAGGGTCACATGGAGATACACACTCAGACAACCTTACAACCAGTCTAAGGACTGATCAACCAGAGGATAGGGTCACATAGAGAGACATACTCAGACAACCTTACAGCCAGTCCCAGGACTGATCAGCCAGAGGATAGGGTCACATGGAGAGACATACTCAGACAACCTTACAACCAATCCCAGGACTGATCAACCAGAGGATATGGTCACATGGAGAGACATACTCAGACAACCTTACAACCAGCCTCAGAACTAATTAACCAGATGATGATGCTTTTAAAACTGCAAGCATGGTTATGTCTGGATGACAAATATTTGTTGATGGCTAATGAGCACTGATATAACCAACCAGACTGTGTGGTGGAAAGCATGACACTTTCGCCACAAGAAAGTAAAACCCTTTGCATACACGTGCAGTCATCGAATGCATATTTATAAGTTTCGACTCCATTTTATGGATCATTTTATTCATGTCCGTGTCCTATGTTCCTTCTGTTGTTCTTTTTCTCCGTCTTTTTTGTATTGCTCCTCTTCGTCGCTATTTTATTGTTTCGCTCTCTTCGTCTCTATTTTGTTATTTCTCTCTCTCCATCTCTATTGTACTGTTACGCTCCATCTCTTTTTTTATTGTTCCTCTCTATTTTATTGTTTCTCTCTCTCTATCTCAATTTTATTGTTTCTCTCTCTCCGTCTCTATTTATTGTTCCTCTCCGTCTCTAATTTATTTAATATTTAATCTTATTGCTTTTGCTTTCACTTTTGTTTCAAAACTTAATTTTCTCTCATACTGATAGCTGCTGCATAATTTAATTGTAGTTTTTTTCTTAATATGAATTCGTTCTTTTGATGAAAAAAGCACAGGAACACAAAATAAACCATCACACACAAACACAAAAACTATAGATAAACGGATGCAACATAAGAAAGCTTGAAATGGCTTTTCCCAGAGTTCTAAAAGAAAATTCTTGAAAATTATATTGTTTTTAAACTGCTGAATATTAGATCTGGTGTGAGGTAAGGTTGTGTCCTTAACTGTTTATCTCATATATAGACTCGATATGAAAAAAAGCCAACATTAGTGAGTGAACCAACCTTAGTGTTCACTTTAATAAACTTCTCTTTGCTGATGACCAAGCACTAAAAGCAACTGCAGGAACATATCAACAATCTTAATGAGGTATATACGGATTATAACAGGGGCGTTCAAGTCAAACAGGGACTTTTCTTTTTTTGCAAGGAAAACACACATTTTTTCAAGTAGTCACTATGCCATCTGTTTTTTTAAATATAATCTCCCGCAACTTGTATGCACTTATCCCAGCGTTTAAGTCATGCTTGAAAAGCTTCAGCATAGAAAGATTTGTCAGTATGTCTGAACTAATCCAAGACAGTCTGTTTAGCTTTGTCGTCAGTGCTGAAATGCTGACCTCCAAGGAATTCTTCAGGGGTACAAACAGGTGGAAATAATTTGAAACGACGTCTGAACTGTGAAGAGAATGTGGCAATACTTCCCAGCCGTGTTGCTGCAAATGGTACATAGTACGGTTAGCCGTACTAGGTCGAGCGTTATCTTGCAGGAGCAGGCGATTTTTGTGATCATATCCAACGTGCACTAACCTTTCAATAGTGCTAATGTTCATGAATAATACTGTTCACCGTACCCAAAGAAAGCCTTGCATAATGTGCAATTTTGCCACAGATTATGCGTCGATTTACCAGGATAAGACAATCAATAATCTAGATATTCACAATAATAACTGGTGGATTGAGAGCCACCACGCCGTGATCATCACTCACTGATGTACGGCCTTCTCTAAAACGTTTACACCATTCAAATGTCTAACTGCGGCTGAGTGTCTCATCACCATATTGTGATTGCAGTTGTCTGTAAATTCCCGCAGGTTTCACGCCTTCTTTCACAAGAAACTTCATCACAACACGCTGTTCCATGCAAGCACTAACAGTGTTGTCCGCTAATTTTATGTATCTGTCACGTGACTGGCCAATGGCAAGTGGGCCACCTAGCAGTAATAGACTACATGTGCCCATAACTACTGATTGTAGTTCGATCATGCTATAACCCATTCAGGTAGAACTAGAACAAAAAGTCTCCGTTTGATTTCAACGCCCCTCGCAGTTTGAAAATCAGCAAACAGAAAACCGAAGTTATGACGATTGCCGAAAAAGAAATAGAAACATCACTTTTCATACAAAACCAGCAAGCACAACAGGTGAAAAATGTAACGTAACTGGGTAACATAATCTCAGCAGATGGCAATGGCGACACTGAAATACAAATCAGATTTAAAAAAGCAAATAAAATCATTAGTCAATTGTTCCCGATATTACTATGTAAGCGTTAGCACCAGGCATTGGGTACAAAATGGACGATATAGAATCCAATAGTTTTACTCACATTGTGCTATCACGATATAGAATCCAATAGTTTTACTCACATTGTGCTATCAGTACCAGAATTGGACATTAACAAACAATGATAAGAGAGAAACGTTGAAGCAACAGAGATACATACTTGCGCAGAATGCTTGGTGTAACAAGAATGGATAGAATCAGAAACTAACAGAACAGGAGACAAGTACCAACACCAGTGCTAGAACTCATCAAGAGACAGCAGATCAAATGGTTCGGCCACGTGGCACGTCAAACACCAGATAGTATCCTTCAGAAAGCATTGCTACACAAAAACAATGGATACAACGCCAACGGCCGACCACCAAAATTATGGATAGCAGAAATAAAAGAAGCAGTAAAGCTCTCCCTGTACGCCGAACATATTAGGGCCCGATCAAGAAGCCTCTTCATAACCAAATGCCGGAAGTCACAAGCAGGAGAAAAAGGGAAATTAAGAAGAGTGACTAACATCAAGAATGAGGATAATTCCCCAAATCGAGGGTTGTAGGGAGATGGAAAGATCACAGTCAACTGGGAAATAGTTATGTGTACTCATTTTCTTAACGCCCTATCGCACATGAGGCTTCAGCAAGGATTTTCATGCCATTCTGTCTTGGACAACCTTTCTGGCAGTGCCTCAAGTTAGATATGTGCAGCGCGGCTCAATCCATTGTACCTCTTCAAGTAGTTCTTGGTGTACCTTTCTTTCTCTTACCTTCCGTGTCCACATAAATGCTGTTTTTGCGTGCATGTCCTGACTCGTTCTCATGATATGCCCCAGCCATCTCCATCTTCTCGCTCTTTTTGGTATCTTGTAAAATTTATTTTGTCATTTAACAGTGTGGCTGTATAAATAATCTAATAATTCTGCGAAAACATGGATGATTTTTAATCTCCGTGTATCACTCTTTGTCATCCTCCAGGATTACGAACCATATAGAAGTAAGTACTGGATGACACAAATAAACTACATAGAACAAATCAAGGTCTCAATTCCGAACAGGACACACCAGAGTCAATAGCCACTTGAACTGCATCAATCCGCAGTACCTTCCCGTGTGCAGACATTGTTTCATCCTGATGAAACAGTTCGACACCTACTTTTTGAGTACAATGCGCTTGCGGACATGAGAAACAGATTCCTACAAGCACTGCAAAAAATTGCGAACACACTGTACGGAGCTGTGAAAAATCTAAAGAAAAAGTGTATTTATTTAAAATGCCATTGGGCTGCCAAGAGCAAGTTTACTCAGCATCTATGAGATAACAACAATAACAACAACAACAACAATATAGAGGTACTAGTAAAACACTAATATTATAAAGTTAAAGTTTTGATTTCATACTATTTTTTACTGGATTTTCAAATTGTGTTCACCATGACAAAGGCAGCCCTAACCTTATTTAAGCGGGATTTCAAATTTCTTCCGTCCTTCCTTGAAGTGATACCCCACTTCCGAGATAAGTAAACTCTTCTATATCCTCCAACATTTGGTTTCCTAGAGACACTGTTTGTTGGTTTGCACTGTTGGCCACAATTTGAGGTTTCTTTTTGCTTATCTGGAGGTAACATCACGGGCGTGACAGGTGAGGAAGACTGCTGTCACGTTCTCTTCACTATAACATGCATGTCGTAAAAAAAATTGAGGGTTGTGCATGGGACTGGCAACTTAATAATAAAATGCATAATACTAAAATAACGACAGCTGTAACATAATATAACTGCTTTGATGGGACTTCCTGGGATATGATCAACTATAGAGATAGCTTCATTCCCTCGAATCGATGAAGCTAGTAATGGCGATGATCAATTGCTATGAATTTACAACCTAAATTTGATGGGACATGCTCTTTACAGAAGATAACGTAAAACTAGTTGTCCGTGAGATTGCTACTGCCAACTTCACATAATAGTTAAGATAGCGCAGTACATTTGATTCCCAGGGATCCTCAAAGAGGCTTTATATCCCTTAACTCGCATCTGTGTTGTAATGTAGGACATTCACCAGGCTTTGATTTTGCAATGGGCATTTTGTCCAATTCTGTTCCTTGTTCCTTGTAGATGTACGACTTATGTGTTTGCAGAGCTAGCTTCTGGATTCCACATTAAGGGCTCCAATGCCAGCTCCACAATGCACTTCGTTAGGGGTAATCAACTCAGTATCGCTCTGCGCTTATGTGCTGAGGGTGCTTAGCTGGGCATTGAACAGATCTGAGTGTGTCCAACTCCACACAGAACAGATATGAGAGTTTAACTCGGCATAGAAGCGATCTGAGTGTGTCCAACTCGACACAGAACAGATGTGAGTTTCTCACTCGGCATGGAGCAGATCTGAGTGCACCCAACTCGATATAGAGCATACATGAGTGTGCCCAACTGGGCACAGAACAGATCTGAGTCTGTCTAATTTCTAAATATCACGAAATATCTTCCGAGACCAGGTCAGGCGCCTGTTTTTGCGTTAACTCACCTCCTTCTTTAACCATCGTTGTCCAGTTCTTCACTGTTGTTTTCAACACACTTTTGTCATCATACAGTGCCTGCATTCTGAGATGAATGTCAACTGGTCGACATCCTTCAGATGTTAGAAACCGATCCCAGCTCGCTGATCAAAGTCTGGACGGATTCCGTATCACACCCGCCATGTTTTAAACGGTCTGCTGGTGAAACTATGAGTCGGAGGATAATGAAATTATGCAAACTTGACGGTTGGTATGTGCTGTTTACACCATCATGCATATCGTACGTATGTTCACTTGTTGAAGTTTTGTCCGGTTTTAATTTGAACACGCCTCGTAATAAGAAGAAGATGAAGAAGAAGATATATCGTTGTAAAGTCGCGGAGTGTTCAATCCACCTTGGCTGCTTATGGATATCTGACAATACTGGAGGTAGAGATAGCAAGGTAGGGATGAACGACACCTATTTGCCCACCTCACGAAAACTAAGATCCTTTACAATTAATCCTAACTTTCTTTGTACATTCTGTTCTTTTTTGTGGTGCAGTAGCCTTATATTTCTTATTTATTATAGGTTATAGTTTCTACAGGAGGAGACAGTTATCGCTATGCCTAACATTCATTAATCACCGGGCTATTGATGTGTTAAAGTATTACTGTTTTTTGTTTAGCTAGCTGTAGCACAAAAGCGTACAAAGAAGTGTCTAACACTTTACTGTGTCTGCCGTGGGATTTCCTTAACTTGTTTATGTACATTACAAGAAAATACAAACAAATACATACACGCAAAAGAATGGGAATAAAACCATACTCAACGTTGACAGATCTAGTCTGTGTGTACTGTCTCTTAATGACATAACAAATATTATCAAACTAAAGATCTATCTATTCCGTGGCGTACTGCGTGAAGTACATATATTCAACGTTGTACTTTACCTAAAAAAGAGGACTTGTGATTATAACATCAGATCTTGGTAATGTGGTTAACGGAGTGGCATAGATGGCGCCTGACAGGCTGTGGGTCTACCTTTGTCTACTTTACTATTAAACCACCACCAGTCCGAAAAATAGGCTATCGCATATTCCAGGGTCTACGGTATTCAAACCTTACGGCTGGTAACATATACTGGGATAAACCTGGCAAGTCACCAGCGAATTTTCGCCTGCCAATAATATGAAAAGAAAGAGGTCATACCTCCCCACGACGTCTAACAACACAAATGGACTTGAATTAAAGCTATAAGAGCCAAACCTTGCTTTGGTACATATATAGAGTAATATTCACACAGCAATTATTCTTGTTCTGAGAAAACTAAGTTCACTGCACGTATTTATGTAATGAAGCAGCTCCAGAAAGAATGCTGTACGCATCAGAGACATGGACAACATGCTCTAGGCACGAGAGACGGCAAAACCCTTTTCACCTCAGCTGCCTGCGGACAATTATGAACATCAGGTGCCAGGACAAGAAAACAAACACAGCAGTACTGCAACGCGCAAATCTTTCTTCTGCTATAGGACTATTACTTCTAGAAGACTGACCAGCCTGGGTCACGTGAATAGAATGGAGAATGGGCGCATTCCAAAACAGGTGTTGTATGGTGAGTTTTCAGAGGAGAGGAGACTTCCAGGCAGACCACTGCTCAGAAATAAAGATGTTTGCAAGGTATCAATGACATACTTTTCCATCGAACACAAGACATCAATGACAGACTTTTCCATCGAACACAAGACATCAATGACAGACTTTTCCATCGAACACAGTGCTTGGGAAAACTCAGCCGTAGTGCGAACCACATGGATGACATCACCCTGAAATGGCCTAACGACATTTGAAGCTACTCGGAGAAATCCATTTGAAGATACTCGGATAGAGAAACTTGAAGCTACTCGAAGAGAGAGACTTGAAGCTATTCAGAGAGATACAGTTGAAGCTACTCGTAGAGAGAGACTTGATTCTACTCAGAGAGAGAGAGACTTGAAGCTACTCGGAGAAAGAAACTTGAAGCTACTCGGAGATCGAAACTTGAAGCTACTCGGAGAGAGAAACATGAAGCTATTCGGAGAGAGAGACTTGATTCTACTCGGAGAGAGAGAGAGAGACTTGAAGCTACTCGGAGAAAGTAACTTGAAGCTACTCGGAGAGAGAAACTTGAAAAAGTCCTATTCGTCGAAAGAAGACAAGACCCGTCTAGTAAAGAAAGACATACCTGCTTCATGATCGTCTGCATAGAACGAAAAAGGTCATTTATACTAAGTCTCTAATGACGATGAGCCAATAGAATATGTCTTTTAGCACTGACTAAATGTTTTAAAATCAGGACTTTAAATTCAAAGAGCCCGTCACACTTGGAGAGGATACACTGGAAAAGGTGGCCAAAGAGCCAGTCACGCTTGGAGAGGATACACTGGAAAAGGTGGCCAAAGAGCCAGTCACGTTTGGAGAGGATACACTGGAAACGGTGGCCAAAGAGCCCGTCACGCTTGGAGAGAATACACTGGAAAAGGTGGCCAAAGAGCCCGTCACGCTTGGAGAGGATACAATCGAAAAGGTGGACAAAGAGCCCGTCACGTTTGGAGAGGATACAATGGAGAAGGTGGACAAAGAGCCAGTCACGCTTGGAGAGGATACAATGGAAACGGTGGACAAAGAGCCAGTCACGTTTTGAGAGGATACAATGGAGAAGGTGGACAAAGAGCCAGTCACGCTTGGAGAGGATACAATGGAAACGGTGGACAAAGAGCCAGTCACGCTTGGATAGGATGCACTGGAAAAGGTGGACATCTTCACATATTTTGGCAGCACAATTTGTTTTTGCGTTCGCCTTATTTCTCTATTCCTCAAGGCGGTGTGAGTTGCACTGTGGTTTTTATTTTGCGCCTGTCGGCCCAGTGCATCCGACTTCAGCATGCATTTTATGTAAGGGTCTGCTTCCTCCTGCATTTTCTAAGGGTTTGCTTCCCCGGGGTAACGGCCGGTGCTGTGATTGGGATGGAACCCAGCACCTTCAGGTCGTGAGCCGTGCCACTTAACCATTAGCCCACGTCGTCCCCACACCTTCCGTCCTCATATGTGCCCCTACATTCAGACTGTGGCACAGCAGTTTAACAAACAAGGCGGGGATCGATACTGCAATCCCCATAATGGCAAACTAAATGAGGAGCGTCGCGTCCCACTACAACCAGAAAGACCATGGTCCACATTCTCAAATAGAGAAAGAGAAAGGGTGAAAGAGGAGTCACTGTAGCCTGCTATAAAAAAAGATGTCAATAATGATTAACTCAACTCAACGTGAACCAAAAAAAAGGAACGGAATTCGCGTAATAGATACTGCTTTTATTTTCTAACACTAACAAGTAACGGAATGCCTTTAGTAGATAATGTTTTTGTACTTGCGTCTTAATTCACCTCTAAGAAAAGAAATATATGTTTTAACACAACATTTTTAGGGGACGGCGTGGCCTAGTGGTTAAGTGGCACGGCTCACAACCAGAAGGTGCTGGGTTCGATCCCCATCACAGCACCGGCCGTTACCCCGGGGAAGCAAACCCTTAGAAAATGCAGGAGGAAGCAGACCCTTACATAAAATGCATGCTGAAGTTGGATGCACACCGCCTTGGGGAATAGAGAAATAAGGCGAACGCAAAAAAAAAACACACAAAAAAACCCACAACATTTGAGGTAGTGACGTCCATTTCTAAGGAGTGTTAAACATTCTGCGAGTATAGACGAGGATTTCTGCTTCACCTTTCGCTTATTCCTACAGTCCTGGCAATGCATTTTTTGAATGTATCAACGTTGGTCTATGATAAGGAGAGTAGCATCCATATTCTACAGCAGCATGGCATTATCCATGCTGTCAGACGATGTAATAAGAGCCATGTTATCTAAACCTAACCAAATCATAACCCTGAACACAATCATAACCCTTGGCTTAACGGAATATAGCCATCGTTTCTTCACTTCTGTTTTCACCTAAGTCTTTACTTATTTAGTTCAAATAAAATTATATCGACCAGGCCTTCCTTTAATCACAGCCTATTATTGATCTAAAGTAGGCCATGCCTTAACCCGAAATGGAATGACAGGGTTGTACTCTGTTTGGGGTGAATTAAGACGCAAGTACTAATGCTTTTAATTTCTGCAAATAACAAGTCTGTCCGAGTGGTCTGCTGGGGTCTTTGTGTATGACAAGAACAAGAATAGCACCCCTACCACACAGAGAGCATGTCCAAGAGGAGACTAGCTGTATGACATGGCATAACCCCTGCCATTGTTAGGCGGTTTGTTTAGAGTAGCATAGATATCGTCTAACAGGCTGCGGATCTACTTTGCTCTAGTGTTTGAGCCTATTAAGATGGACTCTCACATCGGTTAACCTCTCCAAATGTAGGCCTACCTTGACGGGGTTTGAGAGCTTGCGTGTCCCAATGATAAAGGGAGCTATACCGGCGGGAGTTTTACTCCTGTTAGGGTCACCCAAGCCGGACTGGTCCTTAGAGAGGGGCCAGACTAAGAAGCCGAGGAGCAGGTGGAGCCCTTTAGGTGGAGCTGCAGAACCCACCGGCGAGTGGTACACGCTCTGGGCTAAACCAATTCACCCCCACTTCATGGGTTAAATGCATTCTTGCCTCGTTCTTTACTTTTGTCTTCTATCAGTCATCCCAAGGGACGCAGAAGAGATGCAGGCCAGCGGACATTGCACCTCTGCCCCTTTGTGACAACCTCCCAAGTGGCAGGGAATGCTAAACGTACCATCACTGCAGAAGAGCCGAGAATACTAAAGGGGAGTAAGGAGATACCCCACTCACATGTATATGCTACGTTTCTGGCAGGACGTAATGATCCTGTGACACAGACACACTGGACTGCCTCTCTTCGGGGATACTTGCAAAATGAGTAAATAAGTCCATCATATCATCATCATCACACTCTTTCGACCCGGGTTGGAAAGACTCTATATCCTGCAAGACAACTTTCCTAAGAGAGACAACTCTGACCTCAAACAACTGCTGCCTTGCAGATGGGCTGGGGACAGCCAAGGGCTAAGTAGGGCAACCCTACAGAAACGTCTGTTGAAATCGGATGCACTGAGTCACAGGCCTAATGAAACAGTGCAACGTAAATCGCTGTATAATAACGTCACAATTTAAAAGAAGAAAGTATGGTGCTCATCCTGTGGAGTCCCACCAGGCAGAAAGAGTGCCTCGCCCCACGCCTCGAAGGGGCCCACCTGATGCTACTGGTGTTCACCCACCCATGTGCTGTGGAGTCAAGGCACAAAGACATGGGGCAAGAGCTATTGACCGAAAACCCAAGACCCTTCTTCTTCTTCTTCTTCTTCGTACGCAGTCAGACAGTAACCATTATTTTTTTCGAAAAAAGCGGCGGTCATCCTGAGGCTGTCGACACTGCCATAGAGCTTGTCTTGTGGTTCCACTGGTGATGGCCACATCTGCTCTCTTTGATCCTTGTATGTCGGGCAGTTCTGCAGCAGATGTTCGGCGGTCATTTTCCCGGTACCACACGGGCATTCGTCGGTTCCACCTATCTTCAATTTGTTGAATAGGTGGTACCTCAGTCTATTGTGGCCAGTGCGAAGTCTGAAGACAATGACCTGCTCTCTTCTGTTCAACTGGTAATAAGCATCGTTTTTGGTGTAACCAGTATGTTCGGTTTCCCATTTGGTCATGTATCTGGCTTTAATAAGCCGTTTTGACTCTTCGTACGTCATACTAGTATCTGTTTGTGGTAGTCTTGCACCTTCTTTTGCCAGCCTGTCTGCCTCCTCGTTGCCTTGGATGTTGCAGTGTGATGGGACCCACTTACCACTACCCTTTTTGGTGCGGACTGCTGGCATAGTTGACAGAGTGCTGCTCTTAAGTCATTAAGCTCAGTGTTTTTCTGGCTTTTTAGCGCTGTGACTACGGCCAGAGCATCTGTAAGCAGGACTGTATGGCTTTCATTTTCTTTATGTGTCACCATTTCTTCCACTGCCGCCCTCAGTGCCTCTGCCTCCGCTCTGAAATTGCTTGTGTACTTACCAGTAGCGAATGACAGTGTTATTTTTCTGCCATTTGGTAGGTTCAGGAATGCTCCTGCCCCTCTGTTCTGTGTAGTGTTTGTTACAGAACCGTCGTTGTATGCATGGGTCCAGTCCATGCTTGGGTTGTTTTTCGAGATAAAGCTTAGGGTAGTGTCTCTCCTTTCTTTTTCAGTCTGGCAGTTTTTGTTTCCAATACCTGGTATATTTTCTACCAGCTCTGGAAATATATCCTGCCTCCAGGTAGGTTTTCGTACAGTAGTGATGGGCTTTGGTGTTGTTAGTGCGATAGACACAAATCTCTATCTTATCTATAGGCCGGACGACAGTCCTAGCTTCTATTCCAGAACATGGCAAACCACCTCCACTCCAGACTTGGCCTTCTCCACGGGGGATATCCATCACAAAACATATCGCCAGGTGCTCGACCAATTGGCAGATAGCGACCACAGGCTAAATATTGATATGAAAATAAAACCGCTGCCACGTTGGAACTACGGACGAGCTGAGCTGACTGGGACAGATTTGCAATGCTGACAGATGGACTGTGTGAAACTATCAACACACGAAATAACAATATGAAACCTATGGTGGAAAGCCTAAGCAAAGCAATACTGCAAGCAGCCATCTAGATCATCCCAAGAGGGCAAGGGAAAACTACAAGCCATATTGGAATCAAGAACTGCAGAAAGCAGAGGATGAAGTATGAAACGCTAGGAACACGGCAGAGAGAGAGAGAGAGAGAGAGAGAGAGAGAGAGAGAGAGAGCAATCTATGGAAGCAAATATCTCCCTCAAGGCCATCAATGCGAAATACAAAAGAACACTGAATCAAATAACAAGAGACGGAAACATAAACAGAAAGCCTCAATCTAGATAGAGAAGGGAACTATTGAAACTAGTCAGAGCCATAAATGACGAAATACCATGAAACAAACAAATTACCATCAAGCAGGGTGACAACATGCTTACTGGAAATAAAGTAGCAAACGCTTTTATAGAACATTATGTCAGAACAAACCACATTGATGTCCCTACAGACAGGCATACAGACATAAGTGAAGAACAAAAGAGCCACGACAACATCAAGATTGCACCAGAGGAGCACATGATGGCAAAACTAACAAGGAATGAAATGAATGAGGCCATGAGAACTTCAAAGAAAAAGAAATCGCCTGGAAAAGATGGGGTAACAAATGAAATGCTGATGGGGTTGGGCCAAACAGCAAAGAGGAAGTTACTGCCAGTCCTGAACCGAAGCTGGAAAAGGGAATTGTATCGCAGGCATGGAAAAATGCTATACTTATACCAATAACAAAGAAAGAAAAAGATACATCTGATCCAAGTGGAGACAGGCCTTTTAGTCTACTGAGCTGTGTAGGTAAACTGATGGAGCGTATGATAAACACCAGACTGATGTGGCACCTGGAAGAAAAACACATATTAATTCCACAGCAAGCAGGATTTAGACAACACAGATGCACTGAGGACCATATCACGCTCATAGCGCAGGAAATAGTGGATGCTTACCAAGAGAAAAAGCATACAGTAGTGGTTTAGGTGTATCCAGAGGAGGCATTTGACAAGGTATGGAAAGAGGGACTTAGTCAAGCTACGAAGAAGTGAAGTATCTGGGAAAATGTACAGATGGATCAGCCACTATCTCGAAAACAGAACAGCCAGAGTTCAAGTACAAGGGCAGATGAGCAAAAAGGTGACACTGGAGCAAGGAGTACCCCAAGGGGGAGTACTGTCACCCACACTCTTCCTGGTATATATAAACGACATTACAGAGAATATACTAAGAAGAGTCCACAGCTCCATGTTTGCAGACGATCTGGCTTTGTGGAGCTCTGAAGAAAATCTCACCGTATCAAACAATCGGATGCAGCAGGCCCTAACATCGTTGGAGGAGTGAACGGAATCATGGAAGGTCAAAATAAATGAAGAAAAAACAACATGTACGATAACCATAGAACATGAACATAAGTCTTAATGGCAAATATCGGCCGCTAAACGACAACCCAAACTACTTGGGCGTCACATTTGATCAGCGCATGACATGGAAAAGTCAGATCGAGAGAAACCGAATGAGAGCAAGACATAGAATGGCAATCATGAGGAAACTTGCTGGCACAAGCTGGGGAGCAGACGAAAGAATACTGAAGTAACTGTACACTGGAAGAGTGAGACCAGTTCTCGAGTATGGCATTGCGGCATGGACAACATCAGCAAAGGCGAACTTTGATAAAATTAGCAAACTTCAAAACCAAGCCATGAGAGTTATAACAGGAGGCATGAAGTCAACGCTAATTGTAGAACTTGAAAAGATTACACATCTGCAATCCATGACCGATAGAAGAGACAGCAGAACCCAGCACCAAGCAGAGAAACTAAGAAGACTGATAGACCATCTAATGCATCAGATACTAAATAGATTTGGAAAAGGGAGACTAAAGCGGATAAACTTTGCAGAAATAGCCAAATCAAAGATGAGCGAAGACCCTATGAACACCATAACAATACCAAAGCCCATCCCTACTGTACGCAAACCCACCTGGAAGCAGCATATCGTTCCAGAGGTGGTAGAAAATATACCAGGTATTGGAAACAAGAACAGCCAGACTGAAAAGGAAAAAAGAGACATAACCCTGAGGTACATAGCGAAAAACTACCCAAGCATGGCCTGGACTCATGCTTACACCGACGATTCTGCAACAAACACCAGATAGTCCTGTTTACATATGCCCTGTCCGTGGTTACAGCACTAAAAAGCCAGAAAAACACAGAACTTAATGATTTAAGAGCAGAACTCTGTCAACTTTGCCACCTGTCCGCACCAAAAAGAGTAGTGGTACAGTGAGTTCCATCACACTGTAACATTCGAGGCAACGAGGAGGCAGACATACTGGCAAAAGAAGGTGCAAGGTTACCACAACCAGATTCTAGAGTGACCTACGAAGAGTCCAAAAGGTTTATTAGGGCCAGATACATGGTCAAATGGGAAACAGAGCATACTGGCTACACAAAAAATTATGTCTATTACCAGTTGAACAGAAGAGAGCAGGTCGTGGTCTTCAGACTCCGCACAGGCCACAACAGACTGAGGTACCATATTTTCAATAAACTGAAGATAGGTGGTACTGACGAATGCACCTGTGGGATCAAGATGCTGAGCAGCGCAAGAGCTGCAGTGGTCAGCGACCCATAGCTGACTGCTAGCGTCAGGCCCAGCGAGCCATAGCTGCCAAGACCCTTCTACACCTCCACGCGGTGATCCTGGATAACAGGCTGCAGCAGGGCAGACTGGCTAAGGAGAAGGGATCGAAGAGGGAATGCTAACCCGGTACTCAAAAAATGCTTGCTGAAGTCGGATGTGTTGGACCGAAAGGTGCAAATGTGGCAGCCAAGCTGTAAACTACGACACAACGCATTCCGTTCTGTGGACTACATTCTGCTACTTAAGCTCTTTCAGTGTTTGGTAGTGGGAGATTGAGAACGAATGAAGAAGAAGAAGAAGAAGGAGAAGAAGAAGAAGAAGAAGAAGAAGAATGCATCTGTGGTACAGGGAAAATGACCGCTGAACATCTGCTGCAAAATTGCCCGAAATACGAGGACCAGAGAAAGCAGATGTGGCTATCACCAGTGGCAACACTAGACAAGCTCTACGGCAATGTCGACAGCCTGAGGATGTTAGCTGCTTTCTTCGAACAAATTCAAGTTGACGTCTGACAGCGTACGAAGAAGAAAAAGAAGACATCGGTTAACCACCCTCCGTAAGCGCTTTTCCCAACACAGCGAAGTATTAAGCTGCTCGAGCCTAGCCCGCTAAGCAGGAACCACTTCTCCCGGCTACATCCAGCTCATACCAGAGCTGGGACCTGCACATAAGCATCTGCTCCTGTAGAAGTACAGGTCGACTAAGAACTAATAACTAAGAATTAAGAAAAGTGCTTTTTTTCTTTTTAAAAACAATAAATAAAAGAATTCCCATAGTAGATAATGTTTTTATCTTCCAAAAACAATAAGTAAAGAATTTCCCATAGTAGGTACTCTCGCTGGGGATGAAGTGTTAGAGACTTGACTCTGCTAGTTCTGTAACGTGTATGTAGTAGGACACAAAGTTTGCTATATCGCCGGTTTGCATTCTCTTACTTTCATGTATCCTTTTACAGCGACAACAAACGCTCACTTTAACGATCATACAAAAACAAGATTCCAAAAACTGAAACCTATCATATACTTTAGTGTCTTTTATCTCCAGAACCAGAAAGAAAAATCCTTCTTCGTTACAAAGAACCAATCCTGTCATGTGAAAAACAATAATAAATAATTAGTGAATAAACGACAGCTTCTCAGAGATAGCAGATATATATTATCGCACAAACACCTCATGAAAACCATTGGCAACTAAACATGCTATTACGAAAATGAAAAGAGAACCCAAGAAACAAAGCAAGCGTCTTTCGCTTATCAGAAAGCAGAGATCTTCTGAGTTTGTGTTTGAACCTAATGAGAAACTTGCAAATCAGGTTGCAGAACGACTATTTAACAACATGGCATGAAAGAACATCATATTATGAAAAACCGAGAAGAAAATAGACAGTTAAACATCATGGCATGGAGAAAGACAAGTGAGCTAGTTCTTGTGATCGCATCTTGGCACCGTGAGATGAGTTCCCTGATTTAATTCGATCGTTGTTTGGAGCAAATACGATCATGCACGGGATGGTACAGGCGGGCGACGATATGCCTTGGCTTGGGTTCGTTCGTTCTCAATCTCCCGCTACCATAACCTGAAAGGGCTTAAGTAGCAGAATATAGTCCAGAGAACGGAATGCGTTGTGTCGTAGTTTACAGCTTGACTGCGATATTTGCACCTTTCGGTCCAACAAATCCGACTTCAGCAATAATTGTTTGAGTACCTGGTTAACATTCCCTCTTCGATCCTTTCTCCTTAGCCAGTCTTCCCTGCTGCAGCCTGTTATCCAGGATCACCGCGTGGAGGTGTAGAAGGGTCTTGGCAGCTGTGGTTCGCTGGCTTTGACGCTAGCAGTCAGCTATGGGTCGCTGACCATTGCAGCTCACGCGCTGCTCCCAATACGATATGAGAGGACAACATAAAACAATGGACTAATCTCCGTGGCAGGCACGGGCAGGGGCAGCTGACAGATAGGGACGGCGTGGGCTTGTGGGGGAGGGGGGGGCGTTGTCTTCATGTGTGCCCCAACGATCTCACCGGTTACTGGATGACCGGACCTGAGCTCCTGTTTAGTTTTAAACAGTTTTGAGTTTAGTATGGGTCGTTGGGTCAGTGTTTCTTTCTTAAATGGTCAGTTAAAACAAAAGTTGGCAAATAGAGACAAAAAGGGAAAATAGAATAGATAGTATGACATGATGTCATGAAGACAAACAGGTGATGACATATAGAGAAGTGAATAGCCAATTTGACATGATGTCATGAAGAAAAACAGGTAATGACATATAGAGAAGGAAAAAGTCCGTTTGACATTATGTTATGAAGAACAAGAAATAAGGACATATAGAGAAGGGAATAGTCAGTTTGAGATGATGTCATGAAGAACAAAAAGTAATGATATATAGACCAGGAATAGTCAGTTTGGCAGGATATCATGAAGAAAAACAGAGGATAACAAATGATGACATGTGACCAAGTAACCACTCAATTCATTATCTATACTTGACGTATTCAATTGTAAAGATGTATGATACATACCAGTCGGTACAACATGTGAGGAATGATAATAAAACGAAAAGGAAGTAAAACAAGAAACTGTGGCTAAGTGGTTAGGAACGAAGCTCTCAGACAAAAACGGGCGAGTTTGGATTCTCCAAATATTAAAATCCCACTACTATATGATGTAAACTCATTAATAAAAATTAGTTCTGAAGTCGGATGTGCTGGATCAATAGGCGCAACACAATGTTCAACGAACACTTCTATAGGTAAAACGACACACTCACACACAAACCACAAGGAAACCTCGTAGACGTCTCTTAATTCTGGAGATGCAGACATACTTACAGGCTGTAGATAGACATCACTTGTTATGATAATGAATTACAGAGCCTGCACAGCGGATGAAATGCACAGAATGCCTCCTCCTTGTTTGTGCTTCAGGTAATACAGAAAGTCAGTTCCAGCCAGATAGACGTCGAGTGAGATTCGCAGACATCTCAAGCAGACATGAAATCCCACGGGGAACTCGAACATGCAATACAGATATTACATATATGCATACAAGACTCAGTGGTACTTCGCAAATGTAAGCAACATGTCCTTTGCAGAACGTCGTCAACCAATTTGGCTGTAATAAGTTTATTGGCAGGTGTGCAGTATGGTAGGTTGCCATTACTTTCCTTAGGTAGAAGAGCAATCGCACTGAGGGGAAACAAATACATTGCTTGTCAAATAGGACACGGAAGGATTCGAACCAGGTGCGTTGGGATTGTGAACGGACGTTTCGCTGCTAGACTACGCTGTCTCGCTGTGGTAATATGAGTAAAACGAGTACAACTTGTGCATACTTCCAAGCATGTAATAAAATGTTACTAAACAGGGCTGTGTATAAAGCTAGTAGATTCATTGTGTGAAACAATTACCACATACATGACAGCTGCAAGGCCTCGTTGTAAGTGATGTAATAAAATATCTATGTAAAGTGGGTAGTTAGAGCAGTTGCCCTATGTTTCGTTAAGTATGGGTTGGAATTGACTCATTCATGATATGTCAGCTTCTGTGCATACAAATCAAAAACAAGCTTTGGTTAAATTCAAGAATGGTTTGAAACTTGGCAAACTAAGTAAATAATTGTACAGTCAACCATATAGATAGATACAATATAGAACATAATTACAGGATGGGAGAGAACAGTACTGGGAAGATTCAAAAGGAAAGGTACCTATGAGTTATAATAGATCATACAGGTAAGGTATGTGAACAAGTTCAGGTAGCCGTGAAAAAGGCAAATGCAGTGTCAGGTATGATAAAAGAAATCTTAGACACAGGAGCAAAGAAGTGATAGTCAAACTGTAAAAAAGCATTAGTTAGATCTAGATTGGATAACTGTGTTCAGGTGTGGAAGGAGTCCTTTTCGTTAAGGGGATATAAACATGCTGGAATGGATATAAAGAAGAACGACAAAACTGATAGCTGAATTACGGAATTTTACCAAAAACCGGTGTAAAATGTGTAGAAAAGATAATTCGAGGTGATACATGTTTATAAGATAATCAAGAGAAAAGATTTATTAGACTAACAAGTACAGGCCCCTACATAGACAAGAGCGCACAACTACAAATTAATGAAAGAAAGGTCCATGTTACTTTTTAATAATTTTTTATTTAGTCAAAGAGTTGTGTATGCTTGGAATGCATTGCCACAGGAAATAGTGGGAGTAGGGTCAGTTAATGCATTCACAAATATATTGGATGCACATAGGTATTTTCAGATCAAGTGAAGTAGAACAAGCTTGTTGAATACAGACTCTGCATAGTCTTCTAAACCAGTATAACGAAGTTATTAATTAAGTTGAGCTGTCAAAACAAATTAATGTACTAAAAGGGAAAATGTTGACAATGACAGCGTAGAGTAACTGCACAACGATCGATAGTTTTGTCCTTGTCTGCGCAGGCTACTCAATGAGGCTGGAAATAAAGACAGAACAAAAATACAGAAAAGCAGGTAGCAAGTAAAATAATTAAAAACTGTAACGAAAACCAACAGAAAAAATAAACAATATTTTTGTTGAATTAGTAAGAACCGTTTTTCGTGAAATTATGCAATTTCAATCAGTCCTTATGTTAAACGCAGGTGTTATGGCTAACAGAGGAACTTGATATTCAGACACCACATATTGACTTGTCCTGAAAAGTAATTGGTCCTAAAAAAATAGTGCATGTCAAGTAATTCCAAGGTTTGTTTATAGATGAACGGGAATGTCTGGAGGAAAGAGCAATGTAGCTTGTTTTATTGATATGAATGACAAATTGGGCGTATTTTTAAACAAGGTAAATGTAGAGAATATTGTGTTTTGTTTTCTTAACAAACGGTATGGTTATTCCAGCCATGGTATACGAGTACCAGGTATAGAGTATTTCGAAAAACAGATGCATAGAAGCTTCGAATTGCTCCAAGGGCAGTTAAGCTAAGAACATTGACAGTGTCTCTACGGGATCGAATTCACAAAGCAGAAATCTACTTCAATGACGTCTCAGATGCTCTGCTGATAAAAACGTGCTGATGTCCCGTGCAGGTGATAAGTATATCAGGCAACAGATGGACAATTGAAGTGATGTCCTGGAAAAACTAAAACTGTATGCGTCCACTGGGACACCCACAAGTGAGATGGAGAGGTTGTCTGAATAAAGTCCATGATTCAACATAATACTCTACAGAATGAAGCCTTTGGTCCAACATGGTACTCTTATGAATAAAGCCTTTGTCCAACATGGTTATGTAATGAATAGAGCCCTTTGTCCAACCTGGTAATATAATGAATAAAGCCCTTTGTCCAACTTGGTACTCTAATGAATAACGCCCTTGGCCAAACATGTAACTCTAAGACAAATGACCAAAATATGTTTAAACAACATTTCATCAGACACTTGCTACGCCTGACTGAATACCATGATTTCACATGACATATTTCAGACAGTAGAAGATGATCATTAGTGTGTGTGAAACAAGAGAAGTCATCGTGGGGATCTGATAAACTACATAAGACAGAACTCCGGATTGCAGTTGAATCACCCTCGGGTAAAAGTTGTATATTAGGTAAATAATACTTAATAGTACTATTCATCGTTTCAACAGTAGTTTTAACAATTGGTAAAATATAACAAAGCATAACGTTACATAACATAATATTACACTACATTACATAATATAACATAATGTGCAATAATATAATATATAATACGATCTATATAGTATTGTGATTTAATCTAATGTTATGTAATATGGTGTAATATAATATAATAAAATGTAATATAAAACAGCGAAATACAATATCATACAGTACAATGCAACACAGTACAGTACAGCACAGCAAAGTAAAGAAGTAGTAGTGTAGTGTAGGACATTACATGCCATTACGAATTGACATATTACGTCACGTCACGCCGCGTCACGTTACGTTATGTTATGCTACGTTTGGTTGCATTACATTGTGCTGTACTGGATCGTACTGTAATGCATTTTAATGTATTGTAGTGTATTGGAATGTATCGTTTTATAATGTAATGTATTGTATTATATCGTATTGTAATGTATCGAATTGTACTGTACTACATTGTATATTACGGTACTGTATTGTAACGTTTTATACTATATTATCTTATGTTTCATTATTTCATTTTATTGTATACTATAATAATACACGTTGAAAGTATCGTTGGCTGCCCGTTTATTCCTAGTGCACGTGAACGATGAAGAAGTCTTGGATAACATTGAGGAGACTGCAGTTATAAATGCTCTACGAAATAAAGGCGTTGAGGAACAATATGCGCTGCCAATAGCAGATATAAACGATGGTTACTCTACCAATATTAACCCTTTCTACCCGCTGATTACCATACAAATTCAGCGTGGCGTACGACAGCGCGATACAATCTCTCCCAAACTTTTAACGGCAAAGCTTGGGGAAGTACTTCGCACACTATACTGGGAGGGTAAGGGTATCTCCATTGAAAGTGACATAGTTTACTATCAACGGTTTGTTGATGGCTTAGTCGTTCTTAGCCACCGCAACATGGACACTGAAGAAAGCCTAAATGAACTCAACAATGAAAGTGTGGCAGTTTAACAAAAAATAGATGAAAGATGGTGGGGGCTCTGGGGTCTCGAAGTAAGGTGTCCGCCTCAAATGCCGAAGGTCGCCGGTTCGAATCACGGTGTAGACTGCTTTTTTCAAGTGGATCTTCTGGTTAAAATTTCTTTGATCTCTGGGTAGTGAGATCGGACTGCAGTGTTTAGTGTCGAGTACGTTAAAAATACCTTGGCAGTTAGATATCGAAACGAGTAGGCTTAACGGCTGCTGCCCGGTCCAAAATTATAGTTAAAAATCTACCCAAGTTATGTGTATGTTCCCCCTGACCTAGTAAGCCGCAGGAAGTTGTAAGATGTCTATTACATATCGCCGAAGCATTCGGCTAACTGGCATCAGACATTAACATGCCCGTTTGAATACCAGGATTCCAAGTATTCCAAGTAGGTAAGAACCAAGAAATGAGAAAGGCTGATGTCTCATATAGAACCATGAAATGTGGAAGGCTGATGTCTCATATAGAACCAAGAAATGTGGAAGGCTGATGTCTCATATAGAACCATGACAGGAGAAAGGCTGATGTCTCATATAGAATTAAGAAATGTCGAAAGCTGATCTCATATAGAACCATGACATGAGAAAGGCTGATGTCTCATATAGAACCATAAATGTCGAAGGCTGATCTCATATAGAACCATGACATGTCGAAGGCTGATATCTCATATAGAACCAAGACATGTGGAAGGCAGATGTCTCATATAGAATTATGAAATGAGAAAGTCTGATGTCTCATATAGAACCATGAAATGTGGAAGGCTGATATCTCATATAGAACCAAGAAATGTGGAAGGCTGATGTCTCATATAGAACCATGACAGGAGAAAGGCTGATGTCTCATATAGAATTAAGAAATGTCGAAAGCTGATCTCATATAGAACCATGACATGAGAAAGGCTGATGTCTCATATAGAACCATAAATGTCGAAGGCTGATCTCATATAGAACCATGACATGTCGAAGGCTGATATCTCATATAGAACCAAGACATGTGGAAGGCAGATGTCTCATATAGAATTATGAAATGAGAAAGGCTGATGTCTCATATAGAACCATGACATTAGAAAGTCTTATGTCTCAAATAGAACTATAAAATGAGAAAGGCTGATGTCTCATACATGACCATGAAATGTCGAAGGCTGATGTCTCATATAGAACCAAGAAATGTCAAAGGCTGATGTCTCATATAGAACCATGAAATGTCGAAGGCTGATATCTCATATAGAACCATGAAATGTCGAAGGCTGATGTCTCATATAGAACCATGAAATGTCGAAGGCTGATGTCTCATAGAACAATGAAATGTCGAAGGCTGATGTCTCATATAGAACCATGAAATGTCGAAGGCTGATGTCTCATATAGAACCAAGAGATGTCGAAGGCTAACGTCTCATATAGAACTATGAAATGTCGAAGGATTATTTCTCATATAGAACCATGAAATGTCGAAGGATGATGTCTCATATAGAACCATGAAATGTCGAAGGCTGATGTCTCAAAAAGAAGCATGAAATGTGGAAGGCTGATGCCTCATATAGAACCAAGGAATGTCGAAGACTGACGACTTATGTCATAAATAAATGTCCAACATATGTTGGTTATATAGGACCAACTCATGTTGACTTTATTGTTATTATATGAAACTTTACTTTAATTTTTATATCAAAATAATTTTTTTAAAAGGCCTATCTTATATAAAACCAACAAATGTTGATGATTGTCTGAAATAGAACCAACAAATATCGAACTTATTGCTGTCTTATAGCATCAACTTCATCATCATCATCATCATCATCGTATAGCATGTCCTTTGCAGAACGTCGCTCTCACAACATCCGACCTGTACGACTCTTGATCTCTAGCCATAACTCTGTCGCTGTCATTCTCAGGACCTCCGTGATGTCTTGTGCCCATCTTCTCCAAGGTCTGATTCTGCCACGCTTTCCATGCACCATGTTTTCGAGTATCGTTCTCTCCAGACCATTATGACGTTTAATATGGCCAAAATATTCCAGCTTTCTGGACAAGAAATTGTTTACTAACCAGTTCTTGTATGATATCTGCATTTTTTTTTCCTTTTCGCTATCCGTGGTATTTTGAGCTCCCTCATGTAGCATTTTAGTTGAAAAGAGTCAATCCTTTTTTTTAAGTGTTTCACACCTGTACGTTACCACCGGTAAGACGGAAGTTCGAAGGATTTTTATGTTCGTCATATTATTAGAGTTCTGCCATACCGTTTCTCGTTTGATTCAGCCTCTGCATTAACATATCCATTCTCCGTCTGACTTCCTTCAGGCAATCTCCATTGCTGCTTAATTCTTCATTTTAAAAAAAAAACATTTTGCGTTCGCCTTATTTCTCAATTTCCCAAGGCGGTGTGCGTTGCACTGTGGTTTTTATTTTACGCCTGTCGGCCCAGTGCATCCGAATTCGTCATGCATTTTATGTAAGGGTCTGCTTCCTCCTGCATTTTCTAAGGGTTTCCTTCTCCAGGATTTGCTTCCCAGGGGTAACGGCCGGTGTTGTGATGGGGAGCAAACCCAACACCTTTAGGTTTTTTTTTTCTTTTTTGCGTTCGCCTTATTTATCTATTCCCCAAGGCGTGTGTGCGTTACACTGTGGTTTTTATTTTGCGCCTGTCGGCCCAGTGCATCCGACTTCAGCATGCATTTTATGTAAGGGTCTGCTTCCTCCTGCATTTTCTAATGGTTTGCTTCCCCGGGGTAATGGCCGGTGCTGTAATGGGGATCGAACCCAGCACCTTCTGGTTGTGAGCCGTGCCACTTAACCACTAGGCTACGATGTCCACAAATAAAGACTATCAGAAATCGTTAAGTATCACTTTGAAAACAAATTTGCACATTAAGAATGCACATTTTAAGAACAATTCATTTATACGGTCCGACATGTTGCACAACTCTATGAGGGACTTTATAACGACGCCTGGCTCATACTTTTAATTTCAGAGGCCAAGATCTTAAACAAATCCCCCCCCCCCCTGAAATTAATGAGTAGTGGTGAGCGCGCATAACAGGCTGCGGTGACAAGTCACTCCAATGTTTGTATTCGTTTTCATGTGTTCACGCCCTTTGAGCTTGCATACATGTGGGTCCATATTCTTTAGAATAAATTGTGCACTTGGATACATTTACTCACTATTTGTGAAAAGTTTTTGTTAGCTAATGTGAATACTGTTATAGATACATCGAATACTATCAGTGAACACCGGTCATTGCCTCAAAGAGACATCGCACGTTGGGACACAACGAGAGTAAACGAATTCAAACTCACTCCAGTAATGACCCATAATCGAGGTCAGTTCAGTTAAATAAGCTCAACATTTGGACACAGTAATCCAAAACTTGTGAAGCCATTTTACAGCCATTGTCAAGACGGATAGTTACATTGAAAAACGGCCAGCGAATACGGGACACAACATAGCTGAGACGGCGCACGTCGGCGAGAAATCGAAACCAAAATTGGCGTCCAACACAGCGACAGTGTCGAACACCATACAGGTCACCCTAAACACAGCTAAATATCGAATGTACTCAGAACGACGACACATCCTTACTAACCCCAATCGCTGATGGTTTTAGACAAGAAGGATGGGAGGAATTCAAAAACAAAAAAGACTAATAACAAAAACCGAATCGATACGTGATCCCTCCAGCCTGGAGAGGGTTGGACCCCGCACGGTTAGAAACATTGTCCAAGAAACATCCCTCACACACTGGGCAATCAGTAGTGAGATGTTATGCCACTATGACCTTTCAGAGTTACGGGAAAGGCGAGACAAGATTTTAATATATTTTTCAGGAGTTTCGCCTTACAACATTTTTGTGTGGAAAATACAAGTGGGAGGTAAAAAGTAACGATATTTTAAAAACATTTTTATGAACATGATATGCACACATAGGAATAACTACCAGACACAGGCAAGAACATCTTTTTACCAGTGAACATTACAATATTAAATAACAGCAGAATTGCAATTAAAGGTTGTCACTTTCAGCACACTTTCTCATTGCTCTTGTTACTCGGCCTCGAAGTCACCTATTTCTCTCATCTTCTCACCCCCTCACATTCTCTACTCCACCAACCTGCTCCACCATCTTTCATCAGCAGAGTGCAATATGGGTTTCTGTTTCTGAGGTTAACTTAAAAATGACTTCACAATAAAATGGAATGTATTGATTGAAGTTTAAACTAGATGTTAAACAGAAAATAAATGAAAAAAAAAAAAAAAAAAAAAAAAAATCAAAGTTCCTCTAGGATTAGAGCCACAGACCTCTAGAACAAAAGGCGAGAAACATTCCTAGACGGTTGCGCTGTTGAAAATAAAGTTTTGGAAAGGAAGTATCTAGCGTTGATTTGTTTTGATTCGTACAAAAATGATCTTCGCTTCATTGATTACAAAAAAATGAGTTGTAAATTCGTTGGCGCTTACAGCTGCTAAGAAATAAAAAAATCAGAGATCCTTGACAATCTAATTCTATGTTGCCGAGTTTATCCAAAAAATCTTGTCAAAATAGAATGGAATGCATTGATAACATTTTAACCAAAGAAATTAGAAGAAAAAACATATTAGATATTGTATAAGATTTGAGTTCTCGATATTAGACTTCTCGGACCGTTAACGAGAATCACTTAACTCGATCAGCCAATCAAATCATCTGAGCGAATGTTGAATACACAGAAACAGAAGAGACAATAGCATTATATAACACATATTGAGGTTACTTGTTGACCTCCATATCCCCCCACCACATCCACCTCCCACACATCTTACTGGGAGCTTGACAGTATATGTAGCACGGGGGCCTACACAATCTTAATGCGGCCTTTATCTACATCCTTCTTCATCTTCATTACCATTATTTAGTTGCTGTCCCAAGACTGGTTGTTATGTTGACTGAGCATGTCTTCCCATTTGACCTTATCCTCTGGTTGCTATGTCCTAAGACTGGTTGTAAGGTCGTATGAGTGTGTCTCTCCATTTCACCCTATCCTCTGATTGGTTAGACATTGCTGGTTGTAAGGTTGACTCAGCCTTTCTCTCTATTTTACGCAAACCTTTGGTTGATCAGTCCTCAGACTGAATATAAGGTTCTCTGCCCATCTCTATATTTGATCCTATCCACTGCAGCACTTTTCCTGTCGGCATAGTCTCGTACTGTAATATTTCTGCATACCTGAATTGTAAAGCTGCGTTTTGGTTTCTCCCTTCCACTTTTCCTGTGTATCTTGTCTCCGTTATCTTCTGTATAAGACTTTCATTGTTGCATTTTATGTCCTAGCTACGACATTTTCAATATGTGTACGTCCACCTCAAACATCCATGGAAGGTGCGAATTGTTGCTCAGCTGCCATTTTGATTTGTTCTTAAAAACCTGTTATTATTAAGTCATCTTGACATTTCTGCTCTTGTTTATGAAATTCAACTTTTTTTAATTTCTAAAGCGAAACGAATAACAAGCAAACTAAACGATAGCCAGCCGCTCGTTGAAACTAGCAATCTAGATCAACAAGTCTAGACAAGGCTACTTGTCTTGACATTTTTAAACTTCACATTATATATTAAAACAGCATTTACAATCAAAAGTAAAGACCACTAAAGGACAATGGTAGCCACGTAAGATGTCTGGGACATCACGAGTGATAGTACGAATACTCAGGTCGATTAAGACATTAACATAAAATCACACGGACGGGAAACAGGCAATAACACTACTTGACAAATGAACATAATATTCGCATGACAAAAGGCAAACGGAATTAAGGAACACCTACACATAAACTGAAAATGGAGGCACGAGTTTAAAATGTGATGTCTGGGACATCACGAGTGATAGTACGAATACTCAGGTCGATTAAGACATTAACATAAAATCACACGGACGGGAAACAGGCAATAACACTACTTGACAAATGAACATAATATTCGCATGACAAAAGGCAAACGGAATTAAGGAACACCTACACATAAACTGAAAATGGAGGCACGAGTTTAAAATGTGATATTAGAATATAACGAGATGGATAGAAAGACGCAGGCAGACATACATAGCATAACAGAGACATATATGTTGATCGATTGTGGAATGGACAGATGAAAGGAATGATGGATGGATTGATGAGACATTTGGGGAGAGGATGTCGACGGAGGGTAGATCTGACAGATAGACAGGCAGGAAGATAGATGGATAAATGGCTGGGTGGACAAACAGACCAGTCGCCTGGATATACGGAATATTTCTAAACAGAAGTAGAACACTTACTATTTAACTCTTCTTTCTATGCTGCTGAAAGTCTGAACTTGAATTACAGTGGTAGAGCATCAGCATACCGTCTGTCTGCTTAAATACTCAATATCGGTGACTTGTGTAGTCAAATGCTTTGTCTCTGATCTCTCTTTGCAAAGTGATCAAGTTCGGAGACTTGGGTAGAACAGTCCTTCCTCTCTGCTCTCTCTTTGTTAAGCCTTCAATATTGGGAACTTGGTTAGACCATTCCTCCCTCTCTGCCTTCTCGAAGCTAAATAATCTCACAGAGCCTGCTCTTTCTTCTTAACCTCCTGCCCTGTCCAACCCAAGTGGTGCGAAATTACGAGGTCTGGCGTCATGATGCCTTTCGTTCGCCAGTATTTGTCCGCGAGATTTCAGAAATCGCAATATTCTCTCTTAGACTAAATTCTACCCTAGGGAACAGGTTTAGATGGATATCTTCTAATGCGCATTCTGGAGCTTCGTTGAATTACTTCTAATTGTGTCATGTTATCTGGGACCTCTTCTGCGTCGGATTTAGTTGAACCAAGAACAATGAGTATGTCTTACGATTTAACCAACTTAACTTCGGCGGGACTAACATAAGCTGTAATGACTCAATGTCGTCACTTTGTTTAATAGAATTGAAAATGGCTTTAATTAATTACTCCTAAATCTTGAACACTAAACCATGTATAGAATCATACATACTATATGGGGTACAAGACTACAAGACTATGATCTGTTAGAGTTGGGGGGGGGGGGGGGGAGAGGGAGGGAATTATAATTTATCAAGGAATTGCGATCATGGAGATCGATTATCGTAGACAGGTCATCATGCTAGCTGCAGAAATTCTCTGAGTTGTGTATGTGTATTGTATCAAGCTATGTAATAAAATTAATTCATGTTTATAATATTCTTAATAAATAAGTTTTCGTGTGGAGGAATTTGACAAAGGAAACATATTCAGAACATTTCATTAGTTTAGGGGAGATAACATGCTACACACGCAGAACAAATTGGTAGCTAATTGTCCTATCAGTTAGGAAGGGAACGCAGCATGGCATGGACCATAGTTTGCTTCAATTATAAAAGGCAAGATTTAATGTAATAGAATCCCTCGCAAAGTTGAAGACAGAACCAGCTTTTCTCATAAATCTGAAGACATAGCCCGCCTCAATCATAAATTGAAGACATAGCCCGTGTCAATCATAACTTGAAGACATAGCTCGCCTCATTCATAACTTGAAGACACAGCCCACCTCATTCATAACTTGAAGACATAGCCCGCCTCATTCATAAATTGACGACATAGCCCGCCTCATTCATAACTTGAAGACATAGCCCGTCTCTCTCGCAAAGCTGAAGACAAATCCAGCCTCGCCAAAAAAGCAGAAGACATAGCCTACCACTCTCATCAAATGAAGACAAAATCAGCCGCCCTTCTAAAGCTGAAGGCATAGCCAGACTCACTCATAAAGCTGAAGACATGCTCAGCCACATTAATAAAAGGAACACACACTCAGCCCACTCTCTTAAAGCTGACGACCTAACCAGATTAACCCATACATCTGAAGACATAGCCAGTCTCAATCATAAAACTGAAGACATACTCAGCCGCACTCATAAAATGAAGACATAACCAGCCTCATTCAAAAAGCTGAAGTTATAGCAAGCCTCATTTATGAAGCTGAAGACATATCCAGCCAGACTAACAAAGAGGAAGACATATCCAGCCGGACTAACAAAGAGGAAGACATATCCAGCCGGACTAACAAAGAGGAAGACATATCCAGCCAGACTAACAAAGAGGAAGACATATCCAGCCAGACTAACAAAGAGGAAGACATATCCAGCCGGACTAACAAAGAGGAAGACATATCCAGCCGGACTAACAAAGAGGAAGACATATCCAGCCGGACTAACAAAGAGGAAGACATATCCAGCCGGACTAACAAAGAGGAAGACATATCCAGCCGGACTAACAAAGAGGAAGACATATCCAGCCGGACTAACAAAGAGGAAGACATATCCAGCCGGACTAACAAAGAGGAAGACATATCCAGCCGGACCAACAAAGAGGAAGACATATCCAGCCGGACTAACAAAGAGGAAGACATATCCAGCCGGACTAACAAAGAGGAAGACATATCCAGCCGGACTAACAAAGAGGAAGACATATCCAGCCAGACTAACAAAGAGGAAGACTTATCCAGCCAGACTAACAAAGAGGAAGAGACATCCATCCGGACTAACAAAGAGGAAGACATATCCAGCCGGACTAGCAAAGAGGAAGACATATCCAGCCGGACTAACAAAGAGGAAGACATATCCATCCGGACTAACAAAGAGGAAGACATATCCAGCCAGACTAACAAAGAGGAAGACATATCCAGCCAGACTAACAAAGAGGAAGACATATCCAGCCGGACTAACAAATAGGAAGACATATCCAGCCGGACTAGCAAAGAGGAAGACATATCCAGCCGGACTAACAAAGAGGAAGACATATCCAGCCGGACTAACAAAGAGGAAGACATATCCAGCCAGACTAAATAAGAGGAAGACATATCCAGCCGGACTAACAAAGAGGAAGACATATCCAGCCGGACTAACAAAGAGGAAGACATATACAGCCGGACTAACAAAGAGGATGACATATCCAGCCGGACTAACAAAGAGGAAGACATATCCAGCCTGACTCAAAAAGAGGGAGACTTAGCAAGCCTCATTGATATAGCTGAAGCCATAGCAAGCCTCATTTAAAAAAAGTTGAAGACATGGCCAGCCTCAATCATACAGCTGAAGACACACTCAGCTGTCCTGTTAAAAATAAATACATGGCGTACTAACTAGTATTCCACAAAGAGATGACGATTGAGAGTATAAGTAGGTTTTTGTCAGAAATATGAAGAAAGATTCACCGTAAAGTTATTCTGTCTCATAAATATGAAGAAATATTTATCGTAATGTTAGCCTCCCTCATAAATATGAAGAAAGATTCACCGTAATGTTAGCCTCCCTCATAAATATGAAGAAAGATTTACCGTAATGTTAACCTCCCTCATAAATATGAAGAAAGATTTACCGTAATGTTAGCCTCAGTCATAAATATGAAGAAAGATTTATCGTAATGTTATTCTTTCTCATAAATATGAAGAAAGATTTACCGTAATGTTAGTCTCCCTTATACATATGAAGAAAGGTTTACCGTTATGGGAGTCTCCCTTATACATATGAAGAAAGGTTTACCGTAATGGGAGTCTCCCTCATAAATGTGAAGAAAGATTTACCATAATGTCAGTTTCTCACAATAAGATTAAGGTGGATTTACGGTAATAGCCAGTCTCCCTAATACAGATGTAAGTTTAACGTGTCGAAACATCAGAAACCGTATACCCTACAAATGTATCAGCTTCATAACTACCTTATTCTATCTTAGTTGTATTGGTGAGTGAAATCAAATACCGCAACAACATCGGCTTATCATTAAATAATTAAGACGACTGATGATACGAGCCGTTGTCTGAACGACAGTAGACATCACCAAATATGTTCTAAACCTCCACAAATGGTATTGTGTCCCGTTATTCAAAATGTAATATTAATATGTAATGTAAATTTTATATATCAAATATACATTAATTATGCATTGTTAGTCTTCAACAAAAAGATCTTCTGGTAATGGGAAATTGAAGCTTTATTTAGTGATCAAATACTTTTCAGGGGGGAGGAATATGCAGCAGGGAATCAGATGAAAGCTGCCATCCACTCACAGCTGGCTGTTTGTCGTAGTGAACCAGAACTGACCAAAGACATATTCCGCCTCCAAGTGGCGGCTCTGCAAACACACTGCCCCTGTGCAGCCTGGATGAGAGAATATAGATCGAAAAAAGGCGAACTCGGTGCCCAAATACTGGATGTGTCAGACCGAAAAACGCAGATATCGCAGCCCCACTCTAAACTACTATAATACGGAACCAAATGTCCTTTATAGAATAGATGCAGAGGAAGATGTGACAAAGGAAAAGAAAAAAAAGTTTCACTTCTTGAATGGCAGTGGTTCGCTTCTGGCAGGAGTCATCGACAGTGGGAAACCCCGTCTATAATATTCAGGTTGTCTCTGCCCCATAGCAGCTTTTCGAGCAGGGTCTTCCCCCAAGGTCTGCAATGCCCCGTTCTGAGCCTGAAGATATTCGTCTGTCAAACTATATCAAGTTTGTATATGATGTCATTTTCTAGTTTGTATTCTGTGTTCTAGTTCTCCAATCCGCCATCATGGATTGTTTGTGAGTCTTTGGTCTTATTTACTCTGGGGATGACGAGTCTGCATAACGCCACTTCTGACTGTTAATAGCTCATTTACTTTCTTGTTTCCAAGGATCCCACAGTGGGTGAGAACGCACTATATGACTAGATATGTTGTTGTTTTTTTAAATAAAGGCAAATGCAAAGGTCGCCGTCCACCGTAGACGATGATGGCATAGTTAATTTTGCTAGCCCTATTTTTAGTAAGGATTAACTGCTCTACTTTTTATCTTCACTATCTCGTTTCGAGCCGCTCGATTCCAGTGGCAAGTCGAGGACAAGACGACGAGGGAGCGACTACGAGATGCAGGGGACTCCGCATCAAGCACCCGTGAAAAATGACGGCGGATCCGGAGTCGAACCCACACCACCTGATCACGAGGCCGGTACAGCAACCCGATTTTATACTTGATTTCGTGTATGTCTACCGGCATCGCTAGTAGATAAGGGATCAACATGCTGTGAGCAGTGAATGAGCTGCAGCGGTTAGCAACACTGAGTTGACTGTCAGGGCCAGCAACCCAGAAATGCCAGGTCCCGCCTCCACCTCGTGGTAATCCTAAATAACAGGCTGGAAAAGGGCAGACCAGCTAAGGAGAAGGAATCGAAGAGGGAATGCTTACCCAGTATCCCAAAATTTCCAGGTGAAATCAGATGTGTCGAACCGTTAGTGGAATTAGCGCAGTCATGCTGTAAACTACGACACCAAGCATTCCGTTCTCCGGACTACATCCTGCTACTTGCAAATAATTTTTTCTGGGGGGAGGGGGGGGGACGGTGGAAGAGTTTAGTAGGGGAAGTTTAGATCGAATGACGGCGAAGAAGAGGAAGACGAAGAAGAAGAAGAAGACAAAGAAGAAGAAGACGAAGAAATGGAAGAAGAAAAAAAATAGTAGATTAATAATATAAAGAATTAGTCACAACATCAAATATTCTCAACGAAGAACTGGTTGACCTCATTTTCATACATGACACTCAGGATGGGAAACTCAAGAATAGGACACATCCTTAGATAACAAGACACCAGTAACAAGATTCCTTATTCATAGAATAGACTACATCTATGACGCTGGGAAGAAAAAGTTTCAATAATAAATATCAAGTAAATTGTTGAGACTACCATATTTGAAACACATAATTTTCAAGAATGATGGATAACATTTAAAAGGAAACATCAAAATAAGCAAACAAATACGGTTAACTTTATGGACAGTAAACTTGACTGAGAAGTGGCGCGCAGCTCAGAGAAAAATGAAAAGTATATTGGAGTTAGTTTAAGTAAGAAAGAATTCTTCGATAATTTATATCATCATCATCACCATCATCATCATCAGTCCCGTAACCTGAAAGGTCATTCGGGCACAAATACAGATTGTTGGACCAGTTCTCTTCACTCCACTCGGTTTTGTGCCAGGATGTTTGTTCTAGCTATGGACCTTCCCGTTCACTCTCTGATGTTGTCTTCCCATCTCTTTCTCTGCCGCCCTCTCTTACCCTTCCCAGGTACAGTACCTTGCAGGACAGTCTTGGTCAACCTATACGATCTTAAAACATGACCATGCCATGTGAGCTCGCGTGCTTTTACCATTGTGAATAGGTCGTTATATTGGCCGATGTCTCTCTTAACGATGTCCAGAACTGCCTTATTCGTGACGTGTTTTAGATACGAAATACCGAGGATTCGACGCAGACATCTCATCTTCACTGCACAAATTTTTCGATCTAGAACCGCGATCAGAGTTCAAGTTCGGCACACGTAAAGGCTCGCGGAAGTGACATCTATACATTTGTATAACCAATATTGTAATATTGAGGCAAAATATGAACACTCATTAAAAAGTATTACAGTCTGCAGAGATGTCATTTTATATAACACTGTAAGCATTCATCAAGCAGCTAAGATAACATTTGATACGTGGTGAGAAAAGTCAAGGCACAGACAAACTTGTTTACGAACAAGAGAGACAAATACAGTTGTTTTTTGTTGTTCGTTTTGTTTCGAGAAGAGACAAATTTGCGCTAGGTGATACAACAAGGCAACATCTGAACAGGTACGGTAGGGGACATTCACACGTTCTTAATGTAACATCTAAACTGGCACGGTAGGGACCATTGAAACGTTCTGAATGTGACATTTAAACTGGTACGGTAGAGGGCATTTATACGTTCTGAACGTGACATCTAAACTGGTACGGTAGGGGACATTCACATGCTCTGAATGTGACATGTAAACTGGTACAGTAGGGGACATTCACATGTTCTGAATGTGACATCTAAACTGGTACGGTAGGGGACATTCACACGTTCTGAATGGGACATCTAAACTGGTACGGTATAAGACCTTCACGCGATCTGAATGTCATATCTAAAAGAGTAAGGGAGAAGGTATTTTAACGTTCTGAACGTTTTTTAGCGTTCACCTTATTGCTCGATTCCCCAAGGCGGCGTGCGTTGCACTATGTTTTTATTTTGCGCCTTTCGGCCCAGTGGGTCCGACTTTGGCTTGCATTTTATGTAAGGGTCTGCTTCCTCCTGAATTTTCTAAGGGTTTGCTTCCACTGGGTAACGGCTGGTGCTGTGATGGGGAGCAAACCCAGCACTTTCAGGTTGTGAGTCATGTCACTTAACCACTAGCCCACGCAATCCCCCGTTCTGAATATGATATATCAAGTAGTAATGTATGATTCATTTTATGTTATGAATATTATATTTTAAAAACTAATTTATTAGACATTCTTTTGTTGTATTATTATACTTAAAAAGCAATTTATGAGACATGTTTATGTTATGAATATTATATTTATAGAAGCAATTTGTGAGACATGTTCCCGTTCTGAAATTTATACGTAAAGAAAATATTTATGAGACATTTCTATGTTTTGAATATTATATGTAATGGAGCAATTTAGGAGATATACGTACTGAATATATGAAAATGTACAGGTGCAGGTAAAAGTAAGAGATGCTAATGTGTTTTGAATATAACGTACGAAGAAGCAAGACAAGAAGAAACATAGAAGAATATCGCGACGAAAACATGAACAGCGAACAGGGGGAAGGGTGGGGGCCGGCTATATTTAGCTTTAAATCAACATATCTTGACTGTAATATTAGACAATGAGTTAAGATCGTATTCCATTCAACTTAAATGTATATAATGATATAATTCAAACAATGTTTCAGTCAGCGAGATGTGTTTCTCCCAACCTGCTGCAGGCTTCAGAAATAATGGACAAAATAACAATTTTATCAGCAGATAGAATATCATTCCTTCTTTAACATCCTGGCCTTCCGCAACGGGAGTTAAGAAATCTTTGTATACGCAGACGGGCATTGAGCGCCGCTTATGTCAATATTAATAAGGGGAGGCAAACTCTGTTAATGTTCTTGGCGTTTCATTTCATTGATGAGAGCGGGGAAGACTTATGCGAATGTTGAGCTGGTAATGATGTGGGTTATAGAAAACCCTATGGCGAAAGAGACGCAGAAATAAAGGGCAATATTCTGTTCTGAAGAGCGGAACTGAAGTCATTTTTAAGAGTGTCAAAAATCTAAAAACCAAATGAAAAATACGCAGATCCAAATATTCAAACACAAGCAAGCATTTTCAATAGCGAAGATACATTTTCCAGCGCTCTCTTGCAGATGTTGTCAGCGGAAATGTATATTCTAATCTAACATCTGGTTTCTGTAAATGTATGCGAGTGTGCAAGAGGCTCTAGCAAAACTGATTTCCAATGGCAGTTCAAGGACACGCAAGGTTAAAATGCAGTTTTCCATGAGATATGTCGGAACACATCTGTGATTGTTCTCATGCATAACTGTATTTCAACCTTCCTTGAACGTTTATGTTAATAGAGGGAAGGAAGAAAGGCATGTGGTGTAGCCCTCTCTTTCTTACGAAGCGAATTGTAGATAACAAATAAATAAAGATCAGATGAGGGCACAGGGACTAATTCATTTGTTACTGTTCTTGTGTCTTACTTTATTTCCACCTTTTTTAAACGTTTTTCTTAATTGAAACAAAATGAAAAATCTGCAGTGTTGTATACAGGCACTTGTTTTATACGAAAGGAAATCATTGATAACAAATCAATACAAAAGACAAGTTGAGGGCACAGGGACATAGTTGTACAGAAGAACGTTAAGAAGTACTAAACAACAATTGTGTTTGTTCCTAGTCAACTCGATGTGAGTTAAATCTGGATGTTCTGTCCATGATAGCAGATAGAGCGGCTTTTTTTTATATCTCCAGGCGTTATTGAAAAGGTGGAACTGGGTTTACCTGGTCGTAGTCTGTTAAAATGCCATTAATGTTCATATTCATTCTACCTTCATATTATAAATCAGTATGTCTATTTTCATCAACCGACCAATGAAAACCCATTGCCCCTCTCGATGACCACATTTCGGCAAAATTCACGGTTCTGGGCTCTCTTTCTGCCTCTCTTCAGCCATATCGTAGTTGCCTCTCGCATTCTCTTGTCCTTGTATTTGTAGGTACACCTCTCTTTCTCTTCCCTTGAGGATTCCAAGTAAGAGCCTGCCTAGCTATGTTGGACAGAGCCTTCTACAGCGCATGTCCTGTAAAGTTCCATTTTCTTCTCTTAATTTTCTCTTCTGGTGGATGTTGTTGGTTGCTTTCCCACAGGTCTTCAACCCTCCCTATAGCCTGCCCCTGTATACACATTACCCCTCGTAAGCATCTGTTAACGAAGAACTGGAGTCTGTATTGAATCTCCTTGATCGTTGTCTATGTCTCCGCATCACACAACAGCACCGACGTTGCAATGGCGTTGAAAATACTAACCTTGATGTTAATCTTGATTTCTCAAAATCTCGATATGTTGTTTAGCGTCAGGAATACCATTCTGACCTTGACATCCTTATTTGTACCCACTGACGTATCAACTGTGCTAACTAAACATTTAACGGCACTCACCTCTTCCAACGGCTCCCCCTACAGCATGGTTGGTTCTTTATTGGTCGGGTTAATTTTCAGGACTTTAGGTTTTTTCAGGTTGATATTCAATTCCAATTTGCCTTTTTTTTCACTCTATCAAGTTTCTCTTGCATTTGGCTATGGCTGTGTGACAAAATTACCAGACCATCTGCTTACTCCAGGTCCTCCAATTGTGAAAAAAGTGTCAACTGTATCTGTTTCCCTTAACTGATGTCTTCATTATCAAACCTATAGCCAACAAAAACCGGAAGGGCGAGAGCATACATTTTTGTCTCAACCCTGTCTGCAACCCGTAGCTGTCAGTCAGAGCTCTCCAAGTAGTAGGATGTAGTCCGGAGAACGGAATACGTTGTGTCGTAGTTAACATAATGACTTCGATATTTGCATCATTCGGTCGGCACATCTGACTTCAACATGGTATTTTTGGGAACCGAGTTAGCCATCGATCCTATCTTCTTAGCCAATACCGGGCTAGCCTTACCTCTTCGATCCGCTCTTCTTAGCCAATCTGCCTTGTTGCAGCCTTTTATTTAGGATCACCGCGCTGAGGTGCTGAAGGATCTTTGCTGCTCTGGGTTGCCTGTCTTAACGTTAGCAGTCAGCTTTGGGTGGCTGGCGACTACGGCGCATGCACTGCTCAGGGTCGCTGGCCACTACGACGCAGGCACTGCTCTGGGTCGCTGGCCACTACGACACATGCACTGCTCTGGGTCGCTAATCACTACGACACATGCACTGCTCTGGGTCGCTAGCCACTACGGCACATGCAGTTCTCAGCATCTTGATCACCTAGGTGAACCACACTGCTGATATCTTTCGTGAGATCTCACGCTGAATTTCGCGAGAGTTCATAATTTCTTGGCCTAGATAAATGTACAATTGGCATGCTCTTGACAGAATCAATTCCAAGCTTAATTTCTTCGTGGACAGCGTGTCTTATTTCCGTTTATTGTTAAGCCAGCTGACACGTTTGTATTGTTGAGTCCATTAAGCCATTGTTCAACTGCCTTGTTTTTGTGGCTGAGGATAACTATGCCATCAAGCAAGTCGTTTCCTTCCATGGTGATATCCTTGTCATCTCAATTCTGTGCTCGGAATACTTCCACGCATTGAAACGTTTGGGAGAGATCGTATCACTCTGTCGCACACCACGTAGAATATATATGTTAATTAGTCAGTAAAAAGGGGTCATATTGGTAGAGCAGCCCTCACTTTTATGTGTCATTAGCCGAGCATATTATTTCTCAATCCTTTGATTTCTTACAGCATGTATAACTGCTATCGAAGGCCTTTTTGTAGCTAAAAATAATGGCATACGTACTTCCCTTTCATTCTCCATTAACTGGTAGGAAGTGTGGAGGTGGTCATAGGTGGATAAGCCTTCCCTAAAACCTGCTTGCTGTGGTGGTGGGATCTCGTCAAGTTGTCTTTCACAATCACAGTCTTGAAAAGCTTGCAGAAGAATACGGGCATGTATATCGGACGATTGTTTAATAACTAAACGACCTTCTCCAACTTCTTCTGTCTCTTTTTCTTTCTCTTCTGCTTTTTCTTCCTCCTCTGCTTCTTCTTCTGCTTCTTTGTCGTCTTCATCCTTTAACGCTTTCTCTTCTTCTACTTCTTCTCCATCTTCTTCTTTGCCGTGTCGTAGTTTACAATTAGGCTGTAATATCTGGGCTTTTCGAACTAACTCATCCAAATTCAGAAAGACATTTTTGGGACCAGGTTTGCTTTCATAACGACATATAATGCAGATGGATCAGTAATGGTACCCTAAAACTTCTAGCAACGAGGAAAAGACCCAGTGGAAATAAAATGCTTAATAAGGTCTAGATATATGATCCGATCAAGTAAATCAGAATTATAATAATTATTATATAATTATTAGAATAATAATATTATTATTTACCTTCCCTAATCTCTTAGCCAGAATGCATGGTTGCAGCCTGTTTCCAGGGCCGATACATGGAGGATGAATAGGGTCATGATCAACTATTGGTTTCTGACCTTTGTTAGAAGCATCTAGCTATGAGTCACTGGCTGCTGTCAGCTCAGTCACTGTTGGATTATCAATCAAATATTTAACTATAGATTCGGTTCTTGAGATTGGTTCCGATCAGACAAGACTTTAATGCTCGGCCAAACAAATACATTTTAATCACGGTAATGGCAGAAGTGTAAAAAAAATTGTTTTAAATTCTAAGCAAGTTTGGTAATTATAAATAGGCAAACTAAAGTAAATCAGAAAGATTTATGTACAGATTAATACATTTAAAAAAAAGTATGCAGAAATATTATAACAAATTAACATAAAGAAAATTTAAAAAGGCAGAACAATCGAAGGATAACAGAATATTATAAGGATTGATAAAACACAAAAGCAAAGAAACAAAATAAAAGACAAAGCGGTAAAGACTAATTAGGGACAACAGAGGGAAAATAAATGGATAAAAAAACGATCGAAGGAAAGCAAAAAGATATAAACAATGATTAAACGACAATAAAGGAATATTTTATGATAGAGATGAATAAAAACATAGAAACCAAAGACCCAGAAGAAAAATATAAAATGAACGATAAAGCAATAACAAAATTTATTTTTTAATCAAATTTAAAATTAAAATAAATAATAAAGAGCAATTCAAGAAACCGCAATAACAAACAATTTGGAGAATGATTAGGAGAGAAAATAAAACAATACAAAGAAAGAAAGCCAGATAGAAATAAACAACTTTCAACAGAAGACAGTAGACCAAGCCGAAGGAATTTGTAGTGAAAATGTGGCATGAACTTGTTAAAAAAAACTGCTTTTAATGACAACAATTTGTATCTTACAAAATTTTCAATTTGGTGGTATATTTGTTGAGGCGTTTAAGAGTGTGCTACTTATGCGTCAGCGATGTGAGCGTCAGCTAAACCGGCGTCAGTTACATTAGCGTCACCAGGAGGTTACTTTGACATTAGATCATGCACTGTACATTCTCGACCACCTTCATCAGCACGCTCAGAATGTAAGGAAAGCTACGGCAACCCGCCACTTAATGCCTTTTTCACGGCGTGCAAAAGAGTAATCTTAATCATTGTGGACATTCTACAACAACAACAACAACAACAACAACAACAGCAATAACAACAATAACAACAACAACAATAACAACAATAACAACAACAACAACAACAATAAGACCAACAACAACAACAACAACAACATGCACGATCCATCTGCATTTTCTTAACGACGAAGTATCTACGTCATTCATTGATTTTTGGAGCCTGTTTTCGGTTTTGTGAATTCTGTGCCCTAGAAAGATAACACAGTAACTTCAGGCAGATAAAAAAGGGAGTGAGGCAGAGGTTTGTGCTGTTCCGTTATCTGTTCTGTCTGTACAGAGAATTTATATTTCAATCTCCAGAATATCAATTGATGGACAGAACAAAAGCAACTTGTGTTACACTGATGACCTTGTGTTGATAGCGCAGAATGAGTCAGATTGTTCTTCAAAGCGAAACTAAAGGCCTCAGCTTCAATAAAAAGAAATCAGAAGTAATGGTCAGATCAGGTCATCCTGTATCCAGTGAAGACTTTGGGGCACACATGAAGACATCCTCATAAACTCACGCCCCCCTTCTCTGTCAGCGGCCGCTGCCTGTGCATCTTCTGGTCGGAGATTGGTCCTTCCTGTTACGTTGTCCTCCCACTTCTTTTAAGGACGGCCCCTTCGTCGTCTGCCTTGCACCTTTCAGTGGAGAATCGTATTTGCAAGATAATTTGATCTCGATATGGGACCGTACCAAGCGAGTTTCTCTTTTTTGACAGTTGCCAAGCTGTATTCAAAAGGCCATATTGCGGTTGTAATTATATTTCGTATTTCCTCATTTGTAACTCGATCTTTGTACGTGACGGTTAAACGTCTTCGGAAACATCTCATCTCCAAGGCATGTCTCACAAGCATAGAGGAATATTGACAGGACCAATGTGCGCATTAATTCGATTTTCGTGCATAGTGCTAACATGTTTATCTTGCAAGATTGTGTTAAGCCGTGCAAGCGCCGCTATTGTCTGTGCTATTCTGGCCAACATCTCACATTTTGATCCTTCGTAACTGACAATCGAACCCAGTAATTAAGAAACGCAAATCTCCAAATTGATGTTTAAAGGTGCACGAAACGGAACGAAAACAAGTACACTCATTTCAATACTTGGATGGGCACCCACATCAGTTCTAATGGAAGTTAAAGATACACAATAAAGAACAGAATAGCCAAGGTAAAATCAGCTTTCCAGAATATGATAGAAGATTTGTACAACAATAGCGTATCACTATATTTAAGGAAAAGAGTTCTTGGATACTTATTGGAATCAGTTCTGACATACGGCAGCGAGTCATAGACAATCAAGAACATGTACAAGGATCATTGGAGGCAATGGAACTGTGGTTTCACAGAAGAAAGTTGAAAGTTCCATGGACTGTAAAGAAATCGAATAACGTGGTTATTGAGGTAGCACAGACACAAAAACAGCTTATGGACAAAATCAGGACAATGCAGTCTTCTTTTTGCTGGCATGTCATGAGACGAGTCGGGTTTGAACACACTGTGACAATAGAGACAGAGGGAGGCAAAGATAGAAAATATTGGAAAGCTTGAAGACATGGCATGGGAGACAATCAACGCCTGAACTTATATCCAACATACGTAATAAGAAGAAATGGAGATCCATGATCGTCAACGTCAACCGGCAGGGCACTTGATGATGAGATGATGTTGATGATGATAATGATGATAATAACGATAATGATAAGAAATAATGTCAATGTTCTTCTCTCAACTGAACAGCTCAGATAATCTCTGCATCTGCGTTAGCGGGTTTGTGTCTCACAGCAATATATGATGATTGGAATCGCATCCTGTTGATAATGTGAGCTCTTACCTTGTCGCTTCTTATCTAATGACGAAGGTTTGACGCGAATGAAGCTAAACTATTCTGCTGCTATCCTTCGCGAAAACTCACGAACAATTATGGGGGAGATGGTCATGTCTTAGCTCAGGTAAATGTACGAATTCAGGCTTTCGACAATACCAGTTTCTTTAGACATGCCGTTTGTGGGCCCAACATGTTAAATATGCACTGGGATTTATTTCTATTAATCTTAATACCAACTGCCAAGTTTGCACAAAATTGTAAGTAAGCATTGCTTTTACTTTCTATTAATCTTAATACCAACTGCCAAGTTTGCACAACATTGTAAGTAAGCAATGCTTTTACTTTCCATTAATCTTAACACCAACTACCAAGTTTGCACAAACGGTTATATAAGCACTGAGTTTTATTTCTATTATTTTTAAAACCGACTACCAAGCTTGCACGAAATGTCAAGTACGCACTAAGGTTTTTTTTGGTCTTAACGCCAACTACCAAGTTTGCTTCGTAAAGCCTATTTTGGTAATTCTCAGGTTCTCTGACGGTGTGACTGAAATATAAAATGGTATTAGTTTAGTTAGCATTACCCCCTCTATGCTCATATCATCATTTTCTCATTTTAGTGTTCAAAGGACGTTGGGAAAAGTTTGTGTTGTCCTATATGTTGACTGGCTATACAATATCGGTTTAGTAGCTCTCATTGATCTGATCTTTCAGTGGAGGACATGTTTCTGGAATACCTTCATTTCTCAGGGAATTCATCACTGCAATTACCTGAATGCTGTCGAAGGCTCTTTTTTCTCCAAATCCACAAACACACGGCACAAAGAAATATGCATTATTCTGTATCCTCTCTCTAATTAGTTGATTGTGGGGACGTGGTTGGTGGTTGAGTAGCCTTTTCTGAAACGCTCCTGCCTCGTGATTGATCCTCAACAATCTGTTGTTCTGGTCTGTTCGCAATTAACTTCTGTGAGAAGTGTATACTGTAGCTGGCTAGTTTTTTGTATGTGTTTTCGTTACGGTAAATCAAAATTGTTTTTGTATTTTTTCAATAGATCATGGATCTGACCTTTGAAAGGCGTTTGATCAATAGATTATTGCCGTGGCAGTCTCCAAACTGAATCCCCACAGTCCTGATTCCATTCAGTTTTGGAGCTTCTCCTGTTTTAAGAGTTTAATCATAATCATCACCCAGCATGTCCTTTGTAGAACTTCGTTCTCATCACAGCCAGTTGATATGAATCTCGGTCTGCAGTCACATCTTCCCGGCTACTCCATATTCATGATTAGAATTTCCTTGTTATTTTGTAACCACCTTCACCTTAGTCGACTTCTGTTTTGCCTTCCAGGTACTTTGCCCTCCAGGTCCGTTCTTTCCAGTACATCATGACCTTTGACGTTTGATCACATGCAACATATCACATTCTTTTCTTAAATTACCTTTCTATCTATCATGGTATCATCTTCATTAATTTTAACTTTCATAAGCCAATTAGAATGATGAAGATCTTTTTGCATTTCATTACAGGGGAACCGATATGCTAGTCCAATCAAGCACTGACCAGAAAGTCGCGTCAAGGTCAGGCCCAGTATACTGACCAAGACCACAATTGCTCTTCCATGTAGCATTCTCTGGAAACAGGCTGTTTTCAAGGTTTACTGGCTGATCAGATGTGGATTGATGTAATCCCCGTAGTAGTGAGCGCCACGCAGATGAATCCAAGCATAGCACAACCCCCTGGAGGACTACGGTCTACCTTCATAATCATGCTCACGATGTTAGGGAAGCTACTACAACCCGCCACCTAACGTCCTTTTCAGGGTGCACAAAAGGGTCAACTTACTCATTGTGAACATTTGATTACAGTTCTTCTTGTATTGACTGCTTTGATCAGTTTTTGCAATCTGTAATGCTTATAATCTACTTTGAGTCTACGTCTGATTTACTTGATCGGCTCATATAGCTAGGCCATATTAAGCATACTTTTTCCATTGAGTCTTTTCCTCGTTGATAGAAGTTTTAGGGTACCATTACTGGTCTGTCTGTATTATATGTCGTTATGTTTCTATTTCTGTTTTAAGAATCGACGGCACTGCACTGTGGGCATACCTATCGGTACTCAGTCTCTCTCAGCAGATTACCAATGAGCTAGATGCTGATGGTCCCTGTAGCTCACTGGCTGTACACTCTCTTGCTCCGTATCTCATACTGCCATACTCCGATTGAATCTTGTTTAATGTCAAAACTTTGCAGGCTATGAATTACTGCTTTATCTATAGCAGTGTCCTCATCTAACAGGCGGTCATTGGTTAATTTCAAAATGTCATCCATGTTCATTTGTTATACCCTTTGCCACAGTGATGAAATTATCGACCTTTTTTATCAATTGTTCCAGGTTAATTGATACTTTTGTATGTTAATCCTGTCGCCGAATTTGTTCTGTCAGCCTGGCAGCTTCAAGTACTGTGGAGATCTGGAATCGCCTTTTATGATCTCACGTTCACATTCACAGATGATCTACCCGTTAACTTCTAACGGGTATGTGGTCGCTGTGGACAGCTCAATCGTATTCACATCACCTCTCTACCTAGGCTGCTCAGGGGCAGACAAACGACCGAACTCTTCAAGTCTTCACAAGTCAAACATGTTAAGCATTCATACGTTTTGCACAGATGAAACTGGGAAAAACAGGCCTAATGTGTCTAGGTAAAAGAAGAATTCGAGGTGATTTAATACCGGTTTATAAGATGATCGAGGGAAAGGATTTTTAAAAAATTATAACAAGCTTTTCAAAGTGCAGTCGGCTACAAAAACAAGAGGTCAGAGCTAAAAATTTGTTTAAAAGGTCCAGATTAGATATAAGAAAACATTTATTTTTAGTCAGAGAATGGTGAATGCATGGAATGCACTGCCATAGGAATATGTGCTGGCAGTGTTAGTTAATGTATTCAAGAATAGGTTGAACGCATATCGCTATTTTTAGATCAAGTTGAGTAGAAGTAATTGGTTGTATACGGACTTTGCTGAAGAAGAAAATATGAAAATGGATTCACTGATGTGTAACTTGGAGGTTTTTTAAAGTGGACGTAATGATTTTTAATGTAGAGGTGGTTTTAAAATGGCGGTATGGAATAACAGAGAAGTACATTACCCTCATACAGAGTGTTTGCAAAGACACAGTTAATAGAATCGAATATGACGGAGTACTGACTGACATCTTCGGATGCAGACGGGGATGCGACAAGGGTGTCTGCTCTCGCACTTCCTGTTGCCACTAGAAACAGGTATATGTTGGCTATGTCTATTATGTCCTCGTGCAATTGCGTAACTGTCGTTAAATACGTCATCACTGGAAGCCGCCATCTTTGCACTCTTTGTGGGTGACAACACAGTGTGAAAATATGTAACAATATTTGAATATATCTATTTGTTCGAACTAGATATTCATTTAATAATTTATAGTGTATGTGCGTATGCATGTAGTACGTATCAGCTATTTGCCTTTTGTGTTATTATACTATGTCTGGGTGACAATAGCGGTGGCCTTATTCCTGCTGCCTTGTGGGTCACCTGTTTACAGGAATGGTTTCGAGAGTAAACCGTAAGGAAAAAATCTGCATTCTGTGCTACGTTCCAGTCGTCTTGTCTACGTCTTGCCACTGGATTAAGGTAGCAGGCAACGGGAGAGTACGACTACCGTGAAGTTTCAGCAACAGACGAAAATCTGTGTAAATGAAGGGTTTCTAGTTGGCTATAGATTTGATAATGAAGACATCAATCGAAAGAAAAAAAAAATGGCATTAAATGAACAATATAGTCACAATTGGAGGACGTGGACTACGCAGATGATCTGACATTTTTGTAACATAGTCAAAACCAAATGCAAGAGAAACTCGATAGGGGGAAAGAACAATCACATACAAAAATTTACAAACAAAATATAAAGTATTAAAAAAGATAGCGGTAAAGCTGATAGTAGAATTCCAGAATTACAGTTATAAGTGAAGACTCAGAAAAACCGGCCTAGAGTTTCTAGAAAAGAGAAGAATTCGTGGTGACTTAATGCAAGTTTATGAGATAATCACAGGAGCAGATAAATTTGACTATAACAAGTTTTTAAAAAAAATACAACCACCTACAAGAACAAGAAGGCGTAGATACAAGTTAACAAAAGAAAGGTTCAGATTAGATATTAGGAAATATTTTTTAGTCAAAGAGTGGTGAATGCTTGGAATGTTTTTCCGTCGCTTTAAGAGCAATGAAGTATAAATGAAACCGGTTGTTTACAGAATCTGCAGTCTTCTAAACCAGTATGAAGGCGTTAAGTTTAAGTTTAATCGACCAAATTGGAACTGAATAACAATATGAAGAAAACGAAGCTCTTTAAACTCAACACTATCAGCAAAGAACCAATCAAGATAGAATCATGATGAAGAGTCTTCTAAACCAGTATTAACATTTACAATTAAGTTAAGCTAAGATGAACGGGACATGTTGTCCGCCTGTCCGATGAGCGCATTCCCAAGCAGCTGTTAATACAGAGAACTCGAACTGACAAACGCTCAGTGGCACATAAGAAATGTTGTGGATTCTTTAAAATGTCTATGAAAAGCTTCAACATTGATGTCACCCACAAAGAGTTGCTTGCACAGAACTCTTCCGCCTGGAGCGCTACCATATAATGGTGTTCATCTTCGCTAACGATAATAAGTCAGCGTATGCGCATAAAACCCTTTGCGTCGATCGACCACATCCGTGTCTCACTAGTGCGGCACGATTTGTATATCATTGACCTTAACATTCCTATTTCACCTCAAACAAAAGTATGAATTATCATCTCAGAACATGTGTTGTAGAGACTCTATGATAGCAATCAACTATGCCGTGCTTATAGTCTTACTGGATCAGTAAGTCATTTTTAATTGAAATAATTTCCTTTTTATTTTCATGCAGGTTCTAGATTAACATAATTACTGGTCTCTCTCGTTAATGGTTTCTGCAGTGATCCTCTTATTTGTCTTCTTCTTCTTTGTTCATCCTCAAATCAAGGTCCCGGTTTCTCTTACAAAGGACATCTTTGTTTGGAAGGCTGTTTTATTTCTAGACAGCTTTTATCTCATTTTTGTCTTACGAAGCTAGTATTGTTCTCTATTTTCGTGCGTGAGCATGCAGCTTTGTAGGATGTGTTCTACGGTCATGGTATGCTTCCCACATGGAAAGTTGTCATCTGTCCCAAACCTCATTTTGTTGTAAATATGACCCTTGAATCTGTTACGCCCAGTTCTCAGTCTGAAGAGGATGACTTGCTCTCCTCTAGTTAAAATAAAGTACTTGTCTTCGTTTCGAAAGTCGGGGTGTTGATCAGCACATTTTACCTTGAAGTTGGCTTTAATTATAGTCTTGGCCTCCTTATATGTCATGCTCATGTCTGTTTGTGTGGATGCTCCTCCACACTTTGCTAGTTTGTCTGCAGCGTCATTGTCTTCAATATTGCAGTGGGATGGGATCCACTGTATGACCAACGTTGAGAGCTGTGCTCGAGATCTTCATCTTTGTGTTGTTTTAGCGCTGCTAATACTGACGAGGCATCAGTCAGGAATACTATGTTTTCTTTGATATCTTTATATTGGATTAGAAGCTCAGCTCCGTCCTTCATTGCCTCTGCTTCTGAATGGAAGTTATTGGAGTAAGTTCCCCTCTGTTAATACTGCAATGATTTGATGGCATCCCGTGTACCTCTGGCCTTACGAAATTCAAACTGGTTGCTTTCAGCACTTCTCTATCTTGTCACCTATCCTCTCCTTAATCGTCTTTAACTTTGGATGTATGTGGTTTAAGTGTATTTGTTTGGAATTGGTCGCATTCTATTTGCATTCTATTTTTTGGTCAAAAGAATTGTATTGAAGTATTTTCCATTGTTGTAAATATCATTAGCATGCTTAAAAATTAAAGTCTGTAAAGTGCCTCCCACTGTTTTGAGGAGTTCGATAGATAAATAATCTATCTCTGGTTTTTTTCTGGATTTCGTGAAATATCATATTACATTCTTCTCTGGTTACATATAATGTATCTTCTACCAAAGGCATGTCATTTAAGTGTTGGTTAGTATAATACAGCCCCGCCCCACCACTTCATAAAGTTCTACAACATATTATCTCTCTTTTTTCTCTGAGAGTTTGTTATTGGTTTCCCATTCTTATAATTTCATCCGTTATAGTATGTTCTTATTTTTACTGAAAGATTGTTTGACTTTATTTTATACTTGATCAAATTTCGGTATTCATTGCAGTGCTTCAATTGCATTAGACTTTCCACCATTTTGCTTGCGCTATTATACATTCTCGGTATAATTGATTCATGATACTTTTATACTTAGCAATACCTTGCTCTGCTTTACCGTTCTCCCATTCGCATTTTCGTCCATTTTGCTTGCCATTTCAGCTGTTACCCATTCTTTCTTGTTTTAATTTTGTTCTTACCTAATATCATCTTTGTTGCCTCTGTAAAGACCTCTTTTATATTATGTCACTTGATTTATATCTTCAGTGACTTGTTTTTTTCTTTTGTTAAGGCTTCTTTTACTGAGATTTGGAGTTAACCCTTTTCCCAACTCTTTTACAGCACTTAAATTCTACATTGCTAGTTATTGTGATTTCTCTGGTTTCTTCCGTCTAAGTTGGTATTTCACAATGAGCAAATTAAGATCAGTATGAAAATTCCTTCGTATCCGGGAAAGCAATTACTTTTTTTTTTGCTTGGTTTTTATATCTTTTTTTCACCATGATGTAATCTATTTGATTTCTCCCTAGATTCCTTGGATTTGTTATGCGTATCTCCTTCTGTTCTGAACTTGATTCAGGTGTGTTATAATGTAGTTTTTCTGGGGGCAAAAAAGTCGACTATCGTTTGTCCTCTATTATTCCCAGTCCCCGGTTCAATCTTCCCAACTGTGTCTTCTTTAGACTGTCTAGTCATTCTGTACAGGACGTATGGCAACAATAAAGCCATTTCCACCAATATGATGTTGGTCTTCAGTAACAACAGTGTGGATTTCGTTACAAACATCATGCCATTTGAAGTGTAACTCTGCCTGATGGTTTTCACCTGGTCAAATGATGTTCATGAATAACATATGAGTTTAAAAAGTATCCGCAAAAAGTATTCAAAAAGATTCCCACTTGTGTCCAGTGTGGTAGATACTTGTTTTTTTTTCTCGGGCGAATGCTCCTCCACGTACGGAAAGTAATGGCAACCTACCGTACTGTACACTTGTCATAAAACTAATAACAGCCAAGTAGGTGGCGGTTGTAAGAAGCTACGCTCTGTACAGGACATGCTACTTTTTTTTAGGGGCCTACCGGAACGTGTTCAGCTCTCTATATTTATCCGTCATCTTTGAAGATATTGTACCACACCGTAATTTGTATGATGCTCATGGTATCACCACCCAAAGTCTTTTTAGTCTTTCAAATGGTATCCACTTTGATATGGCCTAGCTGCTGGCAAAATTTCATGCAACACCACTGCTAAATTCTTTCCATCATTGAGTGGTGAATGAAAACCCAACGGCTGCTCAATGCACTCAGCAATGAAAAGCTGATAGCCAGCGACAAACTCGAACTGCTGTTATGAAAAAACTCAGTTCACGCAAGCCCATGACGGTCCATTTTATATCCCTTTCGAAGGACAACACCAACGCTTTATTTGTTTCCGTTGACAAAAAAAATCAGGTCGGTTACTTTTTGAACAGACGTTGTATGTGTTTGTATGTGGAAGTGTATGTGTGAGTGTGTGTGTGTATGTATGTATGTATGTATGTATACATGTTTGCGTGTGCACATCTGTCTCTCTATCTGTGCGATAAGATATTGTACTGTACTGTGGGTGTATGTGTGTCTGTCTGCCTGCCTTGCCTGATGCGTATGTGTGTGCGTGTGTTATCTATGTGTGTGTATGTATATATATATATATATATATATATATATATATATATGTATATGTGTATGTGTCTATGTGTGTATATGTGAATGTATGTTTTTTGCCATTACTTAATAATATGTACTCATTAAAGCTTATTCGTTTCTCAGTTGGCATTCATTCAACTCGTAAATAATTGTACTTCACTCCTTTACATGATCAGCGTCTAAGTGTGTTTATTTGTGTGTGTATAAGCGTGGCGTCTAAATGTATGTACATAATTGTGTATATTTAAGTGTGTGTGTATGTGTGTGTGTGTGTGTGCGTGTGTAAAGAAAGAGAGAGTGAGAAAGAGTAGCCTATTAGCTATCCGTAACTGTTAAGAAAATATAAGTAGAGAGCTCTACTTTGAAATCATCAAACATTCTTAACATTTGCTCGCCCTGTCCGTCTGTCTGTCTATCTATCTATCTATCTATCTATCTATCTATCTATCTATCTATCTATCTATCTATCTATCTATCTATCTATCTATCTATCTATCTATCTATCTATCTATCTATCTATCTATCTATGTATCTATATATCTATCTATCTCTATCTCTCTCTCTCTCTCTCTCTCTCTCTATTTCTCTCATTTTCTCACTATCTCTCTGTTTTATCTCCCACGCTCATTCACTTTCATTATCTCGTTCCCCAACTATATATCTCCGTGTGCGTGTCTCACTCTAAATAATGAAATAACATTGAACAATCATGAGGAAAAAAACCAATGTATTTTAACTTCAATCAAGAAACTTACCTCATTCACGAATAAACCGTGCTGAGAAAGACCACAAGAAAGACTAGAAAATAGCTGTATTGGATTGTATTAGCCATCAAGTGAATTTCAGGCATTTCCTGGGCTAAGATTTCTCAGTTGTATGACTCATCCCGCAGAAGTATCAGCCCGTAGTATCCGCTACACAACGTCGCAATCGTAACCCATGACAGCTGGCAGACTTAAGTATCACCGTCTGATATTTGCTGATGACCAGGTATCAATATCGCTTCAAGATACGCTTCGCTTCGCTCAGGAGTTTACTCTAGTCTAAAGCTGCAGTGTCAGTTTACCAGTTTACTAATCTTTAAATTGCTACCTGACATTTAAGGTTATGAAAGGCAAGACTTCGATGAGGGAACACCTTTTCTAACAAATGGAAGTTTCTTCTTCGTGTCTATATTTAATTTTTAAACATTGTGGGTGCGATTATGTGTGCGTATATATATGTGTGTATATATCTGTGTGTATATATGTGTGTGTATATATGTGTGTGTATATATGTGTGTATATATATGTGTGTTTATATTTATGTGTGTGTATGTATGTGTGTGTATTTATGTGTGTTTATTTATATATATATATGTTCGATGTTAATCACCTAGGATCTTCTTCACTGGCGTTGAGTTACACAGGGTCTTCTCCCTTTATCTGTAATTACACAGGCATTATTTTGCGCATCTGTAACTACACGATGTCTGCTTCACTGACATGTAAATACAAAAGATCTGCTTCACTGACATGTAACTACACGATGTCTGCTTCACTGACATGTAAATACAAAAGGTCTGCTTCACTGACATGTAACTACACGATGTCTGCTTCACTGACATGTAAAAACAAAAGGTCTACTTCACTGACATGTAAATACAAAAGGTCTGCTTCACTGACATGTAAATACAAAAGGTCTGCTTCACTGACATGTAACTACACGATGTCTGCTTCACTGACATGTAAATACAAAAGGTCTGCTTCACTGACATGTAACTACACGATGTCTGCTTCACTGACATGTAAATACAAAAGGTCTGCTTCACTGACATGTAACTATACGATGTCTGCTTCACTGACATGTAAATACAAAAGGTCTGCTTCACTGACATGTAACTACACGATGTCTGCTTCACTGACATGTAAATACAAAAGGTCTGCTTCACTGACATGTAACTACACGATGTCTGCTTCACTGACATGTAAATACAAAAGGTCTGCTTCACTGACATGTAATTACAAAATGTCTGCTTCACTGACATGTAAATACAAAAGGTCTGCTTCACTGACATGTAACTACACGATGTCTGCTTCACTGACATGTAAATACAAAAGGTCTGCTTCACTGACATGTAACTACACACAGTCTCCTTCACTGACATGTAACTACACGATGTCTGCTTCACTGACATGTAACTACACACAGTCTCTCTCACTGACATGTAACTACACACATTCTCTCTCACTGACATGTAACTACACACATTCTCTTTCACTGACATGTAACTACACACATTCTCCTTCACTGACATGTAACTACACACAGTCTCCTTCACTGACATGTAACTACACACAGTCTCTCTCACTGACATGTAACTACACACAGTCTATCTCACTGACATGTAACTACACACAGTCTCTCTCACTGACATGTAACTACACACATTCTCCTTCACTGACATGTAACTACACACAGTCTCCTTCACTGACATGTAACTACACACAGTCTCCTTCACTGACATGTAACTACACACAGTCTCTCTCACTGACATGTAACTACACACAGTCTCCTTCACTGACATGTAACTCCACACAGTCTCTCTCACTGACATGTAACTACACACAGTCTCTCTCACTGACATGTAACTACACACAGTCTCCTTCACTGACATGTAACTACACGATGTCTGCTTCACTGACATGTAACTACACACAGTCTCTCTCACTGACATGTAACTACACACAGTCTCCTTCACTGACATGTAACTACACACAGTCTCTCTCACTGACATGTAACTACACACAGTCTCCTTCACTGACATGTAACTACACACAGTCTCCTTCACTGACATGTAACTACACACAGTCTCTCTCACTGGCATGTAACTACACACAGTCTCTCTCACTGACATGTAACTACACACAGTCTCTCTCACTGACATGTAACTACACACAGTCTCCTTCACTGACATGTAACTACACACAGTCTCCTTCACTGACATGTAACTACACAAAGTCTCCTTCACTGACATGTAACTACACACAGTCTCTCTCACTGACATGTAACTACACACAGTCTCCTTCACTGACATGTAACTACACACAGTCTCTCTCACTGACATGTAACTACACACAGTCTCCTTCACTGACATGTAACTACACACAGTCTCCTTCACTGACATGTAACTACACACAGTCTCCTTCACTGATATGTAACTACACGATGTCTGCTTCACTGACATGTAACTACACACAGTCTCCTTCAATAATCAGTAGATATCCCAGAAGCGGTGTGGGACGTACATATTCTGTTGACGACGGACTTCGGTATCAATGTAACGCTCTGCAAAGAAAAGATTCCATGGCTATTCAGGTAGTAGAGCCTCACCGGACTGAAACCCTGAGGCTAACATTACACTCCCCACTCCCCCTCCCGTTATCCAATCTGAATATTATTGGAATGGTTTGCCCTGCTTCACATTGTTTTATTGTTAATTGTGTGATAACAAATCATACATATAGAGTATTTATAAACTTTAGCAAGGGCAGGTACAACCAACAGATTCAATCAATGCATGATTTCCATATCTGGGAGGTCAGATCAGTTTGCAACAGATTCAATCAATGCATGATTTCCATATCTGGGATGTCAGATCAGTTTGCAACAGATTCAATCAATGCATGATTTCCATATCTGGGAGGTCAGATCAGTTTGCAACAGATTCAATCAATGCATGATTTCCACATCTGGGAGGTCAGATCAGTTTGCAGTTTTCTTATGATGAACATATAGGGCTATGTAAGACAAAGCATGTTCTACTCCGCGATCATCTGTAATCGTGGCATGTTACTCTAACGAATATTGCCAGACGTGTCGTGGATGCAGCAATAGAATTCTGAGGCACACGCTACACACGAAATGGGGAGAAATAATAACAGAAATAATAACAGATCGATGTTAAGAGGAAAGAGTGTCAGAGAGAAAGAAAGAGAGAGGAAGAGAGAAAGTGTGATAGAGAGAGAGAGAGAGAGAGAGAGAGACAGTAACAGAGAGCAAGAAAGAGAAAGGAAGAGAAATAATATGAGAGTGAAAGAAAGTGCAAGAGGAAAGTGGGAAAGAGTGACTGAGTGTGATAGACGGAGATTGAAAAGAGAATGAGAGATCGAAAGAGTGTGTGATAGTGAAAGGGAGAGTGAAGGAGTAAGAGTGAGAGATAGAGTAGGAAAGTTAGTGAAAGAAAGAGAATGAACGAGATAGACAAAATGAGAGAAAGAATAAAATAGATAAAGATGGTGAAAGAATAAGTGCGAAAAAAGAGAATAAGAATGAAACCGAGAGTGGATGCGAGGTGCTATAGAGAGAAAAAGAGGGCTACAGTTCAATTAAGAAAGGGAGGGAAAGAGAGAGTAAAAGCCAGGATGAAAGAGTGAGAATGAAAGATAAAATATGAGTGAGTGCATGAGAGAGAGAGAGAGAGAGAGAGAGAGAGTGTGAAAGAGAAAGTGTGAGCGAATGTGAAAGAGTCTGAGAGTGACTGAGAGAATAAAAGTGAAAGAATGAAAGAGAGGTGAAAGAGAGAGAATGAAAGAGAGAGGGTGAACATAGGAAGGAACGTGAGAGAGGATGTGAAATAGAAAGGGATTGAGAGAGTACAAGAGGGAGTGAAAGAGAGAGCGAGCGTGTGAGAAAGAGAGAGAGGGTGAAAAAAGAAAGTCTGAGTGAGGGTGAAAGAGAGTGCGAAAATAAATAGAATGAAAGAGATTTTGAAAAAGACAGTGTTTAAAAAAGAAAGAGAAAGATAACGAAAGAGAGTGAAAGAGAGAACGTGAAAAGGAGAGAGAGCATGAAAGAGAAACTGAAATAAAGAAAGTGTGCGTGAGAGTGAAAGAGAGAGAAAGAGTGGAAGAGAGAAAGTGCGTGATGTAGAGAAGGCGTGAAAGAGAGAGATTGAGAGATAAAAAAGTGTAAGTGAAAGAGTGTGAAAGAGAAGGTGAAAGAGAGAGAGAGAGTGTGTGTGAGAGAGAGAGTGAAAGTGATCGAGACAGAGTGAAAATGAAAGAGCGAACAGAAGAGAGACAGAGAGTAATTGTGAAATATGTAGAGAGTGAGAGAGTGAAAGAGAGGAAGTGAAAGAGAGAATCCGACGCAGTGAGAGAGCGAGAGTTAGCGTGAGTGAGAGTGTGAACGAGTGAGAGAGTGTGAGAGGGAGTGAAAGACAGAGAGTGAAAGAGAGACTGTGAAAGAGAGAGAGGGCGAAACCTACAGCGACAAATGTAAATGGAGAGACTACGAAAAGAAAGACTACAGAATAATGTATAAGTCTTACCTACCGCACACACTGAGGAGAGGGGCACTGTGTTTAGACTAAAGCACCTGCCAAAGACGGATGTGTCGGAGCAAAAGGTGCAAATATCACAGCCAAGCTGTAAACTAGCTACACAACACATTCCGTTCTCCGAACGACATCCTGCTACTTGCAAAGCCCTGTTCAGGACTTGGTTGAGAACGAACGCAGAAGAAGAAGAAGGCGATATCAAACAGTGACTACAGCTCTGTGCTCCCCAGGGGACCAACATAATGATTAATTACATTAACTGACAAATAATTAAGAAATACGTTGGCATATTAATGAAGGCCATGTGTCATGCAATGTTTCATCTTCTTTCTTCGTTTGTCATCTTATCCTTGTCGTGGGTGTCGCAGAGGTGGGATCTATATAGTTCTTGTTATCGCCAAAGTGGGAGGCTTGTGCTGTCATTATGAGGAACTTTCTGGGAGTATCAGAGACACCCTCGAATTATCGATGTCGAGGTCTGCCTCTTGCTCGTGTACCGGATGTGCTTTCACTGCAGGCTGGTCAATATGCATTACTTATTAAATGACCAAACCACTTTATCTGTTGTGCTTCATTGTAGTTACTAACTTGGTTTGCCCCCGCTATCTGTCTCAGTGCGGTGTTGCGGATTCGGTCACGGATGGACTTTCCGGCTGCACTTCTCACACAACGCTTTTCACAGCTCTGAATCTTACTCTTATGTGTCTCTAGTAAGGACCAAGCCTGGCATTGGTTAAACAATGTATTAATCAATAGAGTATTTATCAATTCAATACAATAGTACGCTTAGGCGACCAGGGCCCATTGCGTCGAATGACCAAGTCCATGACCACGTCTGATGGCCACGTCCCAGGCCGCCTGCCATTCTGTTGGGCAGGTGGAGATCTGTTATAGCCAAGTATCGCGAGGACGGCCCCAAGAACGTCTCCAGGATGAGCACGGCTTCTTCCCACAACTCGCCCCTACAGCCTGTCGGAGCATCTCGTGGGCTCTGACTTCCCTGGAAAGACGAGCAACGTGACGGAAGAGGGAGAGACGACGGAGATCAATGGTTGAGACAATGTCTAACGCCCTAGTCACCGAACCAGGTCACTGTTGGAAACCATGTCATGCCAGACGATCCCGATTTATCAGCCTACCTCAAAGTCAAAAGAGTAATTTTAGGGTTTTTCAAAATGGGTGCTTTTGTTAGTGGACTCGTCATCTTCTGAATTATATGTGATATCTCTCTGTCCACTCTGCCGTCATCAGTGAACATACTACCTAGGTATTTGATGATCCTTACTTGTCGAGTGGTCTGCCGGGGTCTTTGTGTATGATAAGGACATGATTGGCACAACTGCCTCACATAGAACATGTTGTAAGAGGCGACCAACTATGTAACATGGCATAATACCGGACATGTTTAGGTGGTTGGTTTAGAGCAGCATAGATGGCGCCTAATAGGCTGTGGTCTACTTTACTCTAGTGTTTGAGTCTATTAGGATGGACTTGCAGATTGGTTAACCACCCTCCATAAGCGCTTGTCCCAACGCAGCAGAGTATTAAGCTGCTCGAGCCTAGCCCGTTGAGCAGGAAACCCTTTTCCCGGCTACATCCAGCTCATACCAGAGCTAGGACCTGCACAGGGGTATCTGCTCTGTAGAAGTACAAGTCGACCAAAAATGAAGAACTAAGAACTACTTGCTTGATACTTTTGTTACTGCTCTGTCTTGTCTGTGTTGATCTTCGTGTCATATTTGTTACAAGCGGAATTGAGATAGGTTAGGTGGTGATGTAGGTTTTCTTCATTTTGGTAACAGATGATCTCATCATAACATAATGTTAAATTCATTTATTAGAGTTTTATTTTCCAAGAAACGGTCATTGGTCGATTTCAGTAAATCACATTATCTAACAGATCAGTCTAATGATAGAGCGGCCGCTTTTAACGGAGAATGTACCACGTTTGACGACCGTTATCGACACGCTTCAGTCCATCTGTAAATGGGTACCTGGCTTACTATTAGGGATGGAACTGCGGCGATGAAGTGAACTGGTTACTTTTATCCCATTAACAAGTTGAGGCCTACCGTACGTCATTCCCGACAGCAGTTTCTGCTAAGGAACTACCGTGACCGTTTCTTGACTGTATCCATACAATCCATGTAACGATCTGCTCACTGAGTAGCCTAGCATTGCACTACATCCAAGGGAAGGACAGCCCACCGTCGCAAGAATGCCTATGGTTGCAGGAAGAGCCACTGTATCGCGCCATCCAAGAAACATTTGGAGATACATTAATTCATTGCGTGTGGTTTTCAATAATAATAATAATAATAATACTAACAATAACAACAAGAACAACAATTGCATCAATTTCCACTGCCCTGACCTTTTAAAATAGTACGTTCCTTCTCAGCCAGACATAAAAATATATATATGATTATCGCAGAGGGCAGAGCACTCGCTTTCCATGGCTTAGGTACGGGACTCAACTCCCATTACCGGCAGCTCCAGTTACCCAGCTGTAAATGGGAATCTGACTTACAGTTAGAAAAGAAAAAGGCATCGAGCAAGGGAACTGGCCACTCCACTTCACAAGCTAGGCGTAGTATACAGAAGTTTCTAACATTTTATTGATAATGGCAGAATGTGATAATGTGATGATGTGATGAGATAGTAGAATGCATGCTCTAACATATTTTATGTAATAACATTGGCTGCTGTGAGATTACCATGACCTTTCTTTGTTGATCATCATTTAAGCCTTCGGGGCTCAGGCCATTCACAACCCTCCTCCAACAAATTATGTCTTGATATGCCCGTCCTGACTTTCTCCAGTCGTGGTCCAACGGGCGAAGAACTTTTTCACAATCTTTTCAATCTTGTCCTATCTATCTTCATCGTACCCTGCGGGTTCCTTTGCCAGGACCAGTCTGGCCAAGTTTGATGGTAATTTCCATAGCGTGTGTCCTATCCAACTCCATTGTCTACGCTTGACCTGTTGTTCCACAGGCTGTTGTGGATTCCATTCTCATAGGTCTTCATTCCCCACTACGTCCTGCCAGCCTATATCCATTGTCCTATGCAAGACATTTATTAACGATCGACAGGAATTTTCTTTTTACTACCTGTGTCGTTCTTCAAATGATTGCTCTGTACATATCTTGGCATTATATTGTGACTTTCTCCACGCCATTCTCGGAAGTGTTTGATATGTAACAGACGATAGATTAGGACTACTGCTGCGATAGGATCGACTAACAATGATCAAAACTGTCTATAGTAGAAGACTGTCCAAGTCACGGTCTTCCACATCACGCCGTTACATACTCTATAAGGCTGCTGAGTGTGAAGTAGATGTCTGAAAAAATGTTTCAGAAACAATGCCACATTTGTTAAAAACAAAAGAAACAAAGAGTTAATACATGGGATTCCTTGGGATCAAGGAAGAGAAAATTGACATGATGAAAGTCAGCAAATTGGGAATGAAGAAAACCAAGCTTCTTAAAATTAACCAGATCAACAAAGAACCAATCATGCTGGAGTGAGAGCCGTTGGACGTGGTGGATCCCTTTCCTTATTTGGACAGAAAAACGACAGGGGGCACATTTATTGACGTGAAGAGCAGAATTGGATAGGCAAGAATGATATTCATGATACTTAACAACACACGAAGATAAACAGAAATGAAGCTTCATTCAATAATGTGAATATTCTACGCCAGTGTTGAGTCTTTGCTTTTGCATTGAACGATAACACGAAAAGAACCAGAGTGATACAACAAATACTCCAGTCCTTTGATAACAGATGACTTAAAAGGATAATGGGCATAAAACTGCATAGTGTGGGGAATGAAGACATGTGGGAAAGGAGCTAACAACTGTCACTTGACCAACGCATTTAGACAGAAAACTGAGGCTGGATAGGACATACTATGAGAAAGGCACTGATCTACATAGTTAAATAAGTCCCTTTTGTGAAATCCGTAGGTGGAGAAAAAGAGAGGTAGACCTAAAATACATGAGCAGGATAATGTGAGAGTGATCTACGATTAAATGGTTACATATGGGGAAAGACAGAAAGAGTAGTCCCGGACCTAGAATACTGGCGAGATGTGTTCAATCGCCAATGCTCCAAGATTGTCGACGGGCTTTGATTGCCTGAATGGTATGTAGAGATCGGATGGTTAACATTATCATGTATAATATTCGTATATAACCATTATTTCATCAATCAGTGGAAGGACCATTATTCCATCAATCAGTGGAAGGACCATTATTCCACCAATCTGTGGAAAGACCATTATTCTACCAATCTGTGGAAAGATCATTATTCTACCAATCTGTGGAAAGACCATCATTCTACCAATCTGTGGAAAGACCATTATTCTACCAATCTGTGGAAAGACCATTATTCTACCAATCTGTGGAAAGATCATTATTCCACCAATCTGTGGAAAGACCATTATTCCACCAATCTGTGGAAAGACCATTATTACACCAATCTGTGGAAAGGAAACACCAGAACTAAGATATGCAGACACGTGAATGTTCTTAAAGGTGTGCGGAGATACTAACACAGATGACACTGCCTGTTAAACAAGATAACGAAAACAACCAAATCTGTACCTGGACATTAGTAAAACCAAGATAATGACCACCGACAAAACAATAAAGAGACCGAAAGTTACTCAAGAAAATGAGTAAATTGAAGATGTTACAACTTTCCAATATCTCAGCTCTATTATCAGCTACAAAAGAGACAGCTAAGAAGAAATCAGTAAAAGAATAACCACGGGAATGCCGATGTGAAATACAGTGAGAAATGTATGGCAGAACACAAACAGAGCAACGAGAACAAAACTTCTGAGGACAAGAAACTTTCATGTGGCATCGTAGGGATGTGAAACATGGACAATCACACAAACTGTAATGAAGAAAATTCAATATTTTGAGCTAAAATTGTACAGTAAAGTTCTCACTTAGTTACTTTGCGTGTTCCAGGCACTACGTCACACGGCATTCTTCCAGTATTCAGGCTCAGGGATTGCCCTGTCGCTGCCAATCAGTAGGTCGGCCGTTCTACATGTTTATCGGAGGTTTGGGCAGATCATCAGGTGGTCATGATCTTGTAGTGTTCCACATTCGCATGTTTCATCGTCCCTGAATGCCCATCTTTTGAGATATTTCCTGCACCATGATATATCACTTCCAAGTCTATTTTGTGACACCCATTGTGCGTAATAGACAGGTGATTACCACACACAGATTCGTAACTCGATCTAAGGGACCTACGTCAGATATTTCCTGTTTTCGATGTTACGTTTTCCGAGACTAAACTTTAGGGGCTGTGTTGACTGTAAGAAACTTTGTCTTGACTTTAGTTTTGTGCCGCTGCACCTGATGTCCAGACATAGTGTGCCTTGTGTCATTTACCTGTTTCTACCTCTGACGTGAGAATTCATCGTGTCTCAGATGGGTATATTTTCTCAGCTGGTGTAAGTCTTAAGAACTCACTGACTATCCAGTCTGTCTCAATCACTTCTGTATCAATATGTTCAACAAGGGGTGAGTTATTCCAGACTGTCTTGGTGTACTCAGATACGGAGAAAAACAGAGTTAGTACTGATATTCTGAGGGCATCTGGATTTGCCAGTCAGTTTGAGCAACACAGTTGATCAGTTCCTTCCGTAATTTCGTGGTGAAAGAAAATTCGACGACAGGTCACTACTACTTTCAACACTGAAAGACTGACTGCCAGCGACTGATGCAATCTGGGTGCAGAAAACAAAACCACACATATGCGTGACGGTCTCCTACATCTGCTCGCCAAAGCACAAAACCCATGTTTCATTTATTTTTGAGGAAACAAATTAAAGTAGGATACTTTTTGAACACACCTCATATTTCCAGCGGGAAGATTTAGAAGTAAGCTCTATGTTTGATAACTACGCCTACCTAATAATTTCAATAACTAATTTAACAATAGTTCTCATATGCAAACTTAAACACCAGAAACTGATCTTGGAAAATCTAGTACCACAACCGAACAACATTTTGTTCTTCTTTAAAAATACAAACTTGTCAATGTTTCTTACACGCTTTTTGTCTTAAAAACGTTGGCGAGTCTTCGTCTAGTCTGAGCAAACAACAGAAACGCCTAGACCTGGTCCTAAAACTAACTCTGTGGAAACCCACGTTCAGTTTTCTTAATCGATCGTTGATACTGAAGAAAATCACGAGTTGTCCACCCATTCCAGGTCTCCGAGTTTCTTCCCTTGGATGCTCGGTGGAGAATTCCAAAATCAACAGAAACCTCATTCCAGAGCTGATGACACTACGTCCACTAATTGATAAACTTTCTTCTAATTTCATGATGTGTTCATTTCAATTTGCCACTTCAGATCCAACAATAAGGGAGGACTGCAGAGTCTTGATCAGACAAATCACATCAGTGGGTATTCCAGTGGTGAACCCTTTGCTGTCTGTACGATATGTGGAACTGAAAGGAGATGTTACCGACGGATGGAGTCAAATAATGTGGATGATGTAGACTTTAGACTTGGAATGTCGCAAAATATCCGAATTTAAAGGAAATGTTATTAGAAATACTGCAAATGAAAATTGTGTCCCTTTTTTGCACATTCCGAGAATACGTAAAAGCGTGGCGGATTGGTTTCGATGACCGCCCGCTGACAAGTAGGGCAGTGGATCGAACCCTTGTTGTTTTTCAGTACACGGCGTGGCGATAGCAGTTGAGAAGCGACCTGCAATCCTCAGCCTTTAAAACTCTTCGACTACCCCAGCAATAGGAATGAAATCGTACAACCGTTTACATTTGTTAAAGCTAAAGTTGAAGGATAGCATTATGAATGAATGAATGGGTGGGTGTAGATTTGGATCAATGAATGAGGGAATGGATGAATGAATCTATAGATGAACGAATGGTTGAGTAGATGGATGATTTAATGAGTGGGTGGATGGGTAGATGGTCGAGTGAAAGGATAAGTGAATACATGAGTGGATGGTGAGTTGATGAATGAGTGAAATGATAAGAGGATGAATGAGTGAACGAATGAATGAATGGATGGATGAGTGGGTGGATTAGCGAATTGATGGTTCAATAAGTGGATGGATGAGTAGAAGGATTAGTGGATGAATGAGTGGATGGATGAATTGATAGATGCGTAGAAGGATCAGTATAATGATTCGTGGATGGATGAGTAAATAGAAGAGTGGATGAATGTGTTCATGGATGAGTGGATGGATGACAAGATGAACGTTTGGACGAATGAATGCGTGAATGAATGATTGGACGGATTAGTTTATGGATATTCAGTGACTAGATGGATGAGTGGATGGATGAGTGGATGGATGAGTGGATGGATAAGTGGATGGATGAGTGGATGGATGAGTGGATGGATGAGTGGATGGATGAGTGGATGGATGAGTGGATGGATGAGTCAATGAGGGAATGGTTGACTGGAAGGATGAGTGGAAGCGAGAGTGGACAAATTAATTGATGGATGAATGAATAGTTAGCTATATGAGTGGAATGACGAATAGATAGTTGAATTAGTGAAAGGATTAGTGGAAAGATGAGTAGATGGATACGTGGATAAATGAGTAGATGGATGAGTTGATGGATGAGTGATAAAATGAGGGGATGAATGAGTGGACGAATTAATAAGTGGATGGGTTAGTAGATAGAGAGTTCATTGAGTGGAAAGATAAAGGGAGGAATGAGTGGACAAATGAGTACATGGATGAGTGGACAAATGAGTACATGGATGAGTGGACAAATGAGTACATGGATGAGTGGACAAATGAGTACATGGATGAGTGGACAAATGAGTACATGGATGAGTGGACAAATGAGTACATGGATGAGTGGACAAATGAGTACATGGATGAGTGGACAAATGAGTACATGGATGAGTGGACAAATGAGTACATGGATGAGTGGACAAATGAGTACATGGATGAGTGGACAAATGAGTACATGGATGAGTGGACAAATGAGTACATGGATGAGTGGATGGATGGTCCAATGAGTGAAATGATGAGTGGAAGGATGAATAGATGGGTCAGTAAATTAATGGGTGAATGATGAGCGGATGGATTAATGGATGAGTGAGTGAATGAATGAATAAATGAGTGAATGATGAGTGGAAGGATGAATGGATGGGTCAATAAATAAATGGGTGAATTATGAGGGGAAGGATGAATGGATGAGGGAGTGAATGAATGAGTGAATGATGAGTGGATGGATGAATGGATGAGTGAGTGAATGAATGAGTGAATGATGAGTAGAAGGATGAATGTATGGGTCAATAAATTAATGGATGAATGTTGAGTGGATGGATGCATGGATAAGTGAGTGAGTGAATGATGAGTGAAAGGAGGAATCGATGGGTGAATGAATGAATGAGTGAATGAAGGGATGGATGTATAAATGGATATCCAATGAGTGGATGGATTACTAGAAGAATGAGTGTAAGGATAAGTTGATAGATGAGTAAAAAGATGAGGGGATGAATGAGTCAATCAATGGATGAGTAAATGGATGAGCGGAAAGAAGAGTTAACCTATTAAAATTACCCTCGTGTAGTCACCAAAAATTTACCTGTCGTAGTATAAATGCAAGTTTCAATTAAAAAAAGTATACTTTTTCTGTATATAAACTTGTTACCAAATCGACATACCAATTTGACTTGTGGGCAGATTCGTCTGAACAAAATTAATAAAGAGATCTTTGAACGTGTACTTCTGAACAAATTAAGTGAGAGATTAATTAACTGCCAGATCAACTTCGACATCTGAACAAATTCTGCGTATCGATGCTCCAGACAATCCTTTGGTGTTCCTCACTGGCGCTCGACTACTAGCTGCAGATCTGAAGTCCAAACATGTGTATAATGTTTGAACCAACTGGCTTTGTGAACCCCTGGCTGGTGGAAACCTGGCATGAATGCAGTGGCACGTTCAGCTGTGTGTGGGTAAAGCTTATCAAACTGAGGAGTAATTTCTTTCTATTTATTCGTGAAAATCACCCCAACAAGTTAATCGCTAAAAGTAAACTTCACGATTTGCTTCAGTTATCATTTCAACTTTCACTCAACCACTTTGGCAACATTAAAAAACCGCTTAAATTTCTTTCATTTTCCTTCCTAGAAATCCATATAGCGTTAACATATCCGCATTGTTACTTCTTCTTAATTCCGCATCTAAATTCGATTACTCAGTGCCGAGCAGAAACATTCAACATTCCCCGATACACTTCAATGCAGGAAGGAGAAACCCCCCTAGCGGTGGAAACCGCTAAGAATTGTTCGTGTTTACAAGCATGTAAAATTATTTCAGGAAACATAACGCAATTTCAAAAATCAATTTACGTTCAGTTTTTGACCGTTTTCATCAGTTTATTTATTTGGGATTCCCTTCAATGTATGAGCAATTGAAAAACAGTCAATGCATGGCTTGTTTTGTCTAAAATAGTTGACACAATTGAGTATGTATAGCTTCTCTAACAAATTGATAAAATACGGCTTCTATTCTTTAGACACGGTAAATAACAAATCAGATGCAAGGACTAACTGTATTATCTGTTATATGTAAAAGACACATCAAAGAAAAGGTAAGAAAAGTGGTATATTCTAATTTCTGGATTCACCCGTTTGAAAATGAAAACACTGTTGCTAACAATCCGAACATAAACACAAATTTATCGAAAGAAAGTGAGGGCTAAAAGAACTTAAGAGACTAAATGAGTATGAACATTTTTCTTTAAATATTACAATACCGGCCTCAGATTAGCATAATGGTAAAGCACTCGCCTTTGTCGGTTATGGTACGAGGCTCAACTGCCGTTACTGGCACTTTTCATTCGATCCAATAGTGCCAAAGATTTGGGGCTTATTATTAAAGAGGCTAATACGTGGAATTGTACGATAAAGTGTCTAAACACTTCATCTCCGACAACAGTATCTGCTATAGGAATACATTTGTCTTTTTTTTTTACTAATAATTGAATTTCATTTATTCAATTATTCGCAGACAGAAACAATACAAGCTTATCTTGTTTGTTGACCAGACTAATGCCAAATTAAGGTTGAATTCCAATGTTAAGTCAGTGCTCCTGTGTGGAGCAGAAACATGGAGAATGACAAAAGCAAAACTGAGATAAGTTCAGTTGTTCGTCAATAAATGTTTACGGAAGATAATGGTTACGGCGATGACTTACTGGAAATAGCCAACAAGAACCAATGGAGCAACAGATCAAAAGTCGGAAATTGGTTTGAATATGGCTAGACATGCTCTGATATGGGATCTACATGGGAAGTGGAGGAGAGGAATATATAGAAACACATGAATAAGAGACTGTGAAAGTGAACTTTGATCCCTGGACCTCAAATAGAAAGAGGTAGAAGGACAGCTCAAGATCAAACTACTGGACGTGAATTGTCAATGATCTATGCCCTGAAAGGAGTGAACGGGATTGATTGATTGGCAAGGCGATGCCACAAAAGGCGCGTGACAATAATGAAAGACGAACAAGCAGCAGAAAAACTCATGAAACAAGATTTAAAACACCAATAACTCTCTGAATGACCAAGCAATGGACTGAAATTACACACCCCAAACAGACCAATGAGTGATTGGTATCGTATATCACTAACTTCTATAGCCCAAGAAGAAAAAAAGTACCTTGGTAGTTAAGTATGAAACAGAATACCATCCCATCAACGATTGACAAAAACACAGCTTCATATGCGTGCAGCACAAACATGGGACAAAACTACACAAGAAATAATGTTTATTATCAGTTGAACAGAAGAGACCAGGTGGTGGTTTTCAGACTCCAGACAGGCCCCATCAGACTGATGTACTATCATCATGTAGCATCTCCTTGGTAGAACGTTGCTCTCATCACAGCCATTCGATAGGAATTTTGATGAGCAGTCAGTCTACCCGCCTGCTCCATGTTCATGTTTAGGGTGTCCTTGATGTCTCGACCAACAGTCAGCCTACCCGCCTGCTCCATGTTAGGGTGTCCTTGATGTTTCGACCAACAGTCAGCCTACCCGCCTGCTCCATGTTAGGGTGTCCTTGATGTCTCGACCAACAGTCAGCCTACCCGCCTGCTCCATGTTAGGGTGTCCTTGATGTCTCAACCAGGAGTCAGTCTACCCGCCTGCTCCATGTTAGGGTGTCCTTGATGTCTCGACCAGGAGTCAGTCTACCCGCCTGCTCCATGTTAGGGTGTCCTTGATGTCTCGACCAGCAGTCAGCCTACCCGCCTGCTCCATGTTAGGGTGTCCTTGATGCCTCGACCAGCAGTCCGCCTACCCGCCTGCTCCATGTTAGGGTGTCCTTGATGTCTCGATCAGCAGTCAGCCTACCCGCCTGCTCCATGTTTAGGGTGTCCTTGATGTCTCGACCAGCAGTCAGTCTACCCGCCTGCTCCATCTCCAGGATGTCCTTGGTGTGTTGGGGCTATCCGCGTTTTGGTTGGATTCTGTTTAGAGTTTCCCTGATATCTTGTATCCACATTCGCCTTTAGAGTTTCCCTGATATCTTGTATCCACATTCGCCTTTAGAGTTTCCCTGATATCTTGTATCCACATTCGCCTTTAGAGTTTCCCTGATATCTTGTATCCACATTCGCCTTTAGAGTTTCCCTGATATCTTGTATCCACATTCGCCTTTAGAGTTTCCCTGATATCTTGTATCCACCTTCGCCTTGGTCGACCCCTGCGTCTCATTTCAGGTACCAAGCCATATAGGACCGCTCTTTTCAATCTGTCACGACGTTTGATGTGGCCGAAAACATTCAATTTCAGAAACATAACATTGTTTATAAGCCAGTTTGCTTCAACATTCATCTCTTCTAGGATGGTTTTATTTATCACTTTCTTTATCCAAGGAATTTTTAGGATTCTTCTGTAACATTTTGTTTCGTGCGCTACAATTTTCTTCCATGCTGCTTGTGTTATAGTCCATGCCTCGAACCTGTACAATACTACATGGACTATGCATGTTCTCAGGATCTTCAGTTTTAGTTGCTTGTTAGTATTATGCCATAATTCACGTATAAGAATTCTAGTTCGGATTATTCCAGCGGCTATGGCAATCATGAGGAAACTTGCTGGCACAAGCTGGGGAGCAGTCGAAGACATACTAAAGAAACTGTACACTGGAAGAGTGAGACCAGTTCTCGAGTATGGCATTGCGGCATGGACAACAGCAGCGAAGGCGAACTTCGATAAAGTTAACAAACTTCAAAACCAAGCCATGAGAATTATAACAGGTGGCATGAAGTCAACGCCAATTGTAGAACTTGAAAAGATTACAAAACTGCAATCCATGACCGATAGAAGAGACTGCAGAGCCCAGCTGCAGTCAGAGAAACTCCGAAGACTGACCGACCATCCAATGCACCAGAGACTAAACAATTTGGGTAAAAAATATACCAGTATTGCAAACAAAAACTGCCAGACTGAAAAAGAAAGGAGAGATACTACCCTAAGCTTCATAACGAAAAGCTACCCAAGCATGGACTGGACCCATGCATACACCGACGGTTCTATAACAAACACAACACAGAACGGAGGGGCAGGAGCATTCCTGAACCTACCAAATGGCAGAAAAATAACACTGTCATTCGCTACTGGTAAGTACACAAGCAATTTCAGAGCGGAGGCAGAGGCACTGAGGGCGGCAGTGGAAGAAATGGTGACACACAGTGAAAATGAAAGCCATATAGTCCTGCTTACAGATGCTCTCGCCGTAGTCACAGCGCTAAAAAGCCAGAAAAACACTGAGCTTAATGCCTTAAGAGCAGCACTCTGCAAACTGTGCCAGCAGTCCGCACCAAAAAGGGTAGTGGTACAGTGGGTCCCATCACACTGCAACATCCAAGGCAACGAGGAGGTAGACAGACTGGAAAAAAAAGGTGCAAGACTACCACAAACAGATACTAGTATGACGTACGAAGAGTCAAAACGGCTTATCAAAGCCAGATATATGACCAAATGGGAAACCGAACATACTGGTTACACCAAAAACGATGCCTATTACCAGTTGAATCGAAGAGAGCAGGTCGTTGTCTTCAGACTTCGCACTGGCCACAAAAGACTGAGGCACACCCTATTCAACAAATTGAAGATAGGGTGTACCGACGAATGCCCGTGCGGTACTGGTAAAATGACCGCTGAACATCTGCTGCAGAACTGTCCGAGATACGAGGATCAGAGAGAGCAGATGTGGCCATCACCAGTGGAACTGCAAGACAAGCTCTATGGCAGTGGCGACAGCCTCAGGATGACCGCCGCTTTTTTAGAAAAAATAATGGTTACTGTCTGACTGCGTACGCAGAAGAAGAAGAAGATTCCAACGGCTGCGTCGGTGGGAATGTGGTTGATGTGATATTTGGATTCAATCTACTTTTTGTTCATTCTTTGTAGTCAATCTTCCGCTATCAAGCACTGAAAAGGGCTTTGTAAGTTGCAGGATGTTGTTTGCAGAACTAAATGCGCGGTGTCGTAGTTTACAGTTGGACTGAGATATTTGCACCTTTGGGTGTGGCACATTAAACTTCAGTTGGCATGTTTGGGTACCGAGAAAGCCTTTATTCTTCGAGCCCTTCTCTAAAGCCAGTATGCTCTGCTGCAGCGAGTTATCCAGGATCACCGCGTAGAGGTGTAGAAGGATCTTGGCAGCTCTGGTTTGCTGGGCAAACCGTTAGCTTCTGGTCGCTGATCGCTGCAGCTCATGCACCCCTGCGAATATTCAATAAAATCGGTTCAGCTCTATTTGGAGCACAGGTTTACAACAAACACAGGCCAAGTCATATTATCCTTGTCTATTCGCTCGAGCTATGTTCAAATCTGTCATGTTTCTTTTATGTTTGTCTCGAGTTTTCTTCTCCGTATGTGTTTTGGTCTGCCTCTATTTCTATTGCCACGAGGCTTTCCGAACAATCAATCAATAGTACGCTTAGGCGACCAGGGTTCGTCGCTTTGAAGGACCATTCAATGACCACGTCTGATGGGCAGCCTGCCGTTCTGTTGGGGAGGGGGCGATCTGTTTCAGCCAGGTGTTTCAAGGACGACCCCAACGACGTCTCCAGGATGAGCACGGCGTCTTTTCGTTACTCTCCCCCCTCAGTCTGCCGGAGAATCTCTTGAGCTGGGACTTTTCGGGAAAGACGAACAACGTGACCGAAGAGGGAGAGACGACGGCGATCAATCGTTTAGACAATGCCTGTTACCACGTCACTGTTAGAAATCATATCATGGCAGACGATACCGAGGATAAGTCTCTGGTTGCGCAGGTAGAAGGTCTCGAGACGCTGCCGGTTCTTCTGTAGTAGTGTCAGGACTCGGAGCCGTTCAGGAGAATGGGGACAATTCAGGAGGAGTAAATGCGAAGCCTGGTCTCCAGGGAGAGCCTTCGTTTGAACCAAACTCTGCGGAGCGAGTGCATTGATGAAGTGGCTAAGCCCATCTTACGGGTGATGTCGTGACTGCTGGGTGCGTCAGAGGACAGCCTGCTGCCGAGGTAGACTGTCCTCGATGGCTGCAACAGGGCGGAAGTTCACGGTGATGCTCAGCGCAGAGGGGATATTGCTGAGGTTTTGGATTTGGAGATGTGTAAGCCTAGTTGGGTAACTGATCAATCCAGTGCCTCTGTGGGCCTACCAGGGCCTGAGAATCGTGGTCCGGTATGATGACGCATCAGCGTAGACGAGATCGACTACACTGGAGTCGCCGACAAGAGCACTTTGTTTTATGCAGAAGACTGTGTGAGGATCCAGTCCATGGCGCAGCAGAAAAGTACAAGGGCGAAGTCGCAGCTCTGTCAGACACCGGCTTATGTTGAGAACTCTTTCAGATCCCGCCGAGGCGAATTTTGGTGCTGGTGTGACTGTGGATCTCTTCAATTAGGGTCAGCAGGGTGCCTGGGATTATAGGGCCTTCCAAAGAGTGTCTGTTCACAGAATCCAAGGTCAATGTAAATGACGTAAAGAGGACGGTTAAACTTACGGTGAGGAGGCGGGGGGGGGGCGAGAATAACGTCAATGGGGGAGAGAGAAGCTGTGAACCCTGGCTGCTGGGGCTGACCCTCGTTAACAGTTGCTGCTGTCTTGAGACAAGAACATGTGCGATGACCTTGACCGGGTAAAAGGTGTGTAATTGCCGCATTTGAACAGGGGAATTATTATTCCGTTCTGCCATGCCACAGGTACTTGGACAGTGATCCAAACCGCTGCGAAGAGTTGGTGCAGGGTGGTAGTCATTTGAACAAAGGGTGTATTGCAATGCTTTTAGTTTAATGTGTCTCCTATTAAGTAGTTAGCGAGCTGGCGTCGCATCTGAGTGGTCCTGAGTTCATTTTCCAGTTGAGGCGGAAATGTTTTATCAGACTGCAATGGCTCCCAGTTCGACCCAGCCTTAAATGGGCACCGATTCTTTGGAATGTGAGATCGCTAACACCTCACACTTTACTACCTATCCAATGCCGGTGCCTTGTCTTGGTGTGATATTCCACTGATATGTATCCGGTTCTTTGCAATTGTTCCACGTGAGAACAAAGAGCAATCAGAGTCAGGTATAAAACTGGAAGTATACTCAGCAGCATTCGCCACAGGAAGACACTGCAGCATCTGAGACAAGCAGCTGAAACCCTTAAACAAATAATACATGTTCCCTGAATTAGGTGTGTTATACTAATAGACCGTAATCATGTTCCATGAATTCGTTTTATTGTACTAGTAGACCGTAATCATATTCCATGAATTAGTTTTATTGTACTAATAGACCAAATTCATGTTCCGTGAATTAGTTTTATTGTACTAGTAGACCGTAATCATATTCCATGAATTAGTTTTATTGTATTAATAGACCAAATTCATGTTCCGTGAATTAGTTGTTTTTTGTTGGTACAAGTAGACCCAATTCCCTTTCTCCAAATTATTTGTATTGTACTAGTAGACACCAATCATGTTCCATGTATCAGCTTTGTTATACTAGTAGACACCAATCATGTTCCATGTATCAGTTTTGTTATACAAGTAGACACCAATCATGTTCCATGTATCAGTTTTGTTATACAAGTAGACCTTGTTCCTGTTCCCTGAATTAGTTGTATTTTACTAGTAGGTTCTCTTGTTATACAAGTAGACCTTGTTCCTGTTCCCTGAATTAGTTGTATTTTACTAGTAGGTCCTTTTGTTATACAAGTAGACCTTGTTCCTGTTCCCTGAATTAGTTGTATTTTACTAGTAGGTTCTCTTGTTATACAAGTAGACCTTGTTCCTGTTCCCTGAATTAGTTGTATTTTACTAGTAGGTCCTCTTGTTATACAAGTAGACCTTGTTCCTGTTCCCTGAATTAGTTGTATTTTACTAGTAGGTCCTCTTGTTATACAAGTAGACCTTGTTCCTGTTCCTTGAATTAGTTGTATTTTACTAGTAGGTTCTCTTGTTATACAAGTAGACTTTGTTCCTGTTCCCTGAATTAGTTGTATTTTACTAGTAGGTCCTCTTGTTATACAAGTAGACCTTGTTCCTGTTCCCTGAATTAGTTGTATTTTACTAGTAGGTCCTCTTGTTATACAAGTAGACCTTGTTCCTGTTCCCTGAATTAGTTGTATTTTACTAGTAGGTCCTCTTGTTATACAAGTAGACCTTGTTCCTGTTCCCTGAATTAGTTGTATTTTACTAGTAGGTCCTCTTGTTATACAAGTAGACCTTGTTCCTGTTCCCTGAATTAGTTGTATTTTACTAGTAGGTCCTCTTGTTATTCTTGCTATACTCTTGTTAATTGAAGGATTACGGTGCAGGTGAATTTGTCGTAAACAGAACGATTTCTGTTTCCGTCATTAGCATAGCCGCTGTTATTCTGTCTTTACCGAGCAGGAAACAAGGAAAATGGAAAAGACAAGACAAGGTGTGTTCTTAAATTCAGATTTCCCAATGTTACTGCTTTAAAAATAGAACCAGCGAACTCATTTGAATTCTTGGTTGTATAACGAGTTTTCTTGCCAAGCTGTTTCTCTTCAAAAAACTTGTTGATATTCGTCACTGGGTTTTTGTTTAAGCCAGTAATCAAACTCACCACTGTAGTATCCGAGTTGAAAGGAGTAGAACCACTGTAACGTCCAAGATTGTCGTAAGAGTTAACTAAAGATTGTTGTTCATTGGAGCTAGTATATTAATTGTTCAAAAGAATTGCTGCAAATACTAGAAAACAGGCTTTATTTCATTAAACTTAACTTAACTTAACTTAACTTCATTATGCTGGTTCTACGTAGTCTTCATATAACCAGTCTATTTCATTCCAGTTCAGTTCAAGTGTCATCTCCGCATCGAAGGTAGGCTGCAATGGGTCTCCAGTGTACTCTATATCTTGCCGCAATGGTGCAATTGGAGAGGCTTTTTCTAGTCCATCCCATGATGAAATCCACCCACTTAAAAAGTTGTCTGTCTTTAGAACGACTGCCTTCCACCCTACCCTGCTTCAACAAGGAGGTACGTCTTGTTATATGACCAACTAAAGTAACTGTCTAACCCTAATTTCGGTCATTAATTCTCTTTTCATCCCCAACTTTTTCAAAGCCTCCAATTTTGTTTTCTTTTCTTTCCAAGAATTACGACCGAATCTTCTATATACCCACGAAGGCTTCAGTATTCTTTTCCAATATGTTAATTATTGTCTATGTTTCTTGTTACTTTTCCCAATTATCATAGTCTTTATTTTCTGTATGTTTATGTCTAATCCAAACTCTTGACTTATTTTGTATATTGTTCCCACAAGCTCCTGTAATTCTTTCTCACTTATTGCAAAAAAAAATGTATCATCCGCATATCTAAGATTATTCGTTGCCACTCTTCCAATGACAAGCCCTGACATCCCATCCATCTGTTTTAATATTTGTTCTGTGTAGGTATTAAAAAAACAAGCGGATAATACACATCTCTGTCTCACTCCTCTTTTCACATCTATAATTGGAGAGCATAACCTTCCTGATTTAACTGTTGTAGTGTGTTCCCAGTACAGATTATGGAGCAGTCGTATATCGTATGTCATTTCATTCCATCGATACTATCAATAGTGTGAGTCTCCAATGTTATTTCACTCCATCGATACTAACAACAGAGAGCATCCAATGTTATTTCACTCCATCGATACTAACAACAGAGAGCATCCAATGTTATTTCACTCCATCGATACTAACAACAGAGAGCATCCAATGTTATTTCACTCCATCGATACTAACAACAGTGAGCATCCAATTTCGTTTCACTCCATCGATACTAACAACAGTGAGAGCCTCCAATGTTATTTCACTCCATCGATACTAACAACAGTGAGAGCCTCCAATGTCATTTCACTCCATCGATACTAACAACAGAGAGCATCCAATGTCGTTTCCCTCCATCGATACTAACAACAGAGAGCATCCAATGTTATTTCACTCCATCGATACTAACAACAGAGAGCATCCAATGTCGTTTCCCTCCATCGATACTAACAACAGTGAGAGCCTCCAATGTTATTTCACTCCATCGATACTAACAACAGTGAGAGCCTCCAATGTCATTTCACTCCATCGATACTAACAACAGAGAGCATCCAATGTCGTTTCCCTCCATCGATACTAACAACAGAGAGCATCAATGTTATTTCACTCCATCGATACTAACAACAGAGAGCATCCAATGTTATTTCACTCCATCGATACTAACAACAGTGAGAGCCTCCAATGTCATTTCACTCCATCGATACTAACAACAGTGTAAGCATCCAATAGTTGTTAATGCATTAATTGACTGTGCTTCCACCATGTCCTGGGGCAATGCATCCCACGCAATCACCACTCTCTGACTAAAACAAATTATTTCCTAGTATCTATTTTGGACTTGTCTTTAAACAATTTGAAGATCTGTCCTCTTCTTCTTGTAGCTGCTTGAACTTTGAACAACTTGGTATAGTTTGATGTATCCTTTCCGTTGATTAATGTATAAACTTGTATAAAGTCACCTCGAATTCTTCTTTGATCGAAACACTAGACCAGTTGTTTTTAGTCTTTTCTCAGAACTATAATTCCGAAATCTAGCGATCAGTTTTGTAGCTCTTCTTTGTATCCTTTCTAGCGTGTTTATATCCATTCAATGATAGGGATCCCAAGCCTGAGCACAATACTCCAATCTAGGTCTCACCAATGATTTATATAGTTTGACTATTACTTCCTTACCTTTTTGTTATCATACCCAGCATTGACATTGCATTTGTCGTTTTCACTGCCATCTAGACTTGGAGGAAACTATGCTTTGATTGGAGCTAAAAGGGGAATCAAACATAAATCAGAGCGCATAAGCTGCAGCGATCAGCGACCCATAGCTGACTGCTAGCGTCATGGCCAGCCAACCAGAGCTGCCAAGACCCTTCTACACCTACACGCGATGCTCCTGGATAATAGGCTGCAAAAAGGGATAGAAAAGGGAAGGCTAGTCTGACACTCGAAAATGTCTGTGAAAATCGGATGTGTCGGACCGACAGGTGCAAATACCACAACCAAGCTGTAAACTACTACACAACGCATTCCGTTCCCCGGACTACATCCTGCTGCTTACAAATCCCTTTGTAAGAGCTTGGTAGCGGGAGATTGATAACGTTCAGGGGTTGGTAGCGGGAGATTGAGAGCGTTCAGGGCTTGGCAGCGGGAGATTGAGAACGTTCATGAGCTTGGTAGCGGGAGATTGAGAACGTTCAGAGCTTGGTAGCGGGAGATTGAGAACGTTCAGAGCTTAATAGCGGGAGATTGAGAACGCTCAGGGCATGGTAGCGGGAGATTGAGAACGTTCAGGGATTGGTAGTGGGAGATTGAGAACGAACGAAAAAATACAAATCTCCATGGGCGCTAGTTGGAGCGGATGTAGCGATGTGGTTATTGCAGTGGCCTCACATCCGAGCGATCTGGGCTCGGTCCACAGTAGGAGAGTTATATTTATCCGATCGCAACGACAACAAAGAAACGACTCGCGGAGCCATTAACTGCTTGTATGTCATCAACCAGTTAAAGAGAGAGACAATTTGATGTCGGAACACAAATGTCAACACAAAGTTGTTATTTAAGCAAGAAATGCCTTCAAAAATGGCTAAACTCGGTTACATTCTCCAAATCCTCATGCAAATCTATTACTAGTGTATATTTTTTATTTTTTAAATCGTTTTATTGCTAGTCTATATAATGTTAATTTTGAAGGATAAATACTTACTCAAGCTAACAGTTTTAAAAAAACACCCACATTTATATTAATTGGTGTATTTCAATCACACTTAACAGAAACGAATATGAATGAATATATTGATATATATATATATATATATATATATATATATATGTATATATATATATATATATAAATATATATATATGTGTGTGTACATATATATATACATACATACGAGGCGTGTTCAAATGAAACCGGACCAAGCTGCAACAAGTGAAGATAAGTACGATGCGCTGGATGACGCCACTTCTGGTGTAAACAGCACATACCAACCGTCACGTTTGCAAAATTGCATTATCCTTCGAGTCATAGTTTACTTAGCTCACCGTTGAAAACCTGGCGGGTGTGATACGAAATCCGTCCAGAGTTGATCAGCGAGCGGTGATTCGGTTTCTAACAGCTGAAGGATGTTGACCAATTGACATTCATCGCAGAATACAAACAGTGTATGGTGACAAATGTGTGTCGAAGACAATAGCACAACGCACATACGCACGCACACGCACGCGCACCCGCGCACACGCACACACACACACACACATACACAGAAAAACGCATGCAAACACACACACACGCTTGTCTGCCTGCCTGCCTGCCTTCCTACCAGCCTGCCTTTCTACCAGCCTGCCTTCCTACCTGCCTGCCTGCCTTCCTACCAGACTGCCTTCCTACCTGCCTGCCTGCATGCATGCCTGCATACATACATAACATAACATAACATAACATAACGTAAATAGCTAGCCTAGCGTAACGTAAACGTAACGTAAACGTAACGTAAACGTAACGTAAACGTAACGTAACGTAATGTATCCGGCGTTCCTCAGCAATGGAAGTGCCTCTGGTGGTGATTCTAAGACATACCTTGTGGTCCTATGCGAGAGATTCTCATGCGTTTGTATCGATGCTGAAGCGTGTCAGAGGTACTTTGAGGGGATATTTGAAACGCTTCTTTTGGCCACCGGCTTGACGCAGGCCATCTTTCAGCTCACCATACATTAGTAGTTTTGTGATACTGTTGTCTGGCATGCGCACGACGTGACCGGCCCACCTGATCTGGGTCTTCTGCAACAGTGTGTGGATGCTCGGCATTTTTGCCTTCATGAGGATCTCGGGGTCTGGTACCCTATCCTGCTGCTTTATATTGAAGTGATTTATTTTCCTAGAGGTCACGTCTCACGGGCATACTGAAGGGTGGAGAGCACTACAACTTGGTAGACTCTGAGCTACGTATCAAGCCTAAGACTCCCTCCGATTCCAGACACAGTTGCGGAGTCTCCCAAAGGCATGACTGGCCTTAGAGATTCTGTTACTGACCTCGCAGTCAATAGTAGTTTCCTTAGAAAGAGTGATGCCAAGGAACGTGAGGTTGTCTACTGATTTGAGACACTGAGTCGGTGTGCGTTGCACTGTGGTTTTTATGTTGCGCCTGTCGGCCCAGTGCATCCGACTTCAGCATGCATTTTATGAAAGGGTCTGCTTCCTCCTGCATTTTCTAAGGGTTTCCTTCCCCGGGGTAACGGCAGGTGCTGTGATGGGGATCGAGCCCAGCACCTTCGGATTGTGAGCCGTGCCACTTAACCACTAGGCCACGCCGTCCCCCGGGTATTAATTGGAAAACCGAACATGTCGCAGGCTGCTCAAAACTTGTCCACTTATGTCTGCATGTCACATTCGGTGCTGGCAGCGCGGGCACAGTCATCAGCAAAAAGCAAGTTTGAGATGGTTGTGTCCTTTATCTTGCTGTGTGCTTGCAGTCGCCTGTGATTGAAGAGTTTTCCGTCAGTCCTGTATTTTATTTCCACTCCGTTTTAGTTACAACCCTGATAGCTAACGCTGAGCTTTGCAGGAAACATTATTGTGAAGAGTGTTGGGGCCAGTACACACCCTTGCTTGACGTGATTTGTCACAAGAAAGGTAATTGACGTTTCTCAATCACTCCGCACATGAGCATTCATATCTTCGTTGAATTGTTTGACGATCTTGGCGAATCTGCTTGAAATGCGAACACAAAAATAAATTAAAATTAAATTAATTTGACCATCCAATCTAATCTTCAATGTATTAATTAACACTGCCTTTACCATTTCCTGTGACAGTGCATTCCAAGCATTCACCAGTCTCTGACTAAAAAAATTATTTCCTGATATCCATTTTGAGCCTTTCTGATGATTTTGTTGTTGTTGTCTTTGTTGTTGTTGTTTAATACAGGTCAGGCCGAGTTCATCACACTTTGCGGTGTTTCTATTGCAGCAGGTTACAGTTGATCACCTTATATCCAAAGGCATACTGAATAAATTTGACAGGGGACTCCTCGATATAGAGCAAATTGAGACTTTTCAGTATTCTTACCAGTATTGGGATAACAGTGTTCACCACTACTTCGTTGGCCAGGCTGTTACAATATAGCTTTCGTTTCAATGTGCTACAATGAGAAAATAAGATAGTGTTTAGATCAGTTTGTTTTAGATGGCCCGTATGCTCATCTTGACTCATCTTCCGCATTTGATTGTTTCTGTAACGAGATGGCAAGTCAGTAAGTAGGTCAGGAACTAGTGCAGAATAGCTGAAAATATAGTTGGTAGTTTCTAAGAATGCATTTTAGCGGCAACATCCATTGTAGTGATTGCTTTCTATAACATACGCTAGATATCGCATGCACGGTGCGCAAGTCAGACACGAAATGGTGCCCGTGATTATGTGCATTTGATTCTTTTATTTTTTTTTTTAATTTTTTTAAATTTGTATTTGGGTCGTCTGGAGGGGGGGGGGGGGGGGGGGGGGGTAAGGTAACGTTTGAAAAATATATCCTGAATTAAATGCCTATTGTTATGATTAAAAGTGTTTATTGCACACCTATTTTTTAAAAACGTTTAGAATTGCTAATGAAGCCCAACCTGGTCGTCCTTTTCAGATTGCAACATATTCATTTGTGCGGCGAGTAGGGAAGATTATTCGAACTGACGGGTAGTTAGCGATGGACAGTATAACAATTGTAATATGATCTTTGCATACTTTAGCCTACAGCATAATCCCACATTGGAGTGAGATGTTTCTTCAATAACGAATAAGTTGATCGTAAGTGCAAATATGTCTGAGAGCAGACTGAAGACTTCAAAAGTGAAAGTAGAGAGAGAAGAGAGAGAAGAAAGATAGAGAGAGATAGAGAGAGAGATAGAGAGAGATAGAAAGAGATAGAGAGATAGAAAGAGAAAGATAAAGAGAGCGATAGATAGGGAGATATAGAGATAGATCGATAGAGATAGAGATATAAATATAGATTGAGATAGATATATAGATTTAGATAGAAAGAAAGAAAGATAGATAGATAGATAGATAGATAGATAGATAGATAGATAGATAGATAGATAGATAGATAGATAGATAGATAGATAGATAGATAGATAGATATACAGACAGACAGACAGACAGACAGATAGATAGATAGATAGATAGATAGATAGATAGATAGATAGATAGATAGATAGATAGATAGATAGATAGATAGATAGATAGATAGATAGATAGATAGATAGATAGATAGATAGATAGATAGACAGATAGATAGATAGATAGATAGATAGATAGATAGATAGATAGATAGATAGATAGATAGATAGATAGATAGATAGATAGATAGATAGATAGATAGATAGATAGATAGATAGATAGATAGATAGATAGATAGATAGATAGATAGATAGATAGATAGATAGGCAGGTATGTTTGGGTTTGGGTGGGTGGGTTTATTGGGTAGGTAGGTATATAGTTAGATAGTCAATAGGTAACAACAATTATATTATAAAATGCAAGGAAGTGTACGTCCAACGGACAATATTTCATGACACATAACAATACACGATGTAGGGAGTAGCATTTGCATGCGGAATCAAGCGTACAATATGGCCTCCCCACCGTTTAAGAATAACGAGACGGTATTTGCTTTAAGCAGTCATTTGCTGGGAAACCTTCTAAAACCCAGAGAACAGTGAAGGTTCAATTATGGAGACATTTGTTTGAGTTAGAGGAGCGTGTGTGAATGGGTAGGAAGATTTCAATACAGAAAACAAAACGTATTTAGTGAACCCCCCCCCCCCAGAGTGGAAGACCATAGCAAGCGTGGCAACGGACAGAGGAGCAGCAGATCGACCAGCTAGCGTGTGTCAACAGGCGAGTCACTATTGATGAAGTAGCCGTCCATTTCTGCAACATCATCAGCAACGCGTTGCGCACAAAATTGTCTATGACGATCTCAGTTGTAGGAAAATGTGTAACATACATTTCCCAAGCCAGATGACAACGAGGTAATAAAGGCGGTGCAAAATTGGTTAAAAGTCACAACAGCAAACTGTTTTTCTAGATGGCATCCACAGGTGGATATGAGTGTTACCAGGCCAGGGAACTATGTAACATAAAATAAGACACAACATATATCTGGTTTGTGACTTGCGAAAAAGTTATTTATTAAATTAATGTTACTTAATGACTGTCCCTCGCATGTTTTAAGAAATAAGGGACAATATAAGTGCAAAATTAAATGATTTCACAAGTTCGTTTGCCATTTAGTTGGGTTTTTTCAACAGCAATGTGTGAACTATTTACTGACCTACCCTCGTACTGCATAACACAAAAGCCTTTTATTTCTCTTTATAGAAGTAATTTTAAAATGCTAAAGACACAACATAGAAAAGGCCAAACAAATTTGTTTGACCTCAATTATACTCTAAAATAGAAACAAATTATAAAAAGCCAAATATAAGTCAAACGATTCTTCTAACGTCAAACAATCAGAGAAAAGGCACACACAATAAGGCCAACACGTGTGAGGTCAGCCATTAAAGAAACATTTCTGGAATGTGACTAAAAAACTCAAGATGACAACCCTGTGCTGATTTATGTATTGGCGGTCGAAAACCTTATTCTGGTTATTATCGGTAATAATAAATACTGGTTAAATTCTGCTGCCGGCTAAGTCCAACATTGTGGATTATACATTTTACAGATGTAACGAATTTATGATAGAAAGAAAAATACTTTCTGAATGAATTTTGTGTTTTATTAATCATAGATCCCGCAGTTGATCATAATATAAAATAAAATATGTCGAAGTGGCTTCAAAAACTGTTTTGTGGTTTTTGCCAATTTGCCAACGTAGTTTTTTTTTGTCGCTATTGCCAAGACTTAAATTACGATTTGTTTAGTGCTGGTTTTAAAAACATCAACTTTTCTATCGTGTTATGATATCAGGTGCACAATAAATGTCAGAAGGACAACCTATCTGGTTTCTCGTCTTTCGCGTAATCCTAGGTCATTGGGGCATTCCGTCTCGCAACTGGTTCATGAACCATTTGTTGCCACTTCTGTCTGTCCAACGTCATAACATTGGTATCTTGTAATGGTTTGGCCCGTTCACTTTCAAACATGATCTGTCCAGCGCCCCTTGGGTCGACTTCTTTTTTTGTTGGTCAGGGAATGTGCCTTTGAGTACCTTGTTTGGTAGTCTGCTCAATTATATTACATGTCCGTCCCACTGGAGCTCAGTGGTCTCGAGGTAAGGAGTCCGCTACGGATGCCGGATGTCGCCGGTTCGAATCAGTGTTGAGACCAGGATTTTTTTGTACACGTGAACCGTCTGATAAAAATGTTCCTCATCTCTGGCTAGTGAGATCGGACCCCCGTGTACAGTGTCAAGCACGTTAAAAATCTCTTGGCAGTAAGAAATCGAAAAGCGTATGCTTAATGGTCGCAGCATGGTTTATGATCAAAAATTCTAGTTAAAAATCCACACAAATTAATTGTACCTTCCCCCACGAAGTTTAAAATAATACTGACCATAGTTAGATGTTTTGTTAAGAGCAGCATAGATGGTGCCTAACAAGCTGCGGGTCTACTTTGCTCTAGTGTTTGAAGCTGATGGACTTGTTAACCATTCTCGGGCGGAGTAATAAGCTGCTCGAGCCTAACCTGCTCTGCTAAGCAAGAATTTTCCTTCCGGCTCTATCCAGCTCACGCCAGTTGGAAGATGCACAGGGGTTTGTGTCCCTGTAGAAGTACAGGTCGACTTAGACTAAGACCACTGGAGTGTGCATGCATTTAGTACGGATATACGGTAACGAAGTGGTTAGCGCCATGGTTTCTCGGGCAAGCGATCCGGGTGCAGGATTTTATTCCGATCGCAAACTGCCCCCGTCGTCGATCCAGCCCAATAAGTACCAGACACAGTCTGGGAATTAATGGCGGCCAGCGTGATACTGGTCACCAAATAATATGGGTCTAACACCATTTTTATCCAATAGCCGTATGACGTGAAACGGGATCTTAAATGTTTTTTTTACTGAAGAGGTCTTGATATGGTCCGGCAGACAATGTAATGGTGTTGCGTACGTGGACATTTGTGACGCGATCTTTGTATGTTATTTCAAGTTTCCCTCTGAAACAGCTAAACTCCACTCCAATTCAGCATCCATGTCTACACGAGTAGAGGTAGGTACACATAGATTATTAGTTTTTGAATTAGTTTGATTTTAGTTTCAAGTGAAAAGTTCTTACCTTTCCACAATGGTTTAAGTTAAGGGAGGATCTTTAGTGCTTGTATAGATCTTACTCTTATATCTGTCTTTGTGTCCACTGCCTCAATGATAGATCCTAGAATTGTGTACTGTCTCGACCTGTTTGCTTTCTAAATTGATGATATCATTGAATTCACTCTTGTTGTTCGTCAGTCCGTGTATCTTATTTGAGTTTATTTCCACGCTATAATTTCTTGATACTGTAGCAAGCCTGGTCATTAAGGTTTGCAGCGCTTTTTCATCACTTGTCGTGCAGTGGAAAACAATACAGGACTTAGATGTTCCAGTAACATGAGTTACAATAGCGTTAGTAAAACTGTAACCATTAAGGATAGGTGCTGAAGACATGTAAAAGTGAATCCTGCGGTTAAGAAAGGTGTCTCTTTAGTGTTCGGGTAGAGCACTCTCTTCTCACGTCAAATGTACGGGATTCAATCAATACCTCCTGTATATATATGGGTAATTGATTCAACTCCGTTACCGGCCTGCTTCAGTGGATCTAGCTGTAAAGTAGTTCATTTCAAATAGATGTCTGATATATGTTTAGAGACGAAAAGGCGGCGATTAAGAAAACTAGCGACCTCAGCTCAAACAAGCTGTTTTTAGTAACATGTAATCCCCGACGGCACTTTCTAATGTAAGACTATTTCTATTACTACAGTTATAAGGAAACGCGAGAGATTTGTTGATAACATTAACGATATTCATTATTGTGATGTGAGGAACAAAACTACCCCAACGTCTGTTTAAGCTGAGAATCAGTAAGTTGACTAGTTGTTTATCGCAAGTGAAGATGATGATAGTGTTAGACGTGCGTATTCATATCTGTTTCTTCTTTTTTTGTGCTTCTGTTCTTGGCATAAGGCGTCGCAAGGAGACGGGATACGTAGATTTCGTGTTATCGCGAAGTGGGAAGCTTGCGCTGTCGTTATATGGAACTTCCTACGTCGAGGTCGGTCCCTTGTTCGTGGACCGGAGACCTGCATTTGATATGATCTCGCTGCAGGCTGGTCATAATGCATTCTAACTAAATGACAAAATTATTTGATTTGTGAGGAGTAACTCGATATGTCCCCACTATCCAACAGTGTGGGGGTATGGATTCGGTGTGGATTCAGTGACGAGTTGTTTTTCCGCTTTCACTTCTCACACAGCTCATATCACAACTGTGGATCTTACGCTTATGTGCTTATAGTAAGGACCAAAATTGACATTGGTAACACAATATGAGAATAAACAGTGTATTTATTAGCCTCCTGTTAGTTGAAAATTGCGTTATAGGGTGTTTCAAAATCGGTGTAATTTGATAGAGGACACTATTCGCCTTCTGATATCATAGCAAATTGTCTTCGTGTCACGTGGACCACCTTTCTTAAATTCATAATTTCTTAGATCTGAACCTAACTTCTCTAGGTTGTGGTTATTGGACACGACTTACATCGGTCAGTCAGGACGGACATATAGGTTGAGCGATATACAGCCATAAATGTTTTCTTGTCAATTTCTTTTGTTTGTTTGTTGAGGATACCTTGCTTTATTACAAGGAAATGTTTTCCGGTTGCTAGTCTTCTGGTAGTCAACTTCTGTTTAATGCCCCTATCCAGTGTATTTCAGTTCCAAGGTATTTGTTCACCTGTTCCAGAGTTTGATCTCTGAGCATAACCTTATGCTTCTTCTCCTCTCTGGCGATCACTATAGTTTTAGTTAATGGTCATCCCTCTGTTCTCCAGCACTTGCTTCCAGATTTGTAGGTAGGGCTAAAGATACGCCTCTGATTTATAAGTAGGGCTGAAGATGCACTCCTGATTTGTTGGTTTGGCTAAAGATGTGCCCCTGATTTGTTGGTATGGCTGAAGATGCGCCCCTGATTTGTTGGTAGGGCTGAAGATGCGCCCCTGATTTGTTGGTATGGCTGAAGATGCGCCCCTGATTTGTAGGTAGGGCTGAAGATGCGCTCCTGATTTGTTAGTATGGCTGAAGATGGGCCCCTGATTTGTTAGTATGGCTGAAGATGGGCCCCTGATTTATAGACAGGGCTGAAGATGCGCTCCTGATGTGTAGGTAAGGCTGAAAATGCGCCCTTGATTTAACAAGCAGATTCACAAAGACAGCAAAGGTCAGCTCTGATATGTAAACTGGCCTCCTCTTCCAGTAACCTAATGAGTACTTAACCGGCTTCTCCTTCCGATGGCTTAAGCTTAGATTTGTTTACTTAAGTTAACGTCGTTATATTGGTTTAGAAGACTCTGCAGAGTCTGTATACAACCGGTATCTTGGATGGTGGTTGACCGATGTTTTAGACCATCGTTATAAACTCAAACACTACAAAAAATTAGACCTGCAGTCTGTTTAGCGCCATCTTTGGTGCTCATAATAAATCACCTTACCATGGCCGGTGTTATGCCATGTCATACAGTTAATTGGCCCTTTCAATATGCTCTCTGTGGGGCAGTGGTGCTATTCATGTTTTTGTCATACATAAAGACCCCGGCAGACCACTAGGTTAGTATCTACAAGTCTACGCCGAATCTAATGTAGGACAAGCAATGTGTTTGACGGTGTAATCTGAATCCTGCACTTTGATTTAAGCTGCCTGCCATTCCCTTCTATAAACTCAATATAAATATATGTTGTTAAAAGCCTCTTAAATTGTTGTTTAACGTCATCGGTTGACCTCTTGCAGTAAGTACGTTCCTTTTAAGCACCAAGCGTCTTGTTTGGTTAAACCAGAACGTGTGAGCCCTTGAAAATAGTAAGTATCTATGTCTGAACTCGTGTAGCAGCGCTAAACAGAACTTCGTTCCGAAGACATTGGAGTACTGCAACCAACAATGAATGCTTCAGCGATAAAAAAAAAGTCTTTCATTAGCAAATTTCTTCATTTAAATAACTCAAATTGATATTGGTTTATATATTTTATTAAATATATTTATATTTTTTTATTTTCTTACGAAGTTTACAAATCAGGACCTGTTTTCTGGCTGTAGTTTCTTTCCGTGACGCCTCTCCCAATACAAGTTGTTGACCTTGTCTGTAATTGCTCAACATTACTTTATCGTTTACATAACGGCCTGCTCTATCATAACATATGATAGTGGTTTCTGTCTGAAATAAGATTGCCTGTTCCTAAATAATCGTTTTACTTTCATACCTTAAGATTTCTAACTCCTGGCTCTATTGCCTTCCTGATGTGTGACAGATTAGATACCTGTTCCAAAGGCTGTTCACACAGCATAATTTTATTTGTCTTTATGACCACCATGGATTTTGTTTTTGAAGTACTAATGGCCATTACTTTGTTTTGCAGCTCCCTTTTCCAGAATTGAAAATTGGTCTTCTTCTTCTTCTCCTTCTTCGTTTATTCTCAAACTCCCGCTACCAAGCCCTGAACGTTCTCAAACTCCCGCTACCAAGCCCTGAACTTTCTCAAACTCCATCTACCAAACCCTGACTGTTCTCAAACTCCCGCTATCAAGCCCTCAAAATGGGTTTGCAAGTAGCAGGATGTTGTCTGGAAAGTGGAGTGGCGTTGTGTCGTAGTTTACAGCTTGAATGCTATATTTACATCTTTCGGTTCGACACATCCGACTGCAGCTGCCATTTTAGAGTACCTAGTTAACATTCCCTTCTCGATCTCTTCTTTATACCCAGTCTGCTCTGTTGCAGCATGTTATCCAGGATCACCACGTGAAGGTGTAGAAGAGTCTTGGCAGCTCTGACGCTAGCGGTCAGATTTGGTTGACTGGCCCTGACGCTAGCAGTCAGCTCTGGTTGGTTGGCCCTGACTCTAGCGGTCAGATTTGGTTGACTGGCCCTGACGCTAGCAGTCAGCTCTGGTTGGCTGGCCCTGACTCTAACGGTCAGATTTGGTTGACTGGCCCTGACGCTAGCAGTCAGCTCTGGTTGGCTGGCCCTGACTCTAACGGTCACATTTGGTTGACTGGCCCAGACGCTAGCAATCCGCTCTGGTTGGCTGGCCCTGACTCTAGCCGTCAGATTTGGTTGACTGGCCCTGACGCTAGCAGTCAGCTCTGGTTGGCTGGCCCTGACTCTAGCCGTCAGATTTGGTTGACTGGCCCTGACGCTAGCAGTCAGCTCTGGTTGGCTGGCCCTGACTCTAGCCGTCAGATTTGGTTGACTGGCCCTGACGCTAGCAGTCAGCTCTGGTTGGCTGGCCCTGACTCTAGCCGTCAGATTTGGTTGACTGGCCCTGACGCTAGCAGTCAGCTCTGGTTGGCTGGCCCTGACTCAAGCCGTCAGATTTGGTTGACTGGCCCTGACGCTAGCAGTCAGCTCTGGTTGGCTGGCCCTGACTCAAGCCGTCAGATTTGGTTGACTGGCCCTGACGCTAGCAGTCAGCTCTGGTTGACTGGCCCTGACGCTAGCAGTCAGCTCTGGTTGACTGGCCCTGACGCTAGCAGTCAGCTCTGGATGACTGGCCCTGACGCTAGCAGTCAGCTCTGGTTGACTGGCCCTGACGCTAGCAGTCAGCTCTGGTTGGCTGGCCCTGACGCTAGCAGTCAGCTCTGGTTGGCTGGCTGCTGTAGCTCGTGCACTGCTCATTATCTTGATCTCATGATTGGTCTTGAGACGTGCATCTCTCTAATTTGGTAATCAGGGCCACATCATCGGAGAACGGCCGCTAGTTCCGATATGTAAACTGGTCTCAACATCCCGTACCCCACTGAGTACTTCTCGGTCCTCTTGTCACAGAGTTTGCTGACATCATGCATGAGTAGTATGATAAGACTATTGGCCTTGACCTTTTCTGATTTTTGGTTTCTGTCCAAATGTAATTTCGGAAAGTCTTATATAAGCGATGTTTGGAGCAGGTCAAAGACGCTGGAATGTTCTTCTCTTCCAGACATTTCCACAGCCGGCAGGAAGAAACCTTATCAACTGCCTTTTTCAGATTCAGGAAACAGAGGAGCATAGCATCATCATAAACATGAGCTTTTTTACCTAGTTGCAAGAGTCTGAAAATAAGGTCCAAAGTACTTCGGTTTGCTCTGACACCGCATTTGGCTTCGTCCATCTGTGTCTCAGTCAGATGTCTTAGTCTCTGCTCCAATATTCTATTTGTCTGGGACACTAAGATCTGTATGGTTTTCACATTGCCAATTGTCCTCCGTTTGTATTGAGATCTGCATGAGCTGCATCGGTCAGCGTCCCAAAGCTGGCTGCTAGCATCAGGTCCAGTTACCCAGATCTGCCAAAGCTCTTCTATACTTCCACAAGGTGATCCTGGATAACAGAATTGCAACAGAACAGACTGGCTAAAGAGACGGGATCGAAGTAGGAAGGCTAGCCCCGTAACCAAAACATGTCATGCTGAAGTCGAATATGTCTGACCGATAAGTGCAAATATCGTAGTCAAGTTGTAAACTACGACACAACACATTCCGTTCTCTGTGCGACATCCTGCTACTTACAAAGCCTTGATAGGGGAAATTTGAGAACGAACAAAAAAGAAGAAGATTGCTGACTTAAGCCTTTGAAAATCATCATGTGGATTCCTTCACTTCGGCATCTTCAATGTTCACTTCGAGTGGTTCGAGATCTTCCATTCAATAAACACGTATGCTTGTTCGAATGCGACTTGAAGTTATTGATCTCACTATTGATACAAGCAAATATTTTTGTTAAACTGCTTTTGTAGGTACACGCTTTTGAATTGCCTGTTCAAGATCCATCAAAGTGTGATAGACTAACAGCTCACACTAGTAGAAACTATGCACAAAGTTTTAGCTATTTGGATAATGAGGAAGTTGGTGAAAATAAGATAAATAAGAGTTCAAGCAAATGGACAACTGTCAATGACATGTTAATAAAAAATATTGCAAAAAAGTGAGAAATAGTAAAATAAAGTTTCTAACACTTCAACCCCGAAAGCAGCGTCTGCTATAAGACACATTTTTAATATGTATCTCACACATGCTGATGATATAAAATGTTCCCCTACACACAAGCTAGAACACCACAGCACATGTTTAGCGGACATCCAATGTACAGCCATAGATCTGTTGTTACAGAAATTACATGTCGACGTATTCCAAATATTTGTAGCCAAACGTTCATTCTTTGTAGGTGCCAATTTAATTTCACCTGGCTTCTGTCAATAACCATTTTTTTAAATGTGATCAGTTCACAGATTTTTATGTTGGCTTCTCTTTTTTATAATTTAAACACAGCTCTTCTTTGTGCTGGTATGTGCGTATAACTTTACATTGTATTTGTAAGCTTTTGAAAAGTTAATTAGTTAATTTAGCAGTTATTCAATTAGTCAGCAAAATATGTAGTTGATAGATAGAAAGTAAGTCGGTCAGTCAGTCAGTCCGTCTGACCGTTCATCAGTCAGTCAGATATGCAACAGACAGGCAGGCAGATACAGACTGTTGGTGTGTTATATTCCGTCTTTTAATTCATGAACAAGGTCCGAAGCAATTTTCTACTAAACTGCATGTCAGATAAAAATGATTTATCGCATGCAGCCTTAGAATATCCATGACGATAAAACATTGATATAATTTAGTCCATAGGTGTTAAGACATTTGGCATAATGGTGAATTCTTTTGATCTTTTTGGACCATTGCAAAAAAAGGACATTATATTTAAGATGTTACAGTTCGCAGCTTAAATTCTTGTCGCATTTTATTCATAGGTGTATCTCCTTAATGTCTTGATAGATCAATTGATTGTTTGTGTTGCCCTTTAGGTACAAGCGTAAAAACCGGCACCAATATTCAAAAGTTAGTACAGCCCTTCGATCACCATTAGACCCCCAAGGTTGTATCAACTGTGCAGCTAATGTTATGTTGTGTAACGCATTTTAATATTGCAATGTATATGTTGTTATTATATGTACACGTAATTGATTTGAAGCAAACAGACCCGAACGACGGACAGCACTGATCGTCAGGGAACTGGCTAGATACAACCTCTGCATAGCTGCCCTGAGCGAGACACGACTGGCAGAGGAAGGACAGATCACAGAAGAAAACGCTGGTTACACTTTCTTCTGGAGCGGCCGCAGCAAAGAAGAACGCCGTGAAGCTGGAGTTGGCTTTGCCATCAAGACCAACATGGTCGACAAGCTCACAAGCATGCCCAGAGGAATCAATGACCGCCTGATTACACTGCGTCTCCCCCTAATAAGAGGGCTCCATGCAACACTTATCAGTGCATATGCACCCACAATTACAAATGTTCAGGAAAAAAAACATAAGTTTTGTGAGGACCTTGAGGCGCTAATCGCTGCAGTCCCCAAATCTGACAAACTGGTCATCCTCGGTGATTTTAACGCTAGGGTTGGCACAGACCAACAGCCTGGGAGGGGGCCATTGTCAGACATGGTATTGGAAAATGCAATAGTAACAGACTGCTCCTTCTGAGGACATGTGCCGCAAATGAACTACTCATTACAAACACAGCTTTCCGACTTCCTGTCGGAGATAGAACCACATGGATACACCCAAGGTCCCGCCACTGGCACCTCATTGACTACATTATCATCAGACGTAGGCATCGAGCGGATGCTATGGTAACGAAGAGCATGTGTGGGGCAGAATGTTGGACCGACCATCGACTTGTCATTGCCAAGCTAATCTTCAAGATCCAGCCCAAAATGCGCCCCCAGGGAAAAAGACCACCTAGGAGGCTAAATGTCTCTCAGCGAACCCACGAGAGAAGGCTTCCAGGAAGAGCTTGAGGGCAGACTATCTGAGCTTCGTTTTGAAAAGAACGACATCGAAGAGAACTGGGCATCATTGAGAAACACACTCTACGATACAGCTGTATCATTCCACACATTGGCCCACTCACGGGCAAGCATAAGGACTGATTTGATGAGAACGATCTGGAAATACAGGGCCTTCTCGATGCAAAACATAAAGCGCACATGGAATACCAGAGGGACATACCATCTCCGGCAGAAAAAGATGCCTTCAATACTGCTCGCAAAGCTGTCCAGACCAGGCTTAGAGAGATGCAAGACTCCTGGCTCAGCAAAAGAGCTGACGAAATTGAGATGTTCGCCGAGCGTCATGACACCAAACGGTTTTACGAGACACTGAAAGCTCTCTACGGCCCGCAGCCCTCTAGTAATACCCCAGTTCGCAGTAAGGATGGGGTACTGCTAACAGATAAGGTTCAGAGTCTAGACAGATGGGCAGACCACTTCTACAAAATAATAAACCACCCATCGTCCATAAATGAAGAGGCCATCCGGCGAATGCCGCTGGTGGAACTGAACCTGGAGTTGGATGAAGTCATCACTGAGCAGGAAGTCGACAGGGCAATCAGTTCACTATCTATAGGAAAAGCTCCAGGAGCTGATGCAATACTAGCAGAGGTATATAAGACAGCTGGCCCATCCCTCACCGGAAGGATCACTGAACTCTTCTGTCACATGTGGGCTGAAGGAAAAATTCGGCAGAAGCTAAAGGACGCCTCAATCGTTCACCTGTACAAAAGAAAAGGCAACCGTCAGCAATGCGACAATCATCGTGGAATATCGCTATTCTCCGTAGCAGGCAAGATCCTAGTGCGCTTACTGCTAAACAGACTAAAAAAACACCTTGAACAAAGCCACCACCTCCCTGAAAGCCAATGTGGATTCAGAGCCGGAAGAGGAACAGTGGACATGATTTTTGCCGCTCGCCAAGTACAAGAGAAGTGCCTAGAACAAAATCAGGCTTTGTACACCACATTTATTAATTTGACAAAGGCATTTGATACAGTAAACATAGGAGGGCTGTGGATGATAATGTCTAAGTTTGGCTGCCCCAACAAGTTGATAACCATGATGAAACAGCTACACGAAGGCATGTGTGCTCGTATACTGGACAGCGGTGCAATCTCTAAAACGTTACTAGTATCAAACGGAGTAAAACAAGGATGTGTACTCGCCCCGACTTTGTTCAGCATGATGTTCGTGGCCACGATGACAGACGCCTTCATATCACTGGAGCTTGGAATACGCATAAAGTACAGCACAGATGGCAAATTACTCAATCCCAGAAGAATGAAGCCCAAAACTAAAGTGGCTAGCGACATAATCAGGGAACTTGTATTTGCTGACGACTGCGCTCTAATGAGCAACTCAGAACTGAACATGCAGCTTGGAATGGACCAGTGTTCTGCCGCATACGAAAATGTTGGTCTGACCATAAATGAAAAAAAAAACAGATGTCATGTACCAACCAGCACCAGGCATGCCGTACACAAAACCAGAGACTACAGTCAGCGGGCAGACGCTGAATGCCGTAGACAAATTCACATATCTGGGCAGCACGCTATCGAGATCTGTCAGCCTAGACGATGAGGTGGCAAGCAGAATAGCAAAGGCCAGCACAGCCTTTGGTAGAATGCGCTCGATGGTCTGGGCACGTCGTGGCATCAGCGTAAAGACCAAACTCAAAGTCTACTGTGCAACCATCATTCCAACCCTACTATACGCTTGCGAAAGCTGGACTGTATACTCTGGACATGCAAGAAGGTTAAACCACTTCGACGCAGGTTGCCTGAGGCGAATATTCCACATCCGATGGCAAGATCGTGTCATTAACATCGAGGTTCTCTCGAGGGCTAACATGCCCAGCATCCAAGCACTGCTAGAAAAAGCACGATGGGCCGGACACCTCGTCCGTATGTCAGACTAGCGGCTCCCAAAAAAGCTTCTCTACGGCGAGTTGAGTGAGGGATGGCGCGAGAGAGGGCGCCCAAAGAAACGTTTTAAAGACGGTCTGGAGGACTCACTGAAAAGTTGCCAGATAGACATCGACACCTGGCAATGTCTTGCACAAAAGAGATCTGACTGGAGAAGCGCAGTCAAATCGGGTGTAGCTACCGGCGAAGACGACCGTGTTGTGAAAGCCCAGAGCAGACGCGAGACCCGGAAATCACAAACAGCGGGAACACCATCACCTTCTACAAACCTCGTGTGCCCGATATGTAGCAGATGTTTTCGTGCCCGCATTGGCCTGTTCAGCCACATGCGCACCCACACCCAACAGGGCAATCTGTGACAAGGATGATGTCGGCGGTCCTCATCGACAACGATGGACAGCTATTATTATTAATTGATTTGATAAACATACTCTAATTCATCCAAGTCTGCTAGTCAATATGTCCACAAAAGATGATATTAATCATCCGAATCCGTCGATTCAAAGATGTTGATAATTGTTACTGGCTGGATAATTTGTAATACATTTCGTTGTTGCCAGTACTGTTTTTCTTCCCGAAGCACATGTTCAACACACTTCTTCCAGAACTGAATGTCTGTTTTAGAAAGGTACTCGCGTGTCAACACTTCAACATCACACGTTTTTAATGTTCTGTTCTCTTCGACAACTTGTCCTTTGACTTTAGCTTATACAAGGTCTAATGTTAATTTTAGTTTCCGGAGAGTAACAAGATTTTTCGTCAACAGTTTCAATATCTCCAGTTTCATGACATCCCTGTCGATATCGTCAAATTTCCTGTTCCTTCCTTGCTTGATATGAGTCATGTCCAATCCAACGGTAAAAGGACGATCTATCCAGACTAAACGCCAATTGAGTTCGTTTCTCTGGGTCATGAATATCGCAATATAAATTACCCATCTTAGATTCCCTGCGGAAGAACTGTTGTAGTAAAACGGTAACTTTCTGCGTTGTTATAAATGGACACTTCAAACTCATTTTGAAATTGATATCAATGTAAATTCTGAAAAAAGCAACTATATGCCACAATAACCACACCTCAAACTATTAATGTGTATTGATTGGCATCCTGTCAGTCTCGAGAGACAATTAACTTCACGCTAGAAATGGGGCAGTCAGTTGTTTCACTTGCTATTGCCGCAAACGTTTGGAGTCTGCATCTTGACGGATCTTGTCGCCCCCTGCCTACAGCCAGGTCTGTCATTGGCAATTGTGTCCCAGTTGCAGGTGTTCATATCCAGCTCCTTTAGGTCACGCTTGCAAACATCTTTGTAGCGAAGGAATGGTCTGCCTATTTTACGTTTGCCCGTGGTCAGCTCTCCGTATAGGATAGCTTTTGTTATTCGCCCATCCTCCATTCTGACCACATGACCAAGCCACCACAAGCGGAGCTGGCGGATGCTAGTAACTAAACTAGCAATCTTTGCACAGTCCAACACGTTGATGTTAGCCACTCTGTCACTCCTTGAAATTCCAAGTATATGTCTCAGGCAGCACATACGAAAAGAATTTAGCCTGCTTTCACGAGCGACATACATAGTTCATGTTTCGCTGTCATAGAGCAAGGTACTAATAACACAAAATCTATACACAGCAGCCTGGATGAAGATGGTCAGCATGATGTTATTCCACACTCTTTGTGAGAGCCTGGCAAGTGCTGATGAGGCCATTCCTAATCACTTCTGCGGCCGTGCGTCCAGTGAAAGGTTGTCAGTGATGATAGATCCGAGGTAGTTAAAATTATTTACTACGACCAGATTTATATAATTTCAGACAATGTCTGGATGATCTGCACCTTGAGCCATCACTTTTGTGTTTTTGTACGCTGATGGTGAGTCCAAACAGAGCACAAGATTTTCCCAACCTATTAATGAGGATCTGTAATTCGACTTCCGTGTGGGCGACCAGGGCAGCATCATCTGCGATCAGCATATGCCGAGTGACAGTCTCCATTTTCTTACTATTTGCTCGCAGTCTGGTTAGACTGAATAGTCTCCTATCTGACCTAATATGCAAAAAAAAACCTACTGTGGGCGTTCCAATGGCTTGATTAAGCACGGTGGAAAGAAAATGCCGAATAGAGTCGAAGCAATTACACAACCTCGTAACTCCGCTTTTAATGTCGAAGGGCTCAGATTCCTGACCGTCCTGTGGCACTGTACCTTTCATGTCTACATGAAAGACGTAATCGTGCTCAGTACTTTAGGTGGGCAAGCAACTTTAGAAAATACTTTTAAAAAACCTTCTCTGTTTACCAGGTTGAATGCCTTCCTGAGATCGATGAAGACAAGACATAGTAGTCTGTGTTGTTCTCTGCATTTCTCTTGCAATTGTCTCAGTGAAAAGACCATATCAACGGTGGACCTTTCTGCACGAAAACCACACTGAGATTCTGGATACACCCTGTCGGCCAGCTTTCGCAGCATACACTTTGCCTACGGTATTGAGGAGCGATATTCCTCTGTAATTGTTGCAGTCTCCTCCGCCTCCCTTTTTCTTGTAAAGGGTGATAATGTTGGCGTCTATCCTGTCCTGTGACACAGCCCCCTCATTTCAACACTGGCGTATACGCCTATAACTATTAGACAGTTTCGCATGAATGGCGTTTGTTGTTTTCCGGATTCGACAAATTGTCTAATAGGTGAACGGGAAAATCAGAAATGTGTATTTACTGAGCGTATTTGAAGATTAGAACATCTATTTTTAAAACAACATCTCTGTGTACCTTAAACATGTTAAAATTATGTCAAATTCACTGAGGTTGCTTTTAATATAGATATGAATTCATTTTTCAAAATACATAAAATTCCTTAGAGAAAAAAATATTTCCATAAAGCTATGGATACTTTATGACTGCATGCGAAAAATCATTTGGATCTGACATGCAGTTTAGTAGAAAATTGCTTCGCACTTTGTTGATGAATTAAAAGACGGACTATAGTTAGCTAGTTATTTAGTTAACCAGTCAGTTCGCCAATCACGTAGGTAGATATATAGGTGGCTAGTTAACTAGTACCTTAGTCAATTAAAAAATTAGTTAACAAGTCAGTCAGGCATATAAGTATTTATTTTGATAGTTAATTAGATGGATAGGGAGAAAGTTAGTAAGTTGATTAGTTAGTTAGTAAGTCAGTCAGTCAGTCAGACAGGCAAGTAGTTAATTAGATAGTTAGTTAGTCAGTCAGATATGAGGAAGGTTAGTTAACTTAGTCAATCAGTCAGATATGTAGATAGTTAGTCAGTCAGCTAGACATTTAGCCAGCCAGTCAGTCAGTTAGTTAGTCAGATAAGTAGATAGATAGCTAGTTAGTTATTTAGTCACTCAGGTAGGCAGATAGTTAATCAATCAGATAGGAAGATAGTTAGTCATTTAGATAATGAGCTAGGCAGTTGGTTAATTAGTCAGTCAGACAAGAATATTGTTAATAATTAAATAGTTTCTTAGTTAGTTAATTTGATTGTTTGCCAGTCAGTGGGACAGGTAGATAGTTAATTTGTCAGTTAATTAGTCAGCCAGCAAGATAAGTAGATAGCGAGTTAATTATGGGGCTAGTTAATAAGTTAGTTAATTAGTTAAATGTTCGTGTCCCATTTTTGCTAATCACATTTTCAATACGGCGTTGATAAGAAAGTACAGGTGGGCAGGCCAAGTGGTACGCATGTCTGACAATAGATGGACACGTAAAGTGACGTCATACTGGCCCTACACCTATAATCGTCACCCCAGACGTACACCAATGAGATGGAGAGATGGCCTGCAACAATACCTTAGTCCGGCATGTTACTTAATCGTAAAGGACAGAGATGAGTTAAGATGGCATTTGGCTACCTGGCATTGTGCACTCCCTATGTGCAGAAATGATTTCCTTTGTAATTGATGTACCTTAAATGGGTCATTGATTCTAGCGATATTTGTGAAACCGAATTGGCAGGTCTACTGTCAGGCTTCTGACATGTGCAAACGATGGAGTATCCAATGAAATCGATTAGAGAGTCTTCTACCCCAAAGAGGTTAGCCACACTGTTAATGGTCTTGCGATGTGACGGTGGTCCCATTCTCGTGGTTCTGTTACACATAGAGCTCTGTTGAAGACAACTCAGACTGTGGATGTCGTAGTAAAGTGTAATTGAAATGCTCGTTTGAAAGTCGCATGGTCATAAGTGAGACCAGTGCAAGATAAATCGAACTCTATACACCTTCCAAAGATCGTTTGGTCGTAACGTAAGTCTGCTACATTTGTATCCACGTACAATAGTCCTTTTTCTTAAGTATAACTTAAATGATGTAATTCTCTGTCAGTCTCTCTAAATCGAAACCAGATAGCAGCCATCTGAAGATGAAGTTAACTCCCACAGTCTTTTAACGTCAATGATAACTCAACGAGATTCCATGAAACGGTTGATAATTCGTCGCAGCCAACTGACCACAAATATAATTCGTCGCAGCCAACTGAACACAAAGATAATTCGTCGCACCCACTGAGGTAAAGATAATACCACTAAGCCCAGTCAAGCCAAAGTCCACTCAAGCCAAAGATAACTCATAGCGTTCACCTGACTGAAATCAACAATGATTCGTCACAACCGACAAAATTCACCGATAACTCACCGCTGAATTCAAAGATAATCCACAGAAACTCTCATGAATTGAACAATAAGTTGCCACCTCTCCAATAAGTCAAATATAATTCACCACAACCCCCTGAACACAAACAGAATTCCCCGTAGCTCCTGATGTCAATTATACTCCTTCACGGTCGCAACCTCTCTTTCCACATGAGGTGACAGCAAAAATTGAAAGCATAGCCCTAATTTAAGCATCAAATTTGAGTTCGTCGAGCCCCATGGGACTCTTTACGAGTCCATGTTGGACACCTTTGATCTCTACTAAACCCTTAATTCCTCCAGCACAAAAACGCATCTAATATATTGTAAATTATATTGATAATGTTGCTGCATTTGCGTACAGCGGCGCACGCAGTGCATCCCCCGTTGCCTTGTTTATGTTTGTATATACCGCACACCTGTTGGTTAATTAAGTGTGTACCACGGATGGATTAGCTCCCAGTGCTGGTTATGCAGTTCTGACAGCGACAATGGCGAGCTATGACAAATTGGAGAGTAAAAAGTGTGGGATGTTGGGAAGTGTGAATACTATTGGTGATAATGTAACTCACGTTTGAGTTAGGTAGTCTTGACAAGTTTCTTTCCTGGTGGTTTATGTGACTCTACTTATTCCGACGTGTACTTGTTAATGATGATCGGAGTTCTTCTGACTGTATTGCAAAGTGAGGCTCAACACTATTGGGATCACACACAGTGTCGGTCGTCATCTCGTTAGCCAGACTGCCATGAAACAGCAAGTTTTCAGTGAAAACTGAAATGATGTGGTATCTTGACCAGTCTGTTTCACCTGACCCTGACTTACATAAACAGCAAGTTTCCATTGAAAACTGAAATGATGTGGTGTCTTAACCAGTATGTTTCACCTGACCCTGACTTATATTAAACAGCAAGTTTCCAGTGAAAACTGCTTTGAAATGATGTGCTGTCTTGACCAGTATGTTTCACCTGACCCTGATGTACATACACAGCAAGTTTCCAGTTAAAACTTAAATGATGTGGTATCTTGACCAGTATGTTTCACCTGACCCTGACTTACATAAACAGCAAGTTTCCAGTGAAAACTGCTTTCAAATGATGTGGTGTCTTGACCAGTATGTTTCACCTGACCCTGACTTACATAAAACAGCAAGTTTCCATTGAAAACTGAAATGATGTGGTGTCTTCACCAGTATGTTTCACCTGATCCTGACTTACATGAACAGCAAGTTTCCAGTGAAAACTGCTTTGAAATGATGTGGTGTCTTGACCAGTATGTTTCACCTGACCCTGATGTACATAAACAGCAAGTTTCCAGTGAAAACTGCTTTGAAATGATGTGGTGTCTTGACCAGTATGTTTCACCTGATCCTGAATTACATAAACTGATCAGTATGTTTTCCCTGATTCTGAAAAACATAGTCTGATCAGTATGTTTTATCAGCTCCTGACTAATATATTCTGATCAGTATGCTTCACACGACAAAACCTAACATAGCCTGATTGGTATGTTTCACCTGACCCTGACTTACATAAACAGCAAGTTTCCAGAGAAAACTGAAATGATGTGGTGTCTTGACCAGTATGTTTCACCTGACCCTGACTTACTTAAACAGCAAGTTTCCAGTGAAAACTGAAATGATGTGGTGTCTTGACCAGTATGTTTCACCTGACCGTGACTTACATAAACAGCAAGTTTCCAGTGAAAACTGAAATGATGTGGTGTCTTGACCAGTATGTTTCACCTGACCCTGACTTACATAAACAGCAGTTTCCATTGAAAACTGAAAGTATGTGGTGTCCTGACCAGTATGTTTCACCTGACCGTGACTTACATAAATAGCAAATTTCCAGTGAAAACTGCTTTGAAATGATGTGGTGTGTTGACCAGTATGTTTCACCTGACCCTGATGTATATAAACAGCAAGTTTCCAGTCAAAACTGTTTTGAAATGATGTTGTGTCTTGACCAGTATGTTTCACCTGACCCTGACTTACATAAACTGATAAGTATGTTTCCCCTGATTCTGACTAACATAGTCTGATCAGTATGATTTATCGGATCCTGACTAATATATTCTGATCAGTATGCATCACCCGACAAAAACTAACATAGCCTGATCAGTATGTTTCACCTGACCCTGACTTACATAAACAGCAAGTTTCCAGTGAAACCTGAAATGATGTGGTGTCTTGACCTGTATGTTTCACCTGACCCTGAGTTACATGAAGAGCAAGTTTCCATTAAAAACTGAAATGATGTGGTGTCTTGACCAATATATTTCACCTGACCCTGACTTACATAAACAGCAAGTTTCCAGTGAAAACTGAAATGATGTGGTGTCTTGACCAGTATGTTTCACCTGACCCTGACTTACATAAACAGCAAGTTTCCAGTGAAAACTGAAATGATGTGGTGTCTTGACCAGTATGTTTCACCTGACCCTGACTTACATAAACAGCAACTTTCCAGTGAAAACTGAAAGTATGTGGTGTCTTGAGCAGTATTTTTTCACCTGACCCTGACTTACATAAACAGCAAGTTTCCAGTGAAAACTACTTAGTGACATGATGTGGTGTCTTGACCAGTATGTTTCACCTGACCCTGACTTACATTAATAGCAAGTTTCCAGTGAAAACTGAAATGATGTGGTGTCTTGACCAGTATGTTTCACCTGACCCTGACTTATATTAAACAGCAAGTTTCCAGTGAAAACTGCTTTGAAATTATGTGGTGTCTTGACCAGTATGTTTTACCTGACCCTGATGTACATACACAGCAAGTTTCCAGTAAAAACTGAAATGATGTGGTATCTTGACCAGTATGTTTCACCTGACCCTGACTTACATAAACAGCAAGTTTCCAGTGAAAACTGCTTTCAAATGATGTGGTGTCTTGACCAGTATGTTTCACCTGACCCTGACTTACATAAAACAGCAAGTTTTCATTGAAAACTGAAATGATGTGGTGTCTTCACCAGTATGTTTCACCTGATCCTGACTTACATGAACAGCACGTTTCCAGTGAAAACTGTTTTGAAATGATGTGGTGTCTTGACCAGTATGTTTCACCTGACCCTGATGTACATAAACAGCAAGTTTCCAGTGAAAACTGCTTTGAAATGATGTGGTGTCTTGACCAGTATGTTTCACCTGACCCTGAATTACATAAACTGATCAGTATGTTTTCCCTGATTCTGAAAAACATAGTCTGATCAGTATGTTTTATCAGCTCCTGACTAATATATTCTGATCAGTATGCTTCACCCGACAAAAACTAACATAGCCTGATTGGTATGTTTCCCCTGACCCTGACTTACATAAACAGCAGTTTCCATTGAAAACTGAAAGTATGTGGTGTCCTGACCAGTATGTTTCACCTGACCGTGACTTACATAAACAGCAAATTTCCAGTGAAAATTGCTTTGAAATGATGTGGTGTGTTGACCAGTATGTTTCACCTGACCCTGACTTACATAAACTGATCAGTATGTTTCCCCTGATTCTGACTAACATAGTCTGATCAGTATGTTTTATCGGATCCTGACTAATATATTCTGATCAGTATGCATCACCCGACAAAAACTAACAAAGCCTGATCAGTATGTTTCACCTGATGACCCTGACTTACATAAACAGCAATTTTCCAGTGAAAACTAAAATGATGTGGTGTCTTGACCAGTATAATTCACCTGATCCTGACTTACATAAACAGCAAGTTTCCAGTAAAAACTGATTTGACATGATGTGGAGTCTTGACCAGTATATTTAACCTGACCCTGACTAACATTAAAAGCAAGTTTCCAGTGAAAACTGAAATGATGTGGTGTCTTGACCAGTATGTTTCACTTGACCGTGACTTACATAAACAGCAAGTTTCCAGTGAAAACTGCTTTGAAATAATGTGGTGTCTTTACCAGTATGTTTCACCTGACCCTGACTTACATAAACAGCAAGTTTCCAGTGAAAACTGAAATGATGTGGTGTCTTGACCAGTATGTTTCATCTGACGCTGACTTATATAAACAGCAAGTTTCTAGTGAAAACTGAAATGATGTGGTGTCTTGACCAGTATATTTCACCTGACCCTGACTTACATAAACAGCAAGTTTCCAGTGAAAACTGAAATGATGTGGTGTCTTGACCAGTATGTTTCACTTGACCGTGACTTACATAAACAGCAGGTTTCCAGTGAAAACTGCTTTAAAATGATGTGGTGTCTTTACCAGTATGTTTCACCTGACCCTGACTTACATAAACAGCAAGTTTCCAGTGAAAACTGAAATGATGTGGTGTCTTGACCAGTATGTTTCACCTGACGCTGACTTATATAAACAGCAAGTTTCTAGTGAAAACTGAAATGATGTGGTGTCTTGACCAGTATGTTTCACCTGACCCTGACTTACATAAACAGCAAGTTTCCAGTGAAAACTGAAATGATGTGGTGTCTTGACCAGTCTTTTTTCACCTGACCCTGACTTACATAAACAGCAAGTTTCCAGTGAAAACTGCTTTGAAATGATGTCGTATCATGACCAGTATGTTTCACCTGACCCTGACTTACATAAACAGCAAGTTTCCATTGAAAACTCAAATGATGTGCTGACTTGACCAGTATGTCTCACCTGACCCTGACTTACATAAACAGCAAGTTTCCAGTGAAAACTTCACTGTAATGATGTGGTGTCTTGACCAGTATTTTTCACCTGACCCTGACTTACATAAACTGATCAGTATGTTTCCCCTGATTCTGACTAACATAGTCTGATCAGTATGTTTTATCGGATCATGACTAATATATTCTGATCAGTATGCTTCACCCGACAAAAACTAACATAGCCTTATCAGTATATTTCACCTGACCCTGACTTACATAAACAGCAAGTTTCCAGTGAAAACTGAAATGATGTGGTGTCTTGACCAGTATGTTTCACCTGACCCTGACTTACATAATTAGCAAGTTTCCATTGAAAACTGAAATTATGTGGTGTCTTGACCAGTATGTTTCACCTGACCTTGACTTACATAAACTGATCAGTATGTTTCCCCTGATTCTGACTAACATAGTCTGATCAGTATGTTTTTCGGATCCTGACTAATATATTCTAATCAGTATGCTTCACCCGACAAAAACTAACATAACCTGATCATTATGTTTCACCTGACCCTAACTTACATAAACAGCAAGTTTCCAGGCAAAACTGAAATGATATGGTGTCTTTACCAGTATATTTCACCTGACCCTGACTTACATAAACAGCAAGTTTCCAGTGAAAACTAAAATGATGTGGTGTCTTTACCAGTATGTTTCACCTGACCCTGACTTACATAAACAGCAAGTTTCCAGTGAAAACTGCTTTGATATGATGTGGTGTCTTGATCAGTATGTTTCACCTGACCCTGACTTACATAAACAGCACGTTTCCAGTGAAAACTGCTTTGACACGATGTGGTGTCTTGACTAGTATGTTTCACCTGACCCTGACTTACATAAACAGCAAGTTTCCAGTGAAAACTGCTTTGAAATGATGTGGTGTCTTGACCAGTATGTTTCACCTGATCCTGACGTACATAAACAGCAATTTTCCATTGAAAACTGTTTTAAATGATGTGGTGGCTTGACCAGTATATTTGACCTGACCCTGACTTACGTAAACTGATCAGTATGTTTCCCCTGATTCTGACTAACATATTCTGATCAGAATGTTTTACTTGATCCTGATTAACATATTCTGATCAGAATGTTTCACCTGATCCTGACTAACATATTGTGATCAGAATGTTTTACCTGATCCTGACTTACAACGGTTTGAAAACACGTTTTGCTTGACCGAATATTAATCTCATCTCCCCTGAGGCGCGTGTCGAATGAAGAGTACAAAACAAGTGTATCAAAGACGTGGCTCTCTACGTTTTTCGGAGTTAGAATTTGAGATAAAAGATATTGAAGATTAAACCAAAACGCAAGCCATTATATATCTGAATATTTATATCAATCAATCAATGAAAACCTTTCTGCTCCCCTAGGAGCTCGTGGGCTAACCAGTACATAAATCATGTAACTGACCTGTCCATACGGGGAGAGCAGACTGACGTCTGATCAGGCATAACATACTGATCAGACATAACACACTGATCAGACATAACACACTGATCAGACATAATATACTGATCAGGCATAACATACTGATCAGGCATAACATACTGATCAGACATAACACACTGATCAGACATAACATACTGATCAGGCATAACACACTGATCAGACATAACACACTTCTCAGACATAACATATTGATCAGGCATAACACACTGATAAGGCATAACACACTGATGATACATAACATACTGATCAGACATAACACACTGATCAGACATAACACACTGATCAGGCATAACATACTGATCAGACATAACATACTGATCAGACATAAAATACTGATCAGACATAACACACTGATCAGACATAACACACTGATCAGACATATCATACTGATCAGGTATAACACACTGATCAGACATAACACACTGATCATACATAACACACTGATCAGACATAACACACTAATCATACATAACACACTGATTAGACATAACACACTGATCAGACATAACACACTGATCATACACAACACACTGATTAGACATAGCACACTGATCAAATATAACACACTGATCATACATAACACACTGATCAGACATAGCACACTGATCAAACATAACACACTGATCAGACATAACACACTGATCATACATAACACACTGATCATACATAACACACTGATCATACATAACACACTGATCATACATAACACACTGATCATACATAACATACTGATCAATACTGATCAGACATGCTAGTCAGGGTCAGGACGAATATACAGGACAAGACCTCTGTCTCCCTTCCATGCAGGTCTCCTAGAAACCGGATGTTTTCATGGCAGCCTGGCTAACGAGGTGAGGGATCGAAGTGATCCTGGTATGAGTGACGATCACGCAAACTCAAGAACAACACAGACGCCTCCCACCCTCCCCTCATCAACAAGCTCAGGGGGTGAGGAAAGCTAGTGCTGCTCGCTAGATTACAGTCTTTTCAGGGAGCACAAAACAGTAACCTTTGTGGATATTCAACAGCAATAATCTGTCCTAGCAATGTTGAAGTTCCTGTCGGTTTCTGCTCTATGAGGATGAAGTGTTTTTCCTGTGGCAGCTTATGGCTGCGAATCATTTACAATTACCAAAACTTCCAGACAAAGAATCGAATCCTTCGACTCAAAATGTTACAGAAAGATCCTCAGAATACACTGGACAGAGAAAAAGACAAATGTAGACATTCGGCAAGAGTTGAGCATAGAAGAGAACTGGTTTATCAATTCCATTTTGGCTAGAAAATACAAATACTTTTTGTCACATCAAGAGACACAGCGGTTTTGAGAGGACGGTGATGGAAGGTATGGTACCAGGCAAAAGAGGAAGCGGTAGATCAAGAAGACGATGACACCAAGATATCCAGGAATGCCTGGGTATGACTGTGGCGGAGGCTGGAGTTTTGGCAAGAGAACGAGTTTCATTCAGACAGACTGTGATGGGAGCGACGTTCTATAAAGGACATGCTACATGATGATGATGAGCATGAAGTAACTAACGCATCTGCACGTCCTCTTCAGTCGCATTCTATCTCCTGTCTGGCAGGCTGCAGTGTTACTATTGTTTCGCTACATCTTGTTCCACATGTATACCACAAAAATATAATACCAGCAAGAACATATTTAGAAGAGTAAGGGTATTCCCATAGCCGACACTGCAGTCAGGGATGAAGTGTTAGAAATTACATTGTACGAGGCCATAGCATGTTTTTTTTAATGGGATAGATGGTTTTCTTTCTTGTCGACTTTCCTTCCCTAACGTGGTCAGGGAAAAAATTACTGATCAGATTATGTTAATCATGGTCAGGCAAATCATACTAGTCAGACTATGTTAGTCAGGGTTCAGGTGAAACATACTTATCAGACTATGTTAGTCAGGGTTCAGGTAAAGCATACTGATATGACTATGTTAGTCAGGGTTCAGGTGAGATGATCATTCTTGAATTGTATGTCTGGGGATCAAGATGCTGAGCAGCGCATGAGCTGCAGTGGTCCGCGACCCATAGCTGACTACTAGCGTCAGTGCCAGCGAACCATAGCTGCCAAGATACTTCTACACCTCCACGCGGTTATCCTGGATAACAGGCTGCAGTAGAGCAGACTGGCTAAGGAGAAGGGATCGAAGAGGGAATGCTAACCCGGTACTCAAAAAATGCTTGCTGAAGGATGTGTTGGACCGAAAGGTGCAAATATCGCAGCCAAGCTGTAAACTACGACACAACGCATCCGTTATCTGGACTACATTCTGCTACTTACCCTTTCAGGGTTTAGAAGTGGGTGATTGAGAACGAACGAAGAAGAAGAAGAAGAAGAAGAAGAAGAAGAAGAAGAAGAAGAAGAAGAAGAAGAAGAAGAAGAAGAAGAAGAAGAAGAAGAAGAAGAAGAAGAATAGTATGACTGAGAGGTGAGATAATAATTGAAAAGTACTTGACCTAGAGATGAGATATTCCTTGAATAGTACTTGACATGTGAGATAATCCTTGAATAGTACTTGACCGGTGATACAATCCTTGAAAAGTATTTGAATTAGAAGTGAGACAATCCTTGAATAGTACTTGACAAAGTTGACAAAGAGATGAGATAACCTTTGAATAATACTTGACTGAGAGGTAAGATAATCCTTGAATAGTACCTGACTATGAGATGAGATAAACAGTACTTGATGGATACAGGTGATACGAGTAGTGAACAGTAGTTGACTGAAAGAAGGGAGACAACAAATGTGTATTGTTTGTCTATAATAGATGCAAATCAAAGAGTGTTGACACAAAAGAAAACAACATAGAGCCATAAATGAAGTGAAGGACAACAATATGAATTCTTAAAATATATTATTTACGTCTAGCCTTTAATTTCTGGAAAGTGCACAGGAACGTTCAGCTTTATAAAGCGCATCGATATGTTTAGAAACAGAAAACCATGCATACAGACTTGCATATACACTCATACACACACATAAAGACAGAGATAGAGAGAGGGCGAGAGAAAGACAGAGAGAACATGAAATAAAGGAATAGAGGAGAGGATTATAATGCGTTAATAGACAATGGACAGCTAATGAAAATATAGTGTGGTTAAGGAGGAGGAGTAGGATTTAGACATAATAAATAGAAAGGTTTAGAGTAGTAAATCTATCTTAACTTCGTCGTTTGTTCTGAAAAGGAAGTTTTGTTAGTCTGCGGTCACAGTTTACAGCTTTACACATTTTTAGAACCTGGCTTTTTTTCCCTCTTAAATTCTTACTGTATCAACCAGTCTGCACTGATACTGGACTTGGCTGGGAAAAGGATCTTGGAAAGCTTTGGGTAGCCGCTCCTGAGGCAATCAGCCAGCTATAAGTCTCTGACTGCTGTCATGTCGTGCAATGCGTTTTCGATCTCAGAAGAATATAGAACAAAATTGGCGCAATCTTTTTCCTGCGCTATTATCCAGTTTCATGGAGAGATATTATAACGAGCTGATAGTGATGTTTGTCCAACACGTGTAATGTGTAATGTGTAATGAACATTCTCTCTCTCTGTTTAGCCGTGTGGAACAATCGTTTCCTTTTGCTCTATCCACTGAAATGGGTGATTTGCGCGGTGATTTTGGTTAAAGTGAGGAAGGTTAGCGCAATATGTCAACCTCACTCTCATCTTGTGCTACTTTTAGCCAGTGGCAAGACATTATCAAAACGACTGCAGATTGCACAGGGTGAATATTTTTTCTCAGGCTTTATTCCCGAAAACTTTCCCGTAAACAGGTATCTCGTAAATCAGCGGGAGGAGTTGACACACGACACGATCATTTCCCTAGCCGCAGGTGGCTTTACTTAACTAACGAACATTTGCTAATCAAAATCATAGAGCGAGCACACCAATCACAGGCTGTTCAACTCAATGTATGACCAGTACTCAGTTATGCAGGTGAATGATAGAAAATAAAAAGACATTTGAAAAGAGACTAAATGCATTTGAGAATTCGTGTTTCAGAAAATTGTTGAGCAATGGCCTCGAGCAATTCATAACTTAGAAAACATTTAGTGAAGTCATCAATCAACAATGTTCCATCACTCATCATGAACAAGCGGCGGACTCAAATTGGGCATGTTCTTAGAATAAACAGCAACAGACTCCCTCTGCACGCGTTTTGGTGGTAACCATCTGGTGAAGGAAAAGGGGAAGACCAAAAGAAACTCTCCACAGAACAATCGTCAGAGAGGGTTCCACTATGAGCTTGAACCACATACATGAACTGAAAAGAGACACACTGTAATCTGCAAAGCACAGTTTCTATCTCACTCGCCGTGTTTGGTCCTTAAAGAATATTGATTGATTGATTTTTAGAAAAAAATATATGTTTGTTCCAATATTACATATGACACATTATGTCCAGAGCTTTCTTCCAATTCCAGAAGGATGCTTGACACTCAATGGCTTTTTGTCATGTGTTAATGAATTGATGTGCAAGGTCACAAGTGTAAAAAGTCTCTTACTCTCGGTCTTCAAAGTCGTTACCCATTCACCATATTTCAGAATGACATTCTCCCACCCTTTTCCTCATAATCCATAACGTCATTCCCATACGCAGCCTTTTCATTATGTGTCACAACGTACTCTCCACCCCTGGCCTTTTCCTCATATGTCGCAACGTATTCTCCCCCACCGCCTTTTCCTCATATGTCGCAACGTATTCTCCCCCACCGCCTTTTCCTCATATGTCACAACATATTCTCCCCCACCGCCTTTTCCTCATATGTCACAACGTATTCTCCCCCACCGCCTTTTCCTCATATGTCACAACATATTCTCCCCCACCGCCTTTTCATCATCTCAGAACGTCCTTCTCACACACACTTTCTTCACCGTATGTCAGAACGTCATTCTCTCACCCCTGTCTCCAAATTTCAGAACGTCATTCTTCCACCCATGTCACCAAATGCAGGACGTCATTTTTCTCACCCATGTCAGAACGTCATTCTCCCCACCCTTGAACCAAGTGTCAGAACGTTATTCTCCCACTCATCCTATTAATCGTACGTTAAAACGTCATTTTCCCAACCCTTTTAACTAAATGTCAAAACCTCATTTTCCCCACACTTTTCACCATATATCAGAACGTCATTCTCCTCCACGCTTTTCACCATATGTCAAAACGTCAATCTCCCCACCCTTTTCACCATATGTCAAAACGTCATTATTTTTCCCCCTTGTCATGAAATGTCAGACTGCCATTTCCCCTTCCTACCCTCAATCATCTCTACCCGCTTTTTTTTCCAAGATTGTCTGACTCAAAAGATGCATTCCGAATAATAAACATGTGCTTTTGAAAACATGTTATTTGTATCTATATTAGTACATATGCATTTACTGAGATTTTTGTTAAACTGTTTTCTCAATTTAATGGAAATATAAAATATTGATGGAGTTTAAAAGTTAACAAAAGTAGTTTTTTGAACAATGCATTACTCATTACTTAAAAGACTACACTGAAGTGTTATTTCTCTCTTGTAAGCTTCAATTTGAGGGACCCAGTGGTCTCGAGGTAAGGTGTGTTTTTTTTCGGAAGCTGGAGGTCGCGAGTTCAAACCCGTAAATCATCAGGTAAATATTTCCCCTGATCTCTGAGTAGTGAGATCAGACACACGTGTGCAGTGGTGCTCTCGTTAAAAATACATTAGCAGTTGGAAATCGAAAAGAGGAGTTAACTGCCGCTGCTTATGCAAAATTATAAGTTAAAAATGTACTCAAATTGTTCTAGGGATTCTCGTCCCACAGAGTGGGGCTGGTAAACAAGTGTTTTTGTTTTAACAGTGAGCTTCTTGTTCTCCCAGACCCTTCTGTTCATTGTTGTTGCTGCCTTGCCAATCCTGCTATTGATATCTTGGTCCAGGGATAGTTTATTATTGACTGAGGATCTCAAGTACGTCAAATGATTTACTACCTCGTAAACCTCATCATCAATAGAGATTACTGGTGGTTTGTTTGCATGATAGACCATTACTTGTGTTTTTGTTTTGCTGATTATTAACCTGAACTCACAGCACGCATTCAAAAATGCAGATAGTAAGCTTTGCAGTTCCTCCTCTGAGTAAGTTGTAACTGCGGCATCATCTGCAAAGAGCAGTTCTCTCATCAGAACCCTGTTTATTTTGGTCTTGGATTTCAATCTTTGGGAATTGAATAGGCCACCATCTATGCGAGAATGAATGAAGATGCCACCTTCCTGGTCACGAAATGAATGCTTCAAGATAAGTGAGAAATATATTCCAAAGAGGGTTAGAGCAAGTAGACAGCTTTGTTTTACCTCGCACTTGATTGTCAATTCATCTGAGTAGGCACCGTCCAAAATTGATTGTGCCTTTAATGTCAGTTTTGATCGCAGTCTTTCCTAAAACTGCCATGTTGACCACATCATTCAAAGATGCAAGAGAGGGATAGGAGCACTCAAGACCACGACTGCTGCCGACTTGGAATAACGTCCCCTGTTCATCCTATTTCGTCTGGTCGTGTTGTCTGTCATCGTTTACGGACTAGGCATCCTCACACTGTCAAGAACACAGTGTGTAAGGTTGGAACGCATCCAGAATGAAAGTATGCTACTGGTTCTGGGCTGCACTAGAGATACCACGATTGTGATGTTGGGATTGTTATTGGTGACATCAAAACATAAACTGGCACAGGTCAGAGCCAATATGCGTGTCACCACAGACACTCGGCACCCTCTGCAACGTAGTATCTCAAACATCAAGGGATCAAGAATCAAGAGAGGGTCGTCATGGATGGGACAGGCTGAGACAACAATCGGACACGTCCCTCAAGCTGAGACGATAGCCAAAGAAGAATAATGGATCCACACTGGTGATAGAATGATAGAGTACCACAGAGTCATCGTAACCTTAGGCAACGAATGCAGAGAACGGAGCAGCGAGAGAGCAGAGCACGAAGTAAATCAGCTGATAACTGAGAACGCCAGGGGAGAGTGACGCTGTCATATACACCGACGGATCAGTCGGGGGCAGTAGGGCGCAGTCGGACATCAGGCTGGGGTTTGTCGGCTAGAGTGAGAGGCGAGGTCGTTGCTGAGCGCAGTAGAGCATACATGTCAACAACCTCCAGTATGAGAATGGAGACGGAAGCAGTGACATCCGCACTGAAATGGATATCTGAGATTTCTAAAACAAAGGCAGTCATCGTGACAGACACGAAAGCCGTACTTCAGAAAGTACAGATGGGGTGGCTTAGGTACGAGTGGAAAGCAGCTGTTGAGGCCTGAAACCTCCAGGCGTTGACATATATCTACTGTCCTGCTCATGCCGGGGTTCAATGCAATGAAAGACCTGACATGATGGCATCACAAGCTCCCTTCATGGGCACATTAGTGATGGCTAGAAGTGACATTTTGAAATCAATCAATGACCGCCTGCTGGATGAGGACACCGCAATAGATGAAGCAGCAATCCACAGACAACAAAGTTTCGACATTAAACAAGGTTTGAGCGGAGTGGGGCGTATGAGAGGACGGCGCCGGAGAGTGTACAGCCAGCGAGCTACAGGGACCATCAGCATCCATACCTTACGCCATTTGATGACAGAGACTGAGCACCTATGGGTTTTCCCGGAGTGCAATGACGTCGATTCTTAGAAACAGAAACAAAAACCAAAACGCATCTCTATTTATAACGCACTTCCATGACAGACGCCAATTTATCAAACTGCTCCTCGGCTGCCACCTGTCGCACGGAAACAAAATTGTATGGAAATTGGTGGAAAGATTTTTACTGCCATACTGTCAAAAATGCAATTCTAACATTGTGTGACATCATAATAAAATATGAGACATTACTTTCTTCTTATATTTATATATATATATATATATATATATATATATATATATATATATATATATATATATAAATTGAAACAGGAGATTAATGTAACTTTAGATGTCAAACAGACAAAGATGTTTCATATCTTGCGCCATTTGCATTTACCCAGCTGTCATTACTTTTCTCATACTGAACATCCTGGAAAATGTTATCTTTATGTGTGTACAGCTTTACCTCATTTGTTTGTCTGTTAAATTCCTGGCTGGGAAACATAAACGTAATATTATTATGGTGATTTTTTTTTTTAAACCATGAAACCAATTTCTAGATGCTTCTTCTTCTTCTTCTTCGTACGCAGTCAGACAGTAACCATTATTTTTTCGAAAAAAGCGGCGGTCATCCTGAGGCTCTCGCCACTGCCATAGAGCTTGTCTTGCAGTTCCACTGGTAATGGCCACATGTGCTCTCTCTGATCCTCGTATGTCGGGCAGTTCTGCAGCAGATGTTCAGCGGTCATTTTACCAGTACCGCCCGGGCATTCGTCGGTACACCCTATCTTCAATTTGTTGAATAGGTGGTACCTCAGTCTGTTGTGGCCAGTGCGAAGTCTGAAGACAACGACCTGCTCTCTTCGGTTCAACTGGTAATAGGCATCGTTTTTGGTGTAACCAGTATGTTCGGTTTCCCATTTGGTCATGTATCTGGCTTTGATAAGCCGTTTTGACTCTTCGTACGTCATACTGGTATCTGTTTGTGGTAGTCTTGCACCTTATTTTGCCAGTCTGTCTGCCTCCTCGTTGCCTTGGATGTTGCAGTGTGACGGAACCCACTGTACCACTACCCTTTTTGGTGCGGACTGCTGGCACAGTTTGCAGAGTGCTGCTCTTAAGTCATTAAGCTCAGTGTTTTATTTCCAGATGCGAGTCTGGCGAGGGTCCAGCTGGGTGTTCTCATAAAATAGTTATTTATGTCTTCGCTTTCACAGTATTTCTATTCTATCCACCATTACTGGGTATGCCTATTTACCACAGGTAATGCAATAAAACGCAATAAGCATACAATAATCTAGCAGGACATATGAAAAGAAAGCATTAGATATTATTATAAAGTAAATAGCATGTCCCTTACATAACGCCGCTTCTTACAACCGGCACCAATTTGGCTGTTATAAGTTTCTTGGCAAGTGTGCAGTACGGTAGATTGCCATTACTTTCCGTACGTGGAGGAACAGTCCCCCGAGAAAACATCCAGTGTCTGCCAAACTGGACACGGTGTAATCGAACTCGGTGACGGGATTGTCAAAATCGACCTAGGCGACGCAGCCTTCCAGAAATTATATTAACTGAAATCAATCATGCGGTGCAGGCAAATAAAAAAATGAGATATTTTTTTTAAATTAAAAAAACGATCAGGCGTAGGAAATGGGGTTGGATAGGACACACGCGCCTAAAATCACCATAAAACGTGGCTAGACAGGCCTTGAAATGGAATCCATAGAAAAAGAGAGAAAGAGATATAGACACATAGAGAAGAGACTGAAAATGAACTGCGGTCCCTATCCCTCCTGGAGAGAGGCTGAAATGGCAGAATAAGACCAAACTTGCTGAAGGAGGGTTGTCAATGGCCAACGCTCTGAAACAAGAGACAGACAATAATGATGGCGATGATGTTGAATGTAATACAACACAATAATCACACAGCAAAACGTAACGAATGAAGGGAAAGCAGTAGGTTTTGAAATAATAATTTCAAAATCAATGTTCAATCTAAAAATAACTATTTTCTGAATGGCCATCAAACATATTTCAATTTGGCAGTAAAGGTCAAGAAGTTTTCAGGACTTATGATTTTGGCTTAAAAATACAATATATAAGTAGATAAGTTAGACTAACATTTCATTATTGTGTTAAGATAAAACTGTTCATGAGAATGAAAAATAAAGTTGATAATCAGACGATTTTTTTGGCAGCGTGGGCGTGGCCTAGGGGCGAAACGTCCGTGACACTTTGTTTTTTTCTTGGTGCGATCGCTCCTCCCCGTACGAAGAGTAATGGCAACCTACCGTAATGCAAACCTGCCAAGAAACTTATAACAGCCAAAAAAGTTGGCGGCTGTAAGAAGCGACGTTATGTTAAGGACATGCTACTTATATCACAATCAGATCAGTTAACGAACCTTGTTTATGAATACCAATGTATTTTAAGAATTGCCTTAACTCTTTTTTATTTAAATGGCTGTTATTTTATGACGTCTTCGTTCAATTACGGATGCCACTTATTATTTTTCTTGCTCCTCCGCCTTCTCTTCTTCCTCGTCTTACTCTTTATCTTCTTCTTCTCCTCTTCTTCTACTTCTAATCCATTCTACTTCTTCTTCTTCATCTCGAAAGGGTGGTTGTGACGTTGTGTCGGTTTACAGCGAGGATGCGATGTATGCACCTATCGGCCCGACACATGCGTTTCTGTTGTGTGTGTGGGTTTTTTTTGGAGGGGGGATGGGGGGAGGGACCGGGTTTGCCTTCCAACTGCGGTCCCAATTTTCTTAGCAATACTGCACAGTTGCAGGCTGTTTCCAGGACCGCCACTTAGAAACAGAATAGAGTCTTGGTCGACTCTAGTTCTCTACGCCTGATGCAGTCAAATATGTCTCTGGCTGCTGTCAGCTGATTTACTGTATTGCATCTTCGACCCTACAAATGTCATTTTAAAATATTACTATGAATAAACAACAATAACACAAGATTGCTATACTGGGACATAAAAATGAAAACCCTTGAAAGGGAAAAGAGAGTGTAATAGAGGAAATTACGTATTTATGTTTTACTGGTGCCTAAATGCATTTGCAAACTAAATAAAGGTTATGCTTCGCTGTTGGGCGATTGTCGGTAATCGACGTTGCTCTGGTCCTGAACTTGTCGGATAAGTGGGTACGCCTGTTGTTCACAAGTGTAGAGGGGCGGAGTATTCGCTCGAATTCCAGAGTACAGTGTTGTGAACGTTACTAACATATTGTTTATGAAGGGAGACTAGTGGTTGTAATTCTTTAATAACGATTTTCTCTAAACGATTTATGTTTTTTTTTACAGTTTTCTTCTTCTGTGATATACTGATGCATTGCTTCTAGCTCTGGGAAGTTCACCAAGGAGACTGCGTTTCAGGTCTTCGCCGGTCCCACACGCCTTTTCTGACATGGTCGCTTCCCCGGACTAGACTGATTTACTTTTGGTATGTATAAGAAGGACAGTCATGCAGGATATGTTCTAGTGTTCGCTTAGGTGATCCACAATCGCACGTGGCGATGTCTGTTAAGATCCATTCTGTGGATGTGGGCCTTGAGTCTGCAATGTTCCGTTCTGAGCCTAAAGATCTTTGTTTGTCTATCACTGCTAAATTTGTCTATGCTGTCATTTTCTGGTTTGTATTCTTTGTTCTGTTCTTTCCATTCCGTATGTATGTATCGTTTGATGAGTGTATTTGCTTCTGTATAGCTCTGTGAAGGACGAGTGTGCATGCAGCCATCTCCGGCTTTTTTTAGGTCGTATTCCTTTTAGTTTTCAAGGATCCCACAGTGGATTAGAATCCCCTGTAGGACTAAAACTGTTTTTGAGACAGCAATTCGATGTTACGACAACGCGAGGTAGAGAGTGATATACTGGGCGCACCTTTCACAATTGAAGAATTCAGTGCAGCAATAAAGCAAACAAAATCCAATAAAGCAGCCGGCCCTGACGACTTGAGAACAGAGCAAATAAAACAGTTTGGACCAATAACAATCAATTGGCTACTAAATCTCATGAACATATGCGTCGAATCCTTGAATATTCCAAAAATCTGGAGGAAAGCACACGTGGTTGCCCTATTAAAGCCTGGGAATACTCCAACAGACCCAAAGAATTTTCGACTAGTGTCGCTCTTATGCCACCTATTCAAGGTATTTGAAAGGATGATCCTGAACCGCATCTCTCTCTGGAAAGACTCGAGGCTGATCAAGGAACAAGCTGGATTCAGACCTGGGAGATCGTGCAGTAGTCAAATCCTCAATTTGACACAACTAATGGAGGATGGTTTCGAGCGCAACCAGGTGATTGGAGTGGCATATATTGACCTAAGCGCTGCCTACGACACAGTAAATCATCGTAGGCTGCAGGCAAAGTTATACAACATGACGAAAGACTGGCGTCTGTCTAACATAATCAAATGCTTACTTCAAAACAGGCGATTCTATGTAACCTTGGGGAATAAAGAGAGCAGATGGCGAAATCGAACCAACGGCCTGGATCAAGGAAGTGTTCTTGCTCCCATGCTATACATCTATACCAATGACCAACCTATGGATACAGACACAAGGAAATGTATATACGCCGATGACACAGCAGTCGCTACTCAGGCTAATGGCTTCGAGGAGGTAGAAGGTAAACTAACACGCTCTCTGAATGACCTCGCTGAGTATTATCGGGAAAACCACTTAAAACCCAACCCTAGCAAAACTCAGGTATGCACCTATCATCTCAAAAACAGAGAACTGCGGATTAGATGGTAAGGACAGGATCTTAAACACTGTTCGGCTCCCAAATACCTGGGTGTAAAGTTGGATCGCACATTATCCTATTTGACACACTGCCGGGAGACAAAGCGTAAGGTACATGCGAGAAACAACATTATCCGAAAATTGACTGGCACAACATGGGGTGCTCAGCCAACAGTCTTGCGCACATCAGCGATTGCCCTGTGCCTTTCCGCAGCGGAATATGCAGTCCCAGTCTGGAAAAACTCCGCCCATGCAAAACAAGTTGATACAGCAGTGAATGAGATGGGCAGGATAGTGTCAGAGTGCCTTAAACTCACCCCCACAAACAAAATGAATCCCTTAATTGGCATTACACCACCGGGTATAAGAAGAGGTGTAGCTGCGGAAATCGAACGAGGGAAACGCAAACTTCAAAACCAAGCCATGAGAATTATAACAGGTGACATGAAGTCAACGCCAATTGTAGAACTTGAAAAGATTACAAAACTGCAATCCATGACCGATAGAAGAGACTGCAGAGCCCAGCTGCAGTCAGAGAAACTCCGAAGACTGACTGACCATCCAATGCACCAGAGACTAAACAATTTGGGAAATGGGAAACTAAAGCGGAGAAACTTTGCAGAAATAGCCAAAGCAAAGATGCACGAAGATCCAATAAACGCACTAACAACACCAAAACTCATCACTACTGTACGAAAACCTACCTGGAGGCAGGATATATTTCCAGAGGTGGTAGAGAATATACCAGGTATTGGAAACAAAAACTGCCAGACTGAAAAAGAAAGGAGAGATACTACCCTAAGCTTCATATCGAAAGGCTACCCAAGCATGGACTGGACCCATGCATACACCGACGGCTCTGTAACAAACACTACACAGAACGGAGGGGCAGGAGCATTCCTGAACCTACCAAATGGCAGAACAATAACACTGTCATTCGCTACTGGTAAGTACACAAGCAATTTCAGAGCGGAGGCAGAGGCACTGAGGGCGGCAGTGGAACAAATGGTGACACACAATGAAAATGAAAGCCATATAGTCCTGCTTACAGATGCTCTCGCCGTAGTCACAGCGCTAAAAAGCCAGAAAAACGCTGAGCTTAATGATTTAAGAGCAGCACTCTGCAAACTGTGCCAGCAGTCCGCACCAAAAAGGGTAGTGGTACAGTGCGTCCCATCACACTGCAACATCCAAGGCAACGAGGAGGCAGACAGACTGGCAAAAGAAGGTGCAAGACTACCACAAACAGATACTAGTATGACGTACGAAGAGTCAAAACGGCTTATCAAAGCCAGATACATGACCAAATGGGAAACCGAACATACTGGTTACACCAAAAACGATGCCTATTACCAGTTGAACCGAAGAGAGCAGGTCGTTGTCTTCAGACTTCGCACTGGCCACAATAGACTGAGACAAATGCCCGTGCGGTACTGGTAAAATGACCGCTGAACATCTGCTGCAGAACTGCCCGACATACGAGGATCAGAGAGAGCAGATGTGGCCGTCACCAGTGGAACTGCAAGACAAGCTCTTTGGCAGTGGCGACAGCCTCAGAATGACCGCCGCTTTTTTCGAAAAAATAATTGTTACTGTCTGACTGCGTACGAAGAAGAAGAAGAAGATGAACGAGGGAAACAGGAAAACGACCCTAGACACCCGATGTTTGGCCATCAGGAACAAGCCACGAGACTTAAATCAAGACACAGTTTCTTAAAATCGACAGAGACTATCCAGACAAGCCCGGAAGGTCGACGCATCGAGAGGTGGCGCGAAACAATGCAGGATCCATGGATAGAGCTCAAGGAAGAGGCTGCGCCTGGACACTACCTGCCTTATGCTGTATGGAAGGCAATGCACAGACTTCGAACTGGTGTCTCAAGATGCAGAGCGAACTTGAAGAAATGGGGATACTCAGATGTCGACACATGTGAATGTGGCGCAGTTCAGGACCAAGATCATCTGATGACCTGCCCCAACCTCCCTGAAACCTTTGACAAGAACGACATGATTGAGGCGAACGAAAAGGCAGTTCAATTTGCTGAATACTGGACGGATGCTGTGTTACATGCTGTTTGGACACGGAAAGTAAGTAAGCTATTAAATTTTATTTCGTGTGAGTCTATCTTGTTTGGAGCTTGGGATGGCTTGGAATACGCTCCTAGAGTCTGTTAGTATGACCGTTTTCCTTGTATTTGTGTTTTGGCTGATATGATTCTGAACAGCGGTATGAACAGCTGTTGCTTCAGCTGTGAAATTTGAACAGGTCCCTCCTGCTGGTAAGGAATGTGCTTCTGTGTTGCATCATCATCAATGCACGTCGTTCATTTCAGAGCATACATCCTTGACAACTCTCTCCAACCAGTTCGAATTTGAGTTGCCCCCTCTCTCCAGTTAAGGTCAACGGACCGAAGTTCATTTTCTGGTATTTGTTGGTTTACCTCTCTTCCTCTTTCCCTGAGGATTCGATGTCATGGCATATCTGACCATGTTTGATGGTACTTTCCGTAGCCTGGGTCTTATGAAACTACATTTCCTACGTTTGATGTGTTGCTCCACAGGATATCGTTGGCTCATTTACCATAGGTCATAGCTCATCACAATTCGTTGCAATCCTTCACATATTATCCTCCGTAGACATTTATTGACTAACAACTGGAGTTTCCTCTGTACTGCCTATGTCGTTCTCCAAGCTTCTAATACGTACTTAAGGATTGTCATGACATTATAATTCCTCATCATCATTATTAGTCTCATAACCTAGAAGATCGTTGAGGCACCGTTATTACAGTTTGTCGAACCAGTACCCGCCATACGTCTCGATTTTTTGCCAAGGTATGAGTTTCAGCTATAGACCTTCCCGTCCACTCTTTTATATCATCCTTTCATCTCTATTTAAGTTTCCCTCTCACACGCTTCCCAGGCACAGTGCCTTGCAGGACGGTCTTGGTCAGCCTCACCGACCGTGATATATGTCCATACAATGTCAATTTTCGTGTTTTTACTAGAGTCAATAGGTTTTTATACTCAACTAACTCTTTCTTAGCAATTTCAAGAACACTATCGTTTGTAACGGGATCCAAATATGAAATGCCAAGAATTCTTCGCAAGCAACTCTTTTCCATTGCGCAAAAGTTACGTTCTAGTGCAGCCGTCAGAGTCCAAGTCTCAGGCACGTACAGGTATACCGAAGTGATCATTGTGTACATTAAAGTGAGCTATGATTTAAGGCTAAAGTTCTTGTCTTTCCAGATTATTCGCAGTCTTGTCAGGGCGACCATGACCATCGCTGTTCTTGGCTGGATCTCCGTTCTAGACCCCTCCGCATTCATTTCTGCTCCCAGATATTTGAACCGCGTAACACTTTCCAGAAGTTTCCCTTTGACATTAATCGGGTTTTAAATGCTCTGTGGGGCGTTGACCATAATCTTACTCTTCTCTGCACTGATTTCCATTCCAAACTTCTGGGCAGCATTGTCCAGGTTTGCGACTAGCCTTGCATGTTCAGGTTCTGTTCCAGCCAGACCGGTAATGTCGTCAAGAAAACAGAGGTTTGTGAGTATGCCTATACTGACCGTCCCTACGTGTTCATCCAATGCTTCTGAGAGAATGCGTTCTAGAAAAACATTCAAAGGTGTTGGAGAGAGGAGACACCCCTGACGCACGCCGCCTGTAGTGCGGAACCATTCACCTGCGGGCCCGTTGAGGTAAACTGCTCTACTGGCATCCGAGTATAGTTTCTCAATCACGTGGGTGAGCTGTCAACCTATTTTGTACTTCTGCAGAGTTTCCAATAGGGCCTGATATCAGACCCTATCAAAAGCCTTTTTAAAGTCAATGAAGACCTGGCACCATTTCTGTTTGTGTTGAGTATATTTGTCACTGATCAAGCGCAAGTTAATTGACAGTTATAATTGACAGTTATTATTGGCATTATAATTAAACAACCTTAACTTGGTATTATTTGTTTATTTCACAAGATTTCCATGTATTATATGATTTGAAATACAGAGCAAATAACGAGAGAGATCCAATCAAAATATTTCTAAAACAAAAAAGCAAACCGGGATTAAGGTAAAATGATATAATGGACAATATTAAAATAAAAAAAATAAAAATCAGATATAATTTGGAAGCAAGGAAGAGAGGAAAAGGGGAAAGGCAAACAGGTTAGTGACTCCGCTCACAGACCAAACTAACTATGTTCATAACTCATTCACTTCGTAAGTGCTGGTATATTGGCATTCACGTTTTCCTACAATGCCGTAGAGCTGAACTGAGACGCTAGTCTGGTCAAGCACAATATACTGACCAGGACGGGGCAAGCATAATATACTGGCTAAAACCACTATTTCTCTTTCATGTACCGTTCCCTGGAAGCATCCCGTTTTCAAGGTTGGCGAGATGTGGATCGACGTGATCATAATAATGGTGAGAATCATGCAGATGGTGTCAAGCATAGCACAACCGCCTGGATGATCACGCACCACCTTGATCAGCACTCTCTGGATGTAAGAAATGCTAATACAGTACGACCAGTCACTTAACGCCCTTATTATGGCTCCCAAAAGAGTAAACATACTTTTTAATGACATTCAACAACAACAGCAACAACAACAATAACAACAACAGTGCCGTAGAACGGGTAAATTGGCATGAACATTTGTATGCAATGCTGAAGAGCCAATGCCCTGTTTTTAACATTTGCCATGCATATACATATCCGTTTGTCAAAATATATGCATGTACTTCAAAGTGGCAGTTGTAAATTGTAGAAAAAAAGGATTAAATAAAAGTGTTGAATAAATTTGTTGAATAAAAATGTTCAATAAGAAGGTTGAATAAAAGTGTTAAATAAAAGCGTTGAATGGAATTGTTGAATAAAAGGGTTGAATAAAAGGGTTGAATAAAAGTGTTGAATAAATTTGTTGAATAAAAATGTTCAATAAGAAGGTTGAATAAAAGTGTTAAATAAAAGCGTTGAATGGAATTGTTGAATAAAAGGGTTGAATAAAAGGGTTGAATAAAAGGGTTGAATAAAAGGATTGAATGAAATTGTTGAATTAAAGGGTTGAATAAAAGGGTTGAATGATAATGAAAATGTTGAATAAACGTGTTAAATAAAAGTGTTGAATAAAGTGTTGAATAGAAATGTTGAATAAAAGGGTAGAATAAAAATGTTGAATAACAGTGTTAAATAAAAGTGTTGAATAGAAATGTCGAATAATAGGGTTGAATAAAAGGGATGAATAAAAGTGTGAAATAAAAGTGTTAAATAAAGTGTTGAATAAATGTGCTGAATAAATTTGTTTTAATAAAAATGTTGAATAAAAGGGTTGAATAAAAATGTTGAATGAATGTGTTCAGAGGTCCGCTTTTATTCCAAATAATCAATAACAAAATTAAGGAAATCAGTCGCAAAGAAAAGTATTTTATCAGGGTTCGCAGAAAACAAAAAAAACTAAAGAACATAAATAGAAGCAAACACATTAAGCTACACCGATTACAATTTTCTTACAATTATCTCGAAATTTACAGAAGTTTACAGTAACAGACCTGAAGTACGAGTTGAAAGAGACTCACACAAATAGACCTACAACATTAGAATGAGGCTTAAACCAGAAGACCTGATATACTGGCAGAGGGAGGCTTACATAAATGGACCTACAGCATTAGCTGAATGAGGCTTAAACCAGAAGACCGAATATACTGGCTAAGGGATGCTCACATAAGTAGACCTACAACATTAGCTTAATGAGGCTTAAACCAGAAGACCTGATATACTGGCTGAGGGAGGCTTACATAAATGGACCTACAGCATTAGCTGAATGAGGCTTAAACCAGAAGACCGAATATACTGGCTAAGGGATGCTTACATAAGTAGACCTACAACATTAGCTTTATGAGGCTTAAACCAGAAGACCTGATATACTGGCTGAGAGAGACTTACACAAATAGACCTACAACATTAGCTGAATGAGGCTTAAACCAGAAGACCTGATATACTGGCTGAGGGAGGCTTACACAAATAGACCTACAACATTAGATTAATGAGGCTTAAACCAGAAGACCTGATATACTGGCTGAGGGAGGCTTACACAAATAGACCTACAACATTAACTGAATGAGGCTTAAACCAGAAGACCTGATATGCTGCCTGATAGAGGCTTACAGACAAAGATCTGCAGTACTGGCTTATGAAGGCTTACACAAATAGGTCTACCGTTTAAGCAAAAGGAGTCTTACACAAGCAGACCTACATTAGTCGAAGCAGGCTTTCTGAATGAAAAACATACTAATACACACGATAGACGTGGAAAGAGTTTTGCAGTGTTATTTAGAACCAATATTGCTTCACTGAAGACAACCTTGTTTGTTGCATAAACCAAAAAAACCATTTGCATTAACATAAACGTGTTTACTGAGGAGAATGTTACACGTGGTCAACCAAGAATATCATATGAGATGTATTCTAAAACATCTCCATTAACTCAAACAAAATAAAAACTCAGGGATCATTCATTGAATGTTTATTCAGAAAGATGAACTTGAAAAACGTGGCGATAACAATAAGAATCATTGGTTGATACCAGGTAGTTAGAACCAATTATTGTGTTCGTATCATCTGGTCGGCCTTTAGAATGCATGGACCCTGATTTGCTCTAGGGGCTTTCATTTGAATATTTGTAGTAGTAGCCGGTGTGGTGTGACTGTGACGGTGATAAAACGGCAGCCGGCTAGATCAGCTGCGTTTTGCAGTACTCATCACTCACAGAGGCCAATGAAATGCTAGCAGAGCTCCACCGAGGGAGAAAGAAAGCAGGACTTCAAATGAACACATATAAGACGAAAGTCATGCGCAATCGCGTCACTTCCCGCGACCCAGTCGTCCTAGATGAAGAGAGACTGGACGACGTGGCAAAGCAAAGGCCGCCGCCCATCGTAGACGATGATGGCATAATTTATTTTGCCAGCGATATTTTTAGAAAGTATTAGCCTCTCTACTTGGTATCCTCACTCGCTCGTCTCATGCCACCCGACTCCAGTGGCAAGTCAAGGACAAGACGACTAGGGGGCGACTACGAGATGCAGATCTCCGCATCAAACACCCGTGAAAAAAGACGGCGGAGGCCGACGGCTTAACCACTTCGCCAACGGAATCAAATGGACTGGACGACGTAGACGAGTACATCCCCCTTGGACACCTGCTCAATATGCAGAACGACTAAAACCGAGAACTGACAAGACGGCGTCGGGCGGACTGTGTGACTTGTTCTTCGATAAAGCCTGTACTGGACAGCATCCACAACTTCCTTCAACTCCCCAGAAATATGCTATACGGCGGAAACATGGTCACTCACGAAGGAGATATAGTCGAACCCGTGATAGATAGTTAGATAAAGAGAGAGAGAGAGAGAGAGAGAATGATAGAGAGAGAGAGAGAGAGAGAGAGAGACGCATTGTCAGCATCACCCGTCTTAGCCAGCGCACAAAATGTCTACATAACTCTGACATTCTACCAATTTTCCCTAATAGAAAACGTTGTTATTTATGCCGATAAGAGCAAACATCGCTGGACGGACCAGTAACTGCGAAGAACGGACGAACGATGGGGCACAGAGACAGCAATATGGTAACCCAGAGGCAAGAAGCGGCCACGGGGACGACTACCAACGCGCTGTTCCATCTCCCTTGCATCCCGCAACAACATTCATGATGCCACTGGCCCACCGTGGCCCATGACATAGACCGTTTAAAGAGAACTTGGGACCCGCAGCGGTGTAACCGCCGCAGCAGGACACATCATCAGAAATTAGAAGTAAGTCTGTAGGTAGTTTCCTTCTTGTGACTGACTGGATATGGATAAGGTCAGCTCTGTCCGTTTCCAGCCTCCAGGATTGTATCATTTGACATTTAGCGCACCAATAAGTATAGGATCTCCTCTATTACTTTGTCCGTCGACGCGTGAGGTCTTGTTATTAAGCGTTATCCACCCTCACCTCCAGCAAGGTATGTCACTGTCAAACGCTAAAGTGAGTACAGACAAGAGATAATTTAAATGACATGTTAAGTTGGATGGAAAAACAGAAAGCGGCAGCTGAAACGTTGAAGTAATTAAAAGAACGAATAGTTCCGGAAATGAGAAACGAAATTGATCGTCGAGGCAGAATAGAATGATGACAACGAACGAGGATGGTATGTATTTGTATGTAGTATTCAACAACTAACATATTTGATTTGTTGATCTGAAAAACAAAAACTTTACGTGCCATTCTAAAACAGAAGGAATTAAACAGACGATATTGACTGAATACATAAACATTTAGGATGGTCGTTAAAACCTTTTTACAATTATCAAAGCCACGTTCAGATAAAAATGGACCTTGTCTCTGACATGTAAAACTTGTGCAATTATCAAGGTCGCGTTCAGATAATAATGGATCTTGTCTATGACGTAATAAACTTGTCCAGATATCAGGGCCGCCCTCAGATAATAATGGATCTTGTCTATGACCTGTAAAACTTGTGCAATTAGCAAGGCCGCGTTCAGATAATAATGGATCTTGTCTCTGACATGTACAACTTGTGCAATTAGCAAGGCCGCGTTCAGATAATAATGGATCTTGTCTCTGACCTGTAAACTTTGTGCAATTATCAAGGCCCCGCTCAGATGAATATGGATTTTTCTCTCTGACATGTCCACAGAAGAATCTTGTGACGATATTCCATCTGATATCCAGGTAAGTACAATTTCTTACTGGATCGTGTCTCTGACATGTCCAGAGACGAGACCTGTGACGATCTTTCATCTGATATCCAGGTAAGTACAATTTCTTACTGGATTGTGTCTCTGACATGTCCACAGACGAGACCTGTCACGATCTTTCATCTGATATCCAGGTAAGTACAATTTCTTACTGGATTGTGTCTCTGACATGTCCACAGACGAGACCTGTGACGATCTTTCATCTGATATCCAGGTAAGTACAATTTCTTACTTGATCGTGTCTCTGACATGTCCACAGACGAGACCTGTGACGATCTTTCATCTGATATCCAGGTAAGTACAATTTCTTCCTGGATTGTGTCTCTGACATGTCCACAGACGAGACCTGTGACGATCTTTCATCTGATATCCAGGTAAGTACAATTTCTTACTTGATCGTGTCTCTGACATGTCCACAGACGAGACCTGTGACGATCTTTCATCTGATATCCAGGTAAGTACAATTTCTTCCTGGATTGTGTCTCTGACATGTCCACAGACGAGACCTGTGACGATCTTTCATCTGATATCCAGGTAAGTACAATTTCTTACTGGATTATGTCTCTGACATGTCCACAGACGAGACCTGTGACGATCTTTCATCTGATATCCAGGTAAGTATAATTTCTTACTGGATCGTGTCTCTGACATGTCCACAGACGAGACATGTGACGATCTTCCATCTCATATCCAGGTAAGTACAGTTTCTTACTGGATCGTGTCTCTGACATGTCCACAGACGAGACTTGTGACGAACTTCCATCTCATATCCAGGTAAGTAAAGTTTCTTACTGGATCGTGTCTCTGACATGTCCACAGACGAGACCTGTGACGATCTTCCATCTGATATCCAGGTAAGTCGTTACGAAGGGTTAGTTTATGTTTCGGTCTTAGCGTGTTATCTGACCCCACATTCATGTACTTTTTTTACATTTCGTTTTAATCGACATTGACGCTGCAGTCTAGCTTTATTTTAATTTAGATGACGAAGATGATGAATGCGTTCTAAAAGGCACGTAAGGTGGCGGGTTGCAGTAGCTTCTTCCCATCTCGAGCATGCTGATGAAGGTGGACCGCGGTCATCCAGGCGATTGTGCTAAAATGGAAATTAAACCACTTCGGCCATATAGAAAATTACACCTGCCATCAACTCTCCTAGCGAGATCATGTGATCATCTTCCGGCTGCGCACAGAGTATAGCAGACATGGACGCCATGTTTATTACAAAAATAAAGATTGGCCCTACGGATCTCGGAACCTGTGACACATCCCCCATGACAACGGAATACCAACTGCAGGTATGTGTACCATACACCAGTTAGAGGTGCAGCATGTGGCAACAGCCAATGTCCTTCCATGAAAAACTGAAGGGAAATGTACCGAGCCTCGAGCTGACTACTGTCTTTGTTTCAGTAATTGAAGTTTAAACCTGAAGAAGAAGAAGAGTAAGAAGAAACAAGAAGGAGAAAAGACAGAAGAAGAAAAAGAGTAAGAGTAAGAAGAAGAGAAAAAAGAAAACGAAGAAGAAAGAAGAAGTGGAAGGACCTTGCGAGAACGATCCAAAGAAAGTTAAGCGGAGGAAAACCAAAATATGTCAGATGATATAACAAAGTTGATGGAAAACAAACCAGAGCTTCTGAAGTACTGCAATACTAAAAGTACACATGATTATGGAATAAAGCAACCTTCATCGTCACCTGACACGGCACACGGCGAAGATGATGCAATTCATAACCTTGAGTTCCAGCAAACATCACGTCATGCGACAGATATAATGTTTCCAGATGATGAGACGTTTTCCTGTTTTTGTTGTTATTCCATACCTTTCTCTCTACCTCTCTCTCCCTTTCTCTCGAACACCGCCTCTTACCACGTTACAATTAACCTCAAGACAATTACATTAAGTAAACGAACGAGCCACTACGAGCGGATACTTCTCGAAGGCATTGCATTCCCTAACTGGATCAAAAGATAAAGGAACAAACAGTTTGTGTAGAGACACCGAAAGAGTCTAGCGTCTTAATTACGCAACGCTGACAGATTTATGACTGCAGTTTAATTGAAGTAAAACCTTGCGCGTAAACCTGGCGTCTTTTGTGGTAGGTTTGATTTGGCAGACGTCTGCAACAGCTTAGCTGGTTGGGAGACAAGGTGGAAGTGAGTTGGTGGGTGGTAGTTGTATTGCGCGGTTTGGTTTTGCGACTCACAAACACGAGCATTGAGGTCCATGTGCGGGCTGTGTCAGGGTTTCTCAAACAGTGTTGCCATGTCCCTAGGTTTCTGAAATAGATCTCTGGGGGTTTAGCGGTAGGTCTATGTGGGCTCTTCGATATGTCTCTTTAACACATATAAAGGGGAAGAAAGACTAACGTCCGATCTGGATAAATACACTGATCAGACATGTTAGTCGAATTCAGGCAAACCATACTGGACAAGACCCTCACTTTGGCTTCCTCGCAGCCCTTTCTGGAAACGGGCTGTTTTCATTCCATCCTGGATAACAAGGTGGGGGTATCGACGTGATCCTCGTCGTATTTAACTACACGCAGATGAAACCAAGTATAGCACAACCGCATGTAGGACCCCGGTCCACCTTCACCAGCCCACTCGGATGTGAGGAAAGCTACGGCAACTCGCCACTTCCTGTTTAGGGCGACCACAAAAGTAGCCCTACTCATTGTGGACATCCAGCAACATAAGGATACACTAAAACAATACTGGGGGGGATGGGTTAAGGCCAGGCAGGAAAGATGGATACAGCGTCATTAGTCGGATAGCAACATGCTGCAATGGACTAATAAGTCTGTCGGAGTGTACCATCAACGCAAAAAAGACAGATAATAGTGGAAATCCATTGTACCCAAACTTCGATACAGAGACGGCATTTAACATCATCATCATCAGAGATGAATGTTTAAAGAGAGCATATCATGTGTTTTTTATTTTGTATGCATCAGTGGAGAAAGGTGTCAATATACAAAAGGTAAGTACGAGCTATATACAGGGGATAAAGTATTAGGCATGTTATTTTCCTGGGTCTTCATCTTGTATTCAGAAATAAATAGCTCGAATCTTATAGCTAAACTGAAGGTCCAAACATCGGTAATTACACAAATAGGTATTGGCTCAGTGAGCACACCATGACAAACATAATTGATGTTAGGTCCGAATGCTGCAGCTTGGCTTGTCTTCGTTCGTTCTCAATCTCGTGCTACCAAACCCTGAAAAGGGCTTACGTAGCAGACAGTAGTCAAGAGAACGGAATGCGTTATGTCGTAGTTTACAGCTTGACTGCGATATCTGCATCTTTCAGTCTAACACATCCAACTTCAGCAAGATGGAATGTTGCATCTGACCTGGATGTTACTCGTCACTTCCAGGTGGGGTCTTTGTGCTAATGTTGGATGGAATCTTGATCCGAATAAACATCTGACACTCGTGTCAGGTGGGGTCATAATCCGAATGTTAAATTTGACATATTTTTTTGTTTGTCCTGGTGCGGTCACTGAGCCATTTCCTATGCGTGTTTTTTATCATTATTCATAAAATAGACTGATCAAATTTGTTTCCATGCTGCATCTCCAGCTCTGAAAAGAGTCATGTTTAAATGTTACAGCTATGTATACTATAGCGTCAGTGTTGCAAGCTCGCAGACTTGTATCTCATCTAAAGAACACAAAACAAATAAGGAAGTCTTGGAGAAATAACGGGCGCAAAGTGAAATTGAACAAGACCAGAGTCCAGCAATTCAGATATTTTGATCATATAATGAGACACTGAAAACAATACTAGAAATAAATGTGGAATACAAACGTGCTAGATGTAATATATATATTTCGGACGATACGATGAAAAGGTTAGTACAGCAAAGACTGAGTCAATGAAATTCAGCAGAACAGAGAAAGCACTAAATATTCAGATAAAACGTACAGAGCTTAACAAGTCAGTAAATTCCTAAACTTGGTCAGCGTGTTCACATCAGATGGAAGACTAGATAGGGAAGTGGATTCAAGAACACGGAAAGCTAATGCGGTTTCCTATCAGTTCTCACAATTACTAAGACACAAACACATTCCATTGAAGACAAAGAGACAGCTGATAAATGGTATTTTTATACCAACTCTCTGCTACCAAGTGTCAGACATGGACTCTCACTAAGACACAAGAAAGAGTAATCATGGTATGTGAAATGAGGTGTTTGAGAAAGGCTGTCGTGGTCACGAGGCTGGACAAATTAAGGAACGGAATCATCAGACAGAAGGTAGGTACAACATCGTGCAGTGGAATATATAGAAAGGCAGAGATTAAAATGGTTCGGACACCTGACAAGAATGCAACCACAGTTACCAGCTGTTCGTATATACAATGCCAGACTTCATGGTTGCAGAGCAAGAGGCAGACCAGGTAAAAGATGGATAGATGGTGTCAGCGAGACACTGAAGAAACAGGGAATGACAATAACATCGACGACAAAGATAGGACACGACTGAAGACTAAACCTCCCCACGACGTTTGACGACACAGGTGGATAAAAGATGATTATGATGAAGAACATGAATAGATGGGCAGGAGAAAGCATCACAGATTGCACTATCATGACAGGAGACATATGACGTTGCAGTGTAGCCGACCTTTGACACGGAGGTGGCACTTGAACGTGACTAGCTCACCTAGCCTAGCTTGGACAGTCGTGTACTATGTGTACAGCAGCGTACAGTGGAGCATCATGGTTACGAACCCGCTCCCCTTACAAATGCTCTAATCTCACAGCGGTCGTATGCCAGAAGGAGGCCAACGATGCAGCACAGTGAATGAGCTGACAGCCTCCAGCGAATCATAGCTGGCTGCTCACATTAGGGTCAGCGAACCCCAATTGACCAGTACCCTATTTCACCTCAAGGTGGCGGTATTGAAAACAGACTGCCATAGTGCAGCCTGATAAAGTGAATAAGAATTGCAATGGCAAGGCATATCTTGTACCGACAAATCTAATTGGTACTTGTCGGTTTATTCACCTGAATTAAAATGCATTCCTAACAGTACCCCTGCCGCACCGCAGTAAAAACAGAAATAGTTCATTATTAATAATACTGCAAGATATACAATATTAACACACAAACAGAAATAATCGAATGAGAGTCAATACAAAAATTATTCAATGTTTTAAACAGAAATTACAAATTATAATATTTAACATACCATATATTTCTTCATTTCAGTTTTGGCGTCACTCTCATATTCACTTTATAAAGGTTACAACATCGGCTGTCAAAAAGACGAAATGTCTTGCAGTATTGTATCGAAAGCGTCAAATTTGCGAACGTTGATACAATTCCGCCATATGTATACGCACATGTAAGAATCTACCATGTGTCAGTGCGTGCCATTTTGACGTTTATTTGGATAGAAAACCGGATGTCAAATGGGGTTGAAAACCAGATGTCAAATCATGTTAAAGAAACAATTCTTCTGCGGTCCGGCATGGGAACTGTCAGGGATACATTTAATTGAGAGAATAAACCGATAAGTACCAGTTAGTTGAAATATTATCGGTCGGGCCGAAATACGCAGATATATGTCTCGCTATAAACTGCAACACAACATCACAACGTCCATTTCATGACAAACACGGAAGAAGAAGAAATCGCCTGAACAAAGACATCAATTTTCTTATCAACACGGTGACGGCTCTGGTCACCTTTTTCGAGGGATATTCTATCACACAGGCAATGTAAGCCAACATAGAAAACAGGTGAAACGTCTGATCAAATAGAAACAAATAGGGAAACATAGTAAAGTGGATATAGTCAAGTAACATACTCTGTGAAGACACCTGTATTTTCGGCGGAAACTGTGAAATGTGGAGGATTTAGACGACCTCAATACCCTCCATTTTCCGAACCGGCCAGGTACACAGGTCAGACGACGGTATCAATGTCACATATCAATGCACCATTAACCGCGACGATCTGTAATATAAACTACAGATCTAAAAGATATGTTAACTACATAATCTAAACTACACATTAACCCTCGAAGCGAAGAAACTCCTGCGAATGTTGGCGGGTGGGGCGACATTACTAATTAAATACTCAACAAAATTCCTTCGGACAACACGTTTTTCATCATCAGCACAGGCAAGCAGCTACCGAAACAAACTTTACGAACATAATACTCTCAGAAGAAAATCATCAGAAACATTAAAAACACCAAACAAGGAAAAAACAAAGAGGAAAGCGAGCCGGGAAAAGAAAATCCAAGAGAAACCAGACAATAGTGACGTCAGACCTAGACAACCATAACGATCACAAGCAGACATGCAACGAATGGAGTTCTGTTCAAGGTCAGCCCTCCTTACAATTACAAAGTAAGCAAACAGCTTCCTACAACGTCTACACCGGCCCCAATCTACGATCTATCCCTGCCAACCGTCCAAGTAGTGCTGACAAAACGCAGAATCAGAGGATTTCTCTGTCCAAAACTGACTCACAAAACAGCCAGTTGTTAATTTGTACGTTCAACTGCCGTTCTATATGCTCCGCGCCACAACTAACCCACCTGGCTGACGGGAGGCCCACAACTAACCCACCTGGTTGACGGGAAGCCAACAACCCACTTGGTTGATGGCAGGCCCATAACTAACCCACCTGGTTGACTGGAATGCCCACAACCCACCTGATTGACGGGAGGCCCACAACTAACCCACCTGGTTGACGGGAGGCCCATAACTAACCCACCTGGTTGACGGGAGGCCTTCAACTAACCCACCTGGTTGACGGGAGGCCCATAACTAACCCACCTGGTTGACGGGAGGCCCACAACTAACCCACCTGGTTGACGGAAGGCCCATAACTAATCCACCTGGTTGACTGGAGGCCCACAACTAACCCACCTGGTTGACGGGAGGCCCACAACTAACCCACCTGGTTGACGGGAGGCCCACAACTAACCCACCTGGTTGACTGGAGGCCCACAACTAACCCACCTGGTTGACGGAAGGCCCACAACTAACCCACCTGGTTGACGGAAGGCCCACAACTAACCCACCTGGTTGACAAGAGCAGGGGAATCTATTACGATATCAAATGTCTCGATCAGACAAAACGAGAAAAGGAACTTTCAGCGTTAACCTAGGGCCCCACAAAGAAAATTCCACATCAGAAGGAGCCGGATTCCTTGTCTCCCCCACCTCCACGTCGTCCACCTCCTCCAAAAAGTGTCAGTCATAAGCCATCGTCTGGGATCATTACACATCGCTATCTCAAATCGCAACAATACCACCATTATACCTGCATACGCACCGACAGCAGACAAAGCAGAACAAACCACGCAAACTTTTACAACAGCCTCTACGAAGCCCTTCAACAAAGCCGCAACTACCACAAAGTCATTATTTGAGACTTTAATGCATGGATGGGCCATAGCCAACTTGGCGAAACTGATGTGGGCCTGCATTCTAGGGAAATAAGGAACAAGGCTGGCGATAGGCTAGCAACGTTTTGCGAAATAAATCGACTATTTCGCTGCAATAGTTTTTCTCAGAAACCCCCTCACAAGAGATACACTCACACGGGAACCAGCGGGCAGCACAAGCATTGGCCCACGAGACCCTGCGGGCAGCACAAGCATAGACCAACACAGGACCCAGCACAACCATGAACCCACACGGGACCCATCTCAAGCACAAGCATGGACCCATCTCAAGCACAAGCATGGACCCACACGGGACCCAGCACAAGCATAAGCATGGACCCACACGGGACCCAGCACAAGCATGGACCCACACGGGACCCAGTACAAGAATGGACCCACACGAGACCCAGCACAAGAATGGACCCACATGGGACCCAGCACAAGAATGGACCCACACGAGACCAAGCACAAGCATGGACCCACACGGGACCCAGCACAAGCATGGACCCACACGAGATACAGCACAAGAATGGACCCACACGGGACCCATCACAAGCACAAGCATGGATCCACACGGGACCCAGCTCAAGCATGGACCCACACGAGACCCAGCACAAGCATGGACCCACACGGGATCCAGCACAAGCACAAGCATGGAACCACACGGGACCCAGCACAAGCATGGACCAATACGGGACCCAGTCCAAGAATGGACCCAAACGGGACCAAGCACAAGCATGGACCCACTCAGGACCAAGTACAACCATGAACCCACACGGGACCCATCTCAAGCACAAGCATGGACCCACACGGGATCCAGCACAAGCATGGACCCACACGAGAGACAGCACAAGAATGGACCCACACGGGACCCATCACAAGCACAAGCATGGATCCACACGGGACCCAGCACAAGCATGGACCCACACGACACCCAGCACAAGCATGGACCCACACGGGATCCAGCACAAGAATGGACCCACACGGGACCCATCACAAGCACAAGCATGGACCCACACGGGACCCAGCACAAGCATGGACCCATACGGGACCCAGTCCAAGAATGGACCCAAACGGGACCCAGCACAAACATGGACCCACTCGGGACCCAGTACAACCATGAACCCACACGGGACCCATCTCAAGCACAAGCATGGACCCACACGGGACCCAGCACAAGAATGGACCCGCAAGGGATCCAGCACAAGAATGGATCCACACGGACCCATCACAAGCACAAGCATGGACCCACACGGGAATCAGCACAAGAATGGACCCACACGGGACCCATCACAAGCACAAGCATGGACCCACACGGGACCCAGCACAAGCATGGACCCATACGGGATCCAGCACAAGAATGGACCCACACGGGACCCATCACAAGCTTAAGCATGGACCCACACGGGACCCAGCACAAGCATGGACCCACACGGGACCCAGTACAACCATGAACCCACACGGGACCCATCTCAAGCACAAGCATGGACCCACACGGGACCCAGCACAAGCATAAGCATGGACCCACACGGAACCCAGCACAAGCATGGATCCACACGGGACCCAGCACAAGAATGGACCCACAGCGGACCCAGCACAAGAATGGACCCACACGGACCCATAACAAGCACAAGCATGGACCCACACGGGACCCAGCACAAGCATGGACCTACACGGGACTCAGCACAAGAATGGACCCACACGGGACCCATCATAAGCACAAGCATAGACCCACACGGGACCCAGCACAAGCATGGACCCACACGGGACCCAGCCCAAGAATGGACCCACACGGGAACGAGCACAAGCATGGACCCACCCGGGACCCAGTTCAACCATGAACCCACACGGGACCCATCTCAAGCACAAGCATGGACCCACACGGGACCCAGCACAAGAATGGACCCACACGGACTAATCACAAGCATAAGCATGGACCCACACGGACCCAGCACAAGCATGGACCCACACGGGACCCAGCACAAGCATGGACCCACACGGGACCCAGCACAAGAATGGACCCACACGGGACCCATCACAAGCATGGACCCACACGGGACCCAGCACAAGCATGGACCCACACGGAACCCATCACACGTACAAGCATGGACCCACAAGGGACCCAGCACAAGCATGGACCCACACGGGACCCATCACAATCACAGGCATGGACCCACACGGGACCCAGCACAAGCATAGACCCACACGGGACCCAGCACAAGCATGGACCCACACGGGACCCAGCACAAGCATGGACCCACACGAGACCCAGCACAAGCACGAACTCAATCATGTCCTAGGAAACAGAAAATAGCGACAAACTTCTCCATGGTGACCTCTACTTATACAAGCAGCGACCATCGCCTCCTCCGCGCATTCTTTCACTTCAACACACGCATTGACAAGATGCAGAGACAGAAATAACGCAGGGCACCAGAATCAATCCTTAACCCTGCGATGGCTGCCTCCCTGACTGCTAGTAGTAACCTTATAGAACCGACCATCACAGACATCGACGCCGACTACACCAGGCTGATCTTAAAAAATCACTCATTTCGAGAGCCGTTAGACTTCCAGCACCCAACCACAACGTACATCGCATACCACCCACTACACGAACATTGCTGGAGGAGAGGCGCAATATGACTCGGTCCTCGGCCAACAACAAAACTTTCAATAGCTTAGCAAAATCTGTGGCCAAAGGCTAAAAGAGGACCACGAAGAATTCTCCCGCAAAAGTCTCCTCTCAGCGGCGGGGACTCGGCGAAGAATAAAACATGCCTCTCGAAGAACTGCATGTCATGTCATTCCCTGTTTAAAAACAGCAAGTGGGTCCCGTACCGAGTCAAGGCTGGGCATGGAATTGATTGTGAAAGAATACTACACGGAATTATTTTAATAATCATACCAGCCAACCATTCCTTTTTCCTCCCCACGAATCCCTTCCTCAGACTTCCTGCCCTCAGAAAACCGTGACTCCCTCGATACCACACCTCTCAGAAAATCAGTCGGAGATGATGGCCTTATGGCAGAGGATCTCAAAGCACGCGGACTACCGCTATACCAGACCCTTGGCCGGGGCTTCCCAACTTATCTATTCACAGGTAGCATACCGACGGCTTGACGCAGTTAAAAAACGATCCTTCTACACAAAAAAGGAGACAAGGAAGACCTCGGTAACTACCGGTCAATCACGCTCCTTTCGGTCACCTACAAAATATTCACGAATTGTGTCCTCGCCAGAATCCGCCCAACCCTAGACGCGGCGCAACCGATCGAACAGGCTGGATTTCGTCGTGCTTACATCACCATGGATCACATTTCGTCGTGCTTACATCACCATGGATCACATCTCGTCGTGCATACATCACCATGGATCACATTTTGTCGTGCATACATCACCATGGATCACATTTCGTCGTGCATACATCACCATGGATCACATTTCGCCGTGCTTACATCACCACGAATCACATTTCGTCGTGCATACATCACCATGGATCATATTTCGTCGTGCATACATCACCATGGATCACATGTCGTCGTGCTTACATCACGATGGATCACATCTCGTCGTGCATACATCACCATGGATCACATTTCGTCGTGCATACATCACCATGCATCACATGTCGTCGTGCTTACATCACCATGGATCACATGTCGTCGTGCTTACATCACCATGGATCACATTTCAACCTGCTGCTGACTGATCGAAACAGCCCGATAGTACCAGACCCCACTAATTGATACCTTGATTGACTACAAGAAAGCGTTTGACTCTGCAGAACCAAAATTCATCTGACAATCTCTATAAGATCAAGGAATCGACCAGGGATACGCCAAGAATACTTTCTGCATGCTACACCGATTGAACTACTACCTCAAAAAGACCGGTGGTAGCACCCATACAAAGAGCAGACTTCATCAGACCGGGATACCTTTGGCTTCAACATAAATGAAACGCTGCTAAATGAATGACCTTCGTTTTGCAGATGATCTAGTACTTATCACGAGGCAGTCACAGACGCCAATGAAATGCTAGCAGCGCTCCACTGAGAGGGAAAGAGAGCGCGACTCGCAGTGAACACATCTAAGACGAAAGTCAATCGATTCGCTTTCCACGACCCAGTCTTCCTAGACGGAGAGAGACTGAACGACGTGGACGAGTACATCTACCTTTGACGACGAGGACGAGAACATCTACCTTTGACGACGTGGACGAGAACATCTACCTTTGACGACGTGGACGAGAACATCTACCTTTGACGACGTGGACGAGAACATCTACCTTTGACGACGTGGACGAGAACATCTACCTTTGACGACGTGGACGAGAACATCTACCTTTGACGACGTGGACGAGTACATCTACCTTTGACGCCCGCTCAACCTTGCAGAAAACAAGACGGCATCGCGTGAGATGGGCGGCTTTCTCTCCAATAAAGCCGGTACTGGACAACCTCTACGACCAGAGGATTCGCATATCTCTGTTCAACCCCACAGTACTACCTGCAATATGTTATGTGGCCAAAATATGGACACTCACGAAAGACTCAGAGGGACCTAAGCCTCCCTCGACAGACGCATGGTCGGCCTCTCGCTACATATTCAGCGCAGAAAAGGTCTTCACAACTCGGACATACGTCAATTGTCCCTAGTAGAAGATGCAGTTGTTAATGCAGACAAGATGAAACATCGCTGGGGAGGGGGTGGGGAGGGGGACACTTACTGCGAAGAATAGACGATCGTTGGAGCACAACGACAGCAATATGGCACACTGAAGAGAAGAAACAACCACGGGGACGACCATCAACACGTTGGTTTGACTCCCTTACATCCCGCAACAACATGTACGATGCCACAGATGGACGACTCATTATCCACTGGTCCACCGTGGCCCAAGACAGAGACCGTTGGAAGAGAAGTTGGGACCCGCAAACATGTACCAAAGGTGTCAAGGCTTAGCTAGAGCATCTGACGGCCGTATATACGCATTTGATAATAACCATTGGAGTCAGACAAGGCTGTGACTTACCATCACTTCTATTCATTACTTACTTGGATTACATAACATTTGTAGCAAACCACGAAGGCAACGAAACTGCAGAAAGTGAAGACCATGAGTCGATAAAGGAGTTACTTTCTACAGACGACCACTGTCTAATGTTCGAAGATGATAGTGACTTACAAGATCATACAGACATGTTTAATACAATTTGTGAGAGATACAACACGAAGATTAGTACATAATGGACAGAACCCTGGACAAATCACAAGACCATCTAAACATACTTGTCAACAATAACAGTATCAAACAAGTGCATGAGTTTAAGTGCATGGAAAACATTTTCACGGAGGAGAACGATTGGACAATGAAATCGAAGCCAGATGTAAAAAGCAGCTGCTGTGACTAACCAGATATCACCACTACTCAAACATAGAAATATCAGTATATAAACAAAACGGCAACTGATAAACATTATTTTCTTACCAACTGTATGATACCAGTGCCAAACCTGGCCTCTGTCGAATGCACAGAAAAATAAATTGCAACCTGTGAAATTAGACGCCTGAGAAAAGTCACCAATGTCATCAGAAGAGACAGAAGGAGAAATACCGACATTATACAAATTGTGGGAACAACTTCTTCCCAAGAATACATGCATAAACAGAAGGTTAAGTGGTTTGGTCATCTCATGACAGAAGGTTAAGTGGTTTGGTCATCTCATGACAGAAGGTTAAGTGGTTTGATCATCTCATGAGAATGAAACCAAATTGACAACCATTAAATTCATACAATAGTAGGAGATGGGGTTTCGAACAAAGGGAAGAACCTTAAGGCAAATGAAGAGACAGCACCAAAGACACCCTAAGCTAGAATAAGCTCACAACAACCACAGCAACACATCTGAACCAAGAGCGAGACCTACAGCTCCCCACTACGGCCTCAGTGGAAGGATAAAGTGAGTCAGTAAGTATGTATGTTTTCTCAGTTTGTTCATTGTACTTGTGATCCTGATTGTTGATGTCACTGTTAAAATAAACTTATCACGTCAAAGAAAGAAGATACTGAACAGTTCCTGTCAATATCGTGGAAGATGTTATATTTAAACTGAATTAATATAAACATCACATAGGACATTACGTTTTTAAACGCTAGAATTTAACTTCACTTGTTAGTGATTCAAAGGGTCCTGCGGAAGACGGATGTGTCGGACCGAAAGGTGCAAATATCGCAGTCAAGCTGTAAACTAGCGACACAACGCATTACGTTCTCTGGACTACATTCTGCTACTTGCAAAACCCTATTCGGGGCTTGGAACCAGGAGATTGAGAACGAACGCAGAAGAAGAAGAAGAAAAAGAAGAAGAAGAAGAAGAAGAAGAAGAAGAAGAGTGAATCAAATGTGTAAGCCACGGCAATTGACTGATGGCAAGAGAACATTCGGTTAACCACAGTTGAGGTTCGAAGATATGTGCAAACGTGAAATGATGGTCCTGGACATGAGTCTGACAACCTGAGAAGACGAAGCTGCAGATCGATCCAAGTGGGGATGAACCCTGAAGGACCACCTCACACTTACAACACAGAGAAGTGAAAAGACAATGCAACAAGGAGACAGACAACAAGGAAAAGTAAGAATACATTTCTTGTTATTTACCAAGTCGTATCATCCTATAGTCATGATTGCAAGGGGCTAATACTACAACTACTTGTTAGAACCAAATCTGGTGTTTACAAATGCAAACACTTCCCGATAAATTAGAGAGCTGAAATTTTCAGGACAGCTACAAAGGCGATGATAATATACTTTAAAGATACTTTAGGGACAATGTTGAAATTCTGTTCAACTGTGCATCTATGTGCAAACGGACATGTGATTGTATGTGTTTGTAAATATATATATATATATATATATATATATATATATATATATATATATATATATATATATGAGGCGTGTTCAAATGAAACCGGACCAAACTACAACAAGTGAACATACGTACGATGTACATGATGACCTCACTTCTGGTGTAAACAGCACACACCAACCGATAATTTTGCAAAATGTCATTATCCTCCGACTCATAGTTTCCTCAGCAGGTCGTTGAAAACATGGCGGGTGTGATAGGAAATCCATCCAGAGTTGATCACCGAGCGGTGATTTGGTTTCTAACAGCTAAAGGATGTCGAGCAGTTGACATTCATTGCAGAATGCAGGCAGTGTATGGTGACAAAAGTGTTGAAGATACAGTGAAGAACTGGACAGCGATGTTTAAGGAAGGACATGAGTTAACGAAAGATCTTCCGAGACCAGGCCAGGCGCATATTGTTGCGTGAACTCACGTCCTTCTTTAAGAATCGTTATCCAATTCTTCACTGTTGTCTTCGACACACTTTTGTCACCATACGCTACTTGCATTCTGCGATGAATGTCAACTGGTCGACATCCTTCAGCTGTTAGAATCCGAATCACCGTTCGCTGACCAAGTCTGGACGGATTCCGTATCTTTACCGCCATGTTTTCAACGGTCTGCTGATGAAACTATGAGTCAAAGGATAATGAAATGTTGCAAACTTGACGATTGGTATGTGCTGCTTACACCAGAAGTTACGTCATCATGCGCATCGTACGTATGTTCCTTGTTGCAGTTTGGTCCAGTTCCATATTAACACGCCTCGTACATATATATATATATATCCGTGAGCATGTATGTGCGGGTAAACAGCACATACTAACGGATAATTTTGCAAAATGTCATTATCCTCCGACTCATAGTTTCCCCAGCAGACCGTTGACGCAGACGTGTGTTTGTTTGTTTTTTTAATATTACAGACGCGCGCAAGTGTATGTCAATAGCCGGTTCAAATAAAAGTTTCGACACTTCTCTTCAAAATTACTTTAGCTTCACTCGTTTAGGTTGACGATCACCTTCGAAAGTCGATACATCACAGGACGAGAAATTGAGATGACCAGGTTGTTGGGAAAAAAAAAACTACCAAAGAGAACATGAACCAATTTCAGGGTTCCAACCGTGAAATTATACTGCACTAATTAGTTATTAATGTATTAATTAATTTTTGTTGAACTTCATTTATTCTAGTTTCAAAGAAGCATCAACATCTTCTATTGCAATTACATTTGTTAAAGCAGTCTTAAATAATCCAAGTAAATGCACATGTACTGATTTAGTAACAAATATTAGATTTTCAATATTGTATGCATTTATTTTTGGAGAGCACCTTATAGGGACGAAGATCCGATGAACGAGCTGACGCCAGTCATCGACTTATGGCTGTTTACGACAGGGTCAGCGAGCCTGAATTAACAAAGAGCCTAATTCGCCCGCACGTGGTGTTCCTGGAAACAGAAGAATGGTGATCGATGAGGGAAGGAAAATCCAATCACCAAAAATGTGCGATGCTGAAGCCGGATGTGTCTGGGCAGAGAGAATCAGATATTGTAGATTCGCTGTAAACTACGTAATAAAGTGTACATTTCAGGACAACCAACGAAGAACAGTTAGAACTAAAAATTGACCTTTTTTAGTCAGACAATCTTGGAAATCACAACACAGAATTATAGGGAAAAATATGCATGGGACAGATTAGAGTGAACACAGAAGTATAGGGAAAAATATGCATGGGACAGATTAGAGTGAACACAGAAGTAAAGTGAAAAATATGCATGGGACAGATTAGAGTGAACACAGAAGTATAGTGAAAAATATGCATGAGACAGATTAGAGTGAACACAGAAGTATAGTGAAAAATATGCATGGGACAGATTAGAGTGAACACAGTATAGTGAAAAATATGCACGGAATAGATCATATTGAAGACCGCTATTGTGAACTTTTACAAACGGATTCGATTTTAAGTCATTGTTCGAACTCCCTCGGATTAGTACAACACCGATAAAGATAATAATTATGGTCTCTTATTAATGCATTGAGTAAAACAAGAGTCAGTCCCTTTCGTTTAAGAACAGGTAAACATGGATTATTAAAACAAGTTAAATGTAGTCTTATAACAGATACTGTTGTCGGGGATAAAGTGTAACATATTTCATTGTACTATGCCTCAGCCTATAATTAGGTGGGAAAGTCATTTTGTAATCCTCGTTGTGTTTTATTACAAAATAGTAAGCCAGGTACCAATTTACAATTGGGTTGACTAGAGCGTGTTGATGACGGGAATTGAATCCTGTGCCTTTGCCGTGAGTGCGATGTTTCTACCACTCTGCTACGAAAACACTTATTATAGGCGATTACCCAATCTAAATCGCCACCACGTGTTTCACAAAAGCGGATGTCCAGAGAGACCCGTGGCCACACCCTGCATATCTGTCTCAATCATAAGGATATACGATATCAGTTCTGGCTGGGCAGTCCATAGCTAGGACATTGTCCTGGTGAAAAGATTGCAGATCCTGCACGACTAATGAGCCCCAATACAGAAGAAGAAGAGTGGGAGAAGAAGGAGGAGCAGCAAGAAAAAGTAAAAAAAGAAGAAGAAGAAAGAGAATAATATAAAGCATAAGGAGGAAAAGGAGGAGGAGAGAAGTAGGACATGAAGAAGAAAAATACAAAGAAGACAAAAATATGAAGAATACGGAGAAAAGACAAATAATAAGAAGAAGATGACGAAGAAGAAGAATGAAGAATAACACGAAAAAGAAGACAACGAAGACGGCGAAGAGGAAGAAGTAGAAAAAGAAGAAAAAGAAGAAGAAGAAGAAGAGAAAGAGATTGATAATTCAATAAAAGTAATATAATAAGAAGAAGAAGAAAAAGAAGAAGATGAACAAGAAGAAGAAAATAAAGAGAATGATAATAATCGAAATGGAATATAATAATAATAAAAAGAAGATGAACAATAAGAAGAGGAAGCAGAATAAGAAGAAAAGGAAGATACAGATGAAAAGCAAGAGAAACAATTGATACTTGTGATTACTTTATGGTGCAGAAACATCAACAATGAATAACAAGTTGGAAAAGAGTATCGAAGCCTTCGAAATGTGGGTATATAGAAGATTTGGTCGCATTTCTTGGAAAGAGAAGAAAACAAATTTGGAGGTATTGGAATTGTTGTGGGTGAAAAGAGAATTAATGACCGAAATCAGGTTCAGACAGTTATGTTATTTTGGTCATACAACAAGACATACCTCCTTGTTGAAGACCATACTGTAGGGTAGGGTGGAAGGCTGTCTACCAAGAGGCAGAAAACGTTTTAAGTGGGTGGAAAACATCAGGAGATGGACTGGAAAAAGCCTCTCAGATTGCACAATTACGGCAAGTTATAGAGTACACTGGAGAGCTATTGCAGCCGACATTCGATGCGGAGATGGTACATGAACTGAACTAAATTCGTTTCGCCAGTGTTCTTCGCTCCATTTACCTTTGAGCAGCTCGAAGCTTCTTAGCATCTGCTTTCGTAAGTACTTTAATTTGCAGTTATAAACCATGACTTGGACAACCATGCGTTTGATGGCGTCAGTTCATGTTGTGTCGTTTCTCATCTGTTGAGCTAGATACGAGCAGTTTGGTTTCAGACAGAACACCGGAACAAGTGAAGGGACTTCCTGTCTGAGAACGATTATCGACAAATGCATGGAGGCGCACTAAGACGTATGTGCCCACTTCATTGGTTTCACTAAAGCGTTTGATAGCGTGACGCATGAACAGCTAATAAAATGTTTGGTGGAAATACATTTGGACGGTAAGGATATCAAACTTATCACAAACTTGTATTGTAATGAGACGCAACCAAGTATACATATAAAAAATAGGTTAGGCTGTGGTGTGTACTGTCTCCTGGCCTACTTAATTTATACACAGGCAAAATGTTCAACAAATTAGAAGAAATGCCTGGATTTTAATTTAGGAGGACGAAGTATCAATAATATCATGAACGAAAGACTGTTAATGGCAGAAAATACAGTACATCTGCAGAACATAATGCATTCGATAAACAGCAAGTGACATCAATGTCAGCTGTAAATCAATATCAGAAAGACTTAAGTTATGGTGTTCACAAAAGAAAAGAAACTTCACAAGCTGACATCCACATAAATGGAGAAAGTCTGGATGAAGTTTCAGGCTATTTATGCCTTGGCTAGCTAATAACAGAGTATTGAACATGCGAAAGAGAGATCATTAAGAGAGTTGCAATAGCTAATAACACATTTAACATAATGAGACATACACATCTTTCCATGCAGGTATATTTAGAACTTAAAATGTGTATGATTAAATGTTACGTGCGTTCAGTTTTATTGTATGGTGTAGAAATCTTGTCATTGACAAAGTAAAAAATAGAGAAAAATATTGTGGCGTTCGAAATGGGGGTCTCCAAAAAACTTGAACGAGTTTCTTGGAAAGATGGGAAGATAAAAAGAAGAAAAACAAAATATGTTGGTCATGTCATGAGACATTACAGTCTGCTGAAGATGGAGGGTGGAGGGCAAGAGAACCACAGGGCGGCAGAGACACAAAAATGTGGTCGGTACACAGTCTGACTGTGTACCGATCTGGCACTTGATAAAATCAGCTGGAGATTCATTACCATCAATATCCGATGAGGAGATTCCACTTGATGGTGATGATGATGATTATGATGAGGATGAAGGGGATGGTGATGATGGGGATGAAGATTTTGGGGGTGATGATGATGGGGATGAAGATGTTGGGGTGATGATGATGGGGATGATGATGTTGGGGGTGATGATGTTGGGGGTGATGATGATCGGGATGATGATGATGGGGATGATGATAATGGTAGAGATGATGATGGGTGTAATGATTTTAGGGGTGATGATGATGGGGGTGATGATGATGGGGATGAAGATGTTGGGGTGATGATGATGGGGATGATGATGGGGGTGATGATGATGGTGGGGATGATGATGATGGGAATGATGATGATGGGGATGATGATTTTGAGGGTGATGATGATGATGATTATGATGATGATGGGGATGATGATTTTGAGGGTGATGATGATGATGATTATGATGATGATGGGGATGATGATGATTGGGATGATGATGATGGGGATGATGATGTTGGGGGTGATGATGATGGGGATGATGATGTTGGAGGTGATGATGATAGGGATGATGATGTTGGGGGTGATGATGATTATTATTACGATGATGATGATGATGATGATGACCATGATGAGGATGATGATGATTATGATCATGATGATGATGATGGGGATGATGATTATGATGATGATGATGGGGATGATGATGATCATGATGATGTTGATCACGATAATGGAGATGATGATGATGGGGATGATGTTGACGGGGATGATGGTGATTATGATGATGATGATGGTGAGGATGATGATGATGATGAGGATGGGGAAGATGATGATGGTGATGATGATGGGAAGCGTGATGATGGGAATGATAATCATAGGGATGATGATCTGTTGAAGAATGGGTTTAATTCGTTTGAAGATGAATGTTATGACAATGGAGCAGAAATGAAGTAAAACAAAGATTCTCTTTAACTTTGACAAAACAGACGATAATTGCAAACTTACCCAGATGTGAGGACAGGATTGCTATCAGCCAAAACGTGTCTCCAAACGAGACTTGACATGTCAGTAATCCTTTGACAAATAATTGAGTCTGGAGTCGAGGACACATTCTACAAGTCATGATAACAGTTTGATGGCAATAATGTGCATAGTAAAACTATCACAAACACATCAGCGCAAGTTTAATTGTTATAGTTGCACAGGTTATATATGCACAATTATTTCGACCTGGATACAACAAAACACAATATCAGTATTGCTCATCTATATCATTATTGTTAAGAAGGAAGACTAACATCTGGTCAGGCATAATATACTGATCGGAGATATTAGTCAGGGTCAGGCAAAATATACTGACCCAAGACCCTCACCTTGGCTTCCTCGTAGCCCTCCCTGGAGACTGTTTTTTTTCATGGCAGCCTGGTTAACGAGGTGAGGGATCGACGTGATCCCCGTAGTAGTGAGTGACGCGCAGATGAAGCCAATCATAGCACAATCGCTTGGATGACCCTGGTCCACCTTCATCCGCACGCGTGGAAAGTGAGGAAAGCTTCTGTAACACATCACTTAACGCCCTTTTCAGGGCGCACAAAAGAGTAACCTTACTCCTTTCCGTCTTCGCTGGACTGTCTCAGCTAATTGCAAGACAGGTGTCTATTTGCAGCTGGTTAGACAAAGCGATACGCTATATAGAGTGAACATATCTAATGTGAATTGCACACGTTTTAAACACTGTCATTCAGAATGGCCCTCCCTTTGATGTTATAATGTTATGACCTACGATTTCTCTTACACCTTTGATCCCAACTAATCGTGATATGAACCACCAGAATTGGAAATATGGCGGCATCAAGTTCAAACCAAACCTAAGTTTGGTTATTGTAGAGGGTGGCTTCTTACAACAGCCAATCTGTCTGGCTGTTATAAGCTTCCTGGCAAGTATGCAAAACGGTAGGTTCTCATTCCTTTCCGAACGTGGAGTAGTGATCGCACCGAGACAAACATCTGGTGTCTCTCAAACCGGACACAGTGGGATTTGAACCTGCTGCATTCGGATTATGAAACGAGCGTTTCAGTCATAGACCGCTCTGCCTCACTCAAGTTAATATAGACGCACTGTTGTTATGAATTTTGTCAAAAACAACGTAGGAAAAGCTTACGTCGTTTTTATAAACATATATCGAATCTTCCTGTCAAAATCTCACTGTGTTAATTGCATACTTTTTTCATTAACCTTCATAGCAAAATGATAATTGTTTGTGATTGTAGAATTTAAGTTTATATTCATATCTTCATAGCAAAATGATAGTTTCTCGGAGTTTTCGCTTAGCGTATTTAATTCCACCCTCTTTTCACAATGCAAATTGTTAATGTTCGTTTAGCGTATTTAATAACACCTTTATTTCAAAATGATAATTGTTTGGGAGTGTTCATTTAACGTATTTATTTTCCCCTTTATTTCAAAAGCCACACAATGTAGACCCGTGTTAATTTCCTTCTTGAAGTTACCTTGGTAACGTGTAACTGTGGTTCTTTTTACACGACGAAATGTACTGAAGAAGGTGGACATTCATCCTCCTGGCTGTAGTGCTATGGGAGGCTTCTCAGTAGGTTCTCCATTAGAGGGATCGTATTCTCTGCACCCATATAATTGACCAGACTGTTTTGTAACACAGACCGTTTCCGGAGGCACAATGAGGAAGGTAGATGGGGTCGTTCTCCTAATGTTACAGGATAACCTTATCTTAGATTTGGGTCGTTCCCCGAATGTTACAGAAGAACCTCGTCTTAGATTGGGGTTGTTCTCCGAATGTTACAGGAGAATCTTATCTTAGATTGGAGTCTTTCTCCAAATGTTACAGGATAACCTCGTCTTAGATTAGGGGTCGTTCTCCGAATGTTACAGGAGAACTTTATCTTAGATTGAGGTCGTTCCTCGAATGTTATACCTGACCCTGATGCTACACTTTATTCCCAGTTGGGGTCTAGGTCGGAATGTTACATCTAACACTGATGTTAGGTGGGTGGGATCTCAGTCAGAATGATACATCTAAAACTGATGTTAGGTGGGTGGGGTCTCTGTCAGAATGTTACATCAAATACTGATGTCATTTAGGTGGGGTCTCGGTCAGAATGTTACATCAAATACTGATGTTGAGTGGGGTCTCGATCAGAATGCTACATCTATCACTGATGTTAGGTGGGGTCTTGGTCCGAATGTTACACATGACCCTGACATTAGGTGGGGTCGTGGTCCGAATGTTACACATGACCCTGACATTAGGTGGGATCGTGGTCTGAATGTTACACATGACCCTGACATTAGGTGGGGTCGTGGTCCGAGTGTTACACATGACCCTGACATTAGGTGGGGTCGTGGTCCGAGTGTTACACTTGGTCCGGATGTAACTCCTCGTTGCCAGACGGAGTCTTGATTTGTTTTCCGTGTACACAGCTCATATAAGAAAGTTGCTCTCTTGTTTTTCTTGTTCCTTATTTGTGTATGTCTTTCAGTTGCATTACTAACCTCCAGAAGATCATATTCTGTCAGCCATAGCTCACTAGCTAAATGTAATATACATGGATTAACGTCCCCAACGCTGTCTGGGGCTCATTGTGGTTAATTATTTATAACAACGTCTCAATACATCTGAAATTATCTCTTCCCAAAATTTCCTCAAGTTTTGAAACAAAATTTCAGCCAGAAATGAAACGCTATGGTGTGTTTTGTTTTTCTGTGTTGATGGTGAAATAAACATACACAACCAGCACACGACGTGGCGACAGCAGTGGCAAAGCGGCATGTAGTCCTTTACCTAAACACCCCTCAACTACCCCAGCAATGGGAATACAGTCGAAGAACAGTTTTTCTCTGTTTTGTTTTTTAATATGTCCAAATGTGTATTTGTAATGGAATTTTTAGCCTATTTATTTTTTCCCTATTTCAATGCGTACTTGACAAATGAGGATATTGTGTAAATTACTACAATTAATAAATAATAATAATAACAACAATATTAGTAGTTGCCCATCGCAAGCACAGATGGCGACAGCATCAGACTGTTGAAGAGAAATGTGTTCTCTTATGGCTGTAAAGATCAATCCTGGAACGGCATTCCCTGCCACATTCAGGGCACACATATGAGGATCCGGTTGGTGAATTGTCGTCCGTTTTGTATTGTTGGACAGCATGCTTTTCCTGAGCCTTCGCGTTAGCTACACTCTCTGCGATCTGAGCACCTTTGATGACACTAACGTACCACGTGGTACGCTTTCATTAGATTAACCTCATAGACCATCAGCTCATACGGATTTCTATTCTGAAATGTCAATTTACCATACATGTTTTATATATATATATTCTTCTTCTTGTCGCTTATCATGTTATGCCTTTTAGCGTCAGGTCATGAAGAGATCTCTAGAACCAGCGCGTATGTACGCCTCACGCACAGTAACCTTTACCGCCTCAGATATTTCTGTAAGCCGCCTTTTTCGTGATAGGCCTTTGGCTTTGAATCCGTTGTATCTGTATAGCATTGCTTGGGGGGGGGGGGGGGGGTGTTATGTGGTGGTAGGCTTGTTATGTGACCAAATCACTTTAGTTGTTGTCTTTTAATGTAGTCTAATACTGGTGTTGTTCCCACTAGTCTCTTGATGTCATCGTTTCTGATCATGTCTCTCCTTGTTATGTCCAATGATTTTCGCAGGTATTCCATTTCTTGTATTACGATGTGTCGTGTTCCATTTGGTGTTAGTGTCACTATCTTGTTGTGAATCCTTTGGTAGTTATTCTCACGCGCTTGCATTCAAGTATTGGAGTTCATTGTCCAATCATCTGATTTGCCTTATTGCATCTTTGTTGGATTTCCGATGTAATAATTCCATCTGCTGATTACATGTTCGCAAAGTATGTTAAATCTTTTACCTGTTTGATTTTCTGTTTTTCAATGATGATATTGAAGTCTCCGGCGATTTTATATATTTTCATGACCTCAGTTTCTTATATATTGATTTTCATGCTGTTTTCTTTACATGTTGTATTTAGTTCATCAATATGTTATTGCAATTGTAATTCTTGAGTTGATGTGACTGCTTGAACCTCGGCAAAAAGAAGTTCATTCTATGTTAATACCTTCATTTGGGTTGGTTGTATTACAAATGTGGTCTATATATATATAATGGACAACATAGGGGAAAGTACACGTCCTTGTCATACTTCTGATTTGATATGAAATGCTGCTGAGATTCCGGTTATTGTTCGAACAGAAGACCGGCTGTCAATGCAGAGACTTTTGCACGAGTTAATTAGGTGATCGATTGCTCCATAGTATGCCAATATTTCCACAGATGATGTCTATCTACCCTGTCAAACGTTTAGTTTTTTTTCTACAAACGCAACATACAGTTGCTGATCGTATTCAATTGTTTTCTCCATCAATTGTCTGACAGTAAAAATTGCATTCGTACAGCTTTTGTTCTTTCTAAATCCCATCTGAGCTGAAGTTCGATGATGTAGCATAATCTGTTTTCCAAGATTTTACCAAATATTTTGCCAGTTTGGCTCAGGAGCGATATTCCTCTATATGGTGTGCAGTCTCTTTTGCAACCTTTCTTGTCCATACTGGAATTATAATTGCGTTTCTCCAATCTTCTGGCATTCCCCGTGTGTTCCATCCTAGGTTATACAATCTATGTAGCCACAATATCCCTACCTGAGTGACTGATTTAATTAATTCAACAGGAATTTCGTCAGGCCCTGGACATTTGTTGGATGGAGCAGCTTGTAAAGCACGTCTGATTTCTGAAAGTGGGATGTTTGGTTCTAGCTTCATGCATACGTTAACGTTAGTATCTTGTTTGTCATTGATCCCCGTTGTTGGTAAGTTTAGAAGTTCTTCAAAGTAATGCTGCCATATGTTCAGGACTAGTTGAGGGTTATTTATTACTATTCTATTGTCGGCGTTAATTATCTCTGTTGGATTGTAACAATCATATCTTCCTCTCATACTTGTGACTTTCATGTAGAATTAAGTTCCCCATGCTCTTTCCAAGATTTAGATTTCGCCTCCTTAATTTCCAACTTTCCATGATATCTTGCTACGTGATATCCGACATAGTCTTGATCCTTTTGCTTTTAGCCCATACTTTGCATCTAGTCTTCTCCTTTTGCTTTTAGCCCATACTTTGCATCTAGTCTTCTCCTTTTGCTTTTAGCCCATACTTTGCATCTAGTCTTGCTCCTTTTGCTTTTAGCCCATACTTTGCATCTAGTCTTGCTCCTTTTGCTTTTAGCCCATACTTTGCATCTAGTCTTGCTCCTTTTGCTTTTAGCCCATACTTTGCATCTAGTCTTGCTCCTTTTGCTTTTAGCCCATACTTTGCATCTAGTCTTGCTCCTTTTGCTTTTAGCCCATACTTTGCATCTAGTCTTGCTCCTTTTGCTTTTAGCCCATACTTTGCATCTAGTCTTCTTCTTTTGCTTTTAGCCCATACTTTGCATCTAGTCTTGCTCCTTTTGCTTTTAGCCCATACTTTGCATCTAGTCTTCTCCTTTTGCTTTTAGCCCATACTTTGCATCTAGTCTTGCTCCTTTTGCTTTTAGTCCATACTTTGCATCTAGTCTTGCTCCTTTTGCTTTTAGCCCATACTTTGCATCTAGTCTTCTCCTTTTGCTTTTAGCCCATACTTTGCATCTAGTCTTGCTCCTTTTGCTTTTAGCCCATACTTTGCATCTAGTCTTGCTCCTTTTGCTTTTAGCCCATACTTTGCATCTAGTCTTCTCCTTTTTGGTAGCTGTTTTGACTTCTTCGTTCCAACAAGCTGTTTTTAACGGTTGTGAACCTCTTGATTCTACAGTGCCACAAGTTGCTTTTGCCTTCTTTGATAGGGTTCGATTCCAGAGAGGGAGCATGAGAAACGGCTACCACATCCAAGGAAGGCAGCAGGCGCGCAACTTACCCACTCCCGGCACGGGGAGGTAGTGACGAAAAATAACAATACCGGACTCTTTCGAGGCCCCGTAATTGGAATGAGTACACTTTAAACCCTTTAACGAGGATCTATTGGAGGGCAAGTCTGGTGCCAGCAGCCGCGGTAATTCCAGCTCCAATAGCGTATATTAAAGTTGTTGCAGTTAAAAAGCTCGTAGTTGGATCTCAGGCGCAGGCGGGCGGTCCGGCTCGCGCCGGTTCACTGCCCGTTGTCTCCTGCCCTACCGTCTGCCGGCTCTCTCCCACGGGTGCTCTTCGCTGAGCGTCCTGGGTGGCCGGCGCGTTTACTTTGAAAAAATTAGAGTGTTCAAAGCAGCCCTCGGCTGCCTGAATAATGGTGCATGGAATAATGGAATAGGACCTCGGTTCTATTTTGTTGGTTTTCGGAACTGGAGGTAATGATTAACAGGGACAAACGGGGGCATTCGTATTGCGGCGTTAGAGGTGAAATTCTTGGATCGCCGCAAGACGAGCTACTGCGAAAGCATCCAGTGTGTGATAAAGGAAGAGCACTATCAGGAGTGGAGCCTGAGACCTAAGTTAACTTACCACGCCAATACTGCAGAATGACTATCAAAAAATACACCTTCGCGGGGTCTAATAGAGAACATGTGCTGGAATTAGACCCTCGAAAATTTTGGGGCTACCCTATAAGAAACTTGATTGTCTCGCTAAGGGAATTGACGGAAGGGCACCACCAGGTGTGGAATCTGCGGCTTAATTTGACTGAACACGCCAAAACTGTAGAACAACTGACAAATCGAGAGCACTGCCGTTTGGGTCTAATAATGAACGTACGCTGGTATTAGACTCACGGATGACAAGTCAGCTCTCAAACACTCAAATGAAAGAACGCTACGGAAATCGTGTTTTAACTCTGCAGAAACCGCAGATTTCAAATACCTGGTCATTGACAAACAAAAGCTCTCAATAAATTCGTCTGACCAAATAGTGAACGGGTGCTGGAAATAGATCATCTGAAGACAGGTCAGTTTTACCCTATAAATGACTGGGCGTTGCTACGGAAAACCAGCTCAAATCGAGAGGAGCCGCAGACACTTTGGTTCACGTACCAGGCTGATAAGCCAAGGGCGCGAGGCTACCATGTGGGGGATTGCGACCGAACCCTTGTAAGCCGCAATCCCGCCCAAAATCTCAGCACCACTGCAATGGGAGGCTCCTACATGCTCGGGACCTGGGGCTTGCGCCCTAGCCCTATCAGGTAGAGCCACAGTAAGAGGTCCTTGCCGCCCGCAAGTCAAAGCGGGCGGACAACTGCTTGATACTCACCCTATACGGCGATGGGGTGCGAAAAAACACCAACCAAAGACTTAGTACCTGGTCGGGGTGTCGAAAACAGTAGAGCAGCCACCTCACTGTGAACTGTCAAGACTCAACCACCGACCATGAGAGTTGTCCGCACACCAGGCGAACAACATCTCGGTGACATTACCAGGCTTGTCCTCTGGCTGAATGCACTCCGGCTACGATATCTACCTCTGTACGTTATCAGCCATATAACTATCATACTGGACGCAGAAGAGATGCAGACCAGCGGACATTGCACACCTGCCCCACTGTGTCAACACCCCAGGTGGCGGGGAATGCTAGGCGTACCATCCCTGCATAGAAGCCAAGAAAATAAAGGGAAAAAGAGATACCCCACTCAAATGCAAATGCTACGTTTCTGGCAGGACGTCACGATCCTGGGATACAGACACACTGGACTGCCTCTCTTCCGGGTAAACCAGTCCATCTCATATATCATATCATCATTGCACCCTATAGACACGAGTAGTGAAGACTCGATAGTCTGGTAAGACAACTTCCATAGGAGAGAAAACTCTGATCGTAAACAACTGCTGCCTTGCAGATAGGCTGGGGACAGCCAAAGGCTAAGGAGGGCATCCCTACAGAAACGCCTGTTGAAATCGGATGCACGGGGCCGCAAGCCTAACAAAACAGTGCAACGTAAATCACAGTATGATGGCAGTACAACCTATTCGAAAAACGTATGGCGCTCATCCTGAGGAGACCCGCCAGGCAGCGATAGCGCCGGGCCTCACGCCTCGAAGGGGCCCACCCTTGACTACTGGTGGTCACCCACCCATGTGTCGTGGAGTCAAGGCACATGGCTATGGGGTAACGTCTATTGGCCAAAACTTCAAGACCCTCAGAATATTACAGTGGAATGCGGAGGGAGTCATTAACAAAAAACTTTCCCTAACACACCACCTGCATGAAGGTAAGATTGACGTGGCATGTATCCAGGAAACGCACCTCAACAGTAACCATAAATTCTCAATCAGAGGATACCAGACCTTCCGTCTAGATAGAGAAGGCCACAAAGGAGGGGTCCTGATACTGACCAGAAACAGCATACCGAGTAGCGCGGTACCTGTCAATCACACCGGACAAGCAGAAATTGTAGGAGTTGACATAATGGCTCAAGAGACGAAGCTCCGCATTTTCAATCTGTACGGACCACCAAACAGAGACCTATCGCTCTCGAGTATGGAGGTCAGAGACTCCAACTGCATAGTAGTTGGAGATTTCAACAGCCACTCTGAGAGATGGGGCTACTCTGACACAGACAGCAGAGGTGACGAAGTGGAAGATTGGGAGATAGATGCAAATCTCTCCCTAATCAATAGGCCGGAGGATAGCCCTAGCTTCTATTCAAGAACATGGCATACCACCTCGACTCCAGATTTGGCCTTCTCCACACAGGACATACACTATAAAATAGACCGCCAGGTGCTAAACCAACTGGCAGGTAGCGACCACAGGCCGATCAGGCTAACCATTGACATGGAAGTAGGCCCACAGGAAACAAAACCGCTCCCACGTTGGAATTACAAACGAGCCGACTGGGACAGATTTGCAATCCTGACAGATGGGCTGTGTGAAACCATCAACACACGAAACACCAAAATGAAGCCCATGGTAGAGAGCCTAAGCAAGGCAATAATGCAAGCCGCCACTGAAACCATCCCAAGAGGAGCTAGGAAAAACTATAAGCCCTACTGGAATGATGAGTTACAGAAAGTGGAAGATGCAGTAACAAATGCTAGGAACGTGGCAGAACGTGAAAAATCCATGGAGGCAAACATCGCCCTCAAAGCCGCCACGGCGAAGTACAAACACACTCTCAAGCAAACAGCAAGAGAAAGTTGGAAAAATAAAACGGAAAGTTTAAACCTGGACAAAGAAGGGAACAAGCTATGGAAGCTAGTCAGAGCCATGAACGACGAAACCCCGTCAAATAAACAAATTACTATCAAGCAGGGCGAGAACTTGATCACAGGTAAGAAAGCCGCAAACGCCTTTGTCGATCACTATGCCAGAGCAAACCACATCGAGGTCCCTGCAGATAAGCATACAGACATTAGCGAAGAGCTAAAGGGACACGAAAACATAAATACGGCTCCTGAAGAGCACATGATGGCCAAACTAACCATGCGCGAAATGGAAGAGGCTTTGAGAACACTAAAGAAAAGGAAATCTCCCGGAAAAGACGGGATAACAAACGAAATGCTGATTGGGCTGGGCCAAACAGCGAAGAAAAAACTACTATCAGTCCTGAACCAAAGCTGGAAAAGGGGTATTGTACCCCAGGCATGGAAGGATGCAATACTGGTACCAGTACCAAAAACAGGAAAGGATAAAACAGATCCGAATGGATACAGGCCCATAAGCCTACTGAGCTGTGTCGGCAAGCTGATGGAACGGATGTTAAACACCAGACTGATGTGGCATCTGGAAGAAAAACGAATTCTAATTCCACAGCAAGCCGGCTTTAGACAGCACAGATCCACTGAGGACCAGGTCATCCTCATAGCCCAGGAGATAGAAGATGCCTACCAGGCACAGAAGCACACAGTAGCTGTTTGGGTGGATCTGGAAAAGGCATTTGACAAAGTCTGGAAGGATGGACTTAGAGTCAAGCTGAGAAGAAGTGATGTCTGTGGGAAGATGTACAAGTGGATCAACCACTACCTCAAACAAAGAACGGCCAGAGTCCAAGTACAAGGGCAGATGAGCAAAAAGGTGACACTCGAGCAGGGAGTACCCCAAGGGGGAGTACTGTCACCCACACTCTTTCTGGTATATATAAACGATATTACAGAGAATATACCAAGAAGAGTCCATAGCTCAATGTTTGCAGACGATCTGGCTATGTGGACCTCTGAAAAGAATCTCACCATAGCAAGAAATCGGATGCAAACGGCCCTAACATCGCTGGAAGAGTGGGCGAACTCATGGCTGGTCAAAATAAACGAGGAGAAAACCACGTGCACAATATTCTCGCTCTCATTAAAACCCCAAAGTACCAAATTAAGCCTAAATGGCAAAATCCTGCAGCCAAACGACAACCCAACCTATCTGGGAGTCACATTTGATCGGCGCATGACATGGAAAAGTCAGATTGAGAGAAACCGAATGAAAGCCAGAGAAAGAATGGCGATCATGAGGAAACTTGCTGGCACAAGCTGGGGAGCAGACGAAAGCATACTAAAGAAACTGTACACTGGAAGAGTGAGACCAGTTCTCGAGTATGGCATTGCGGCATGGACAACAGCAGCGAAGGCGAACTTCGATAAAGTTAACAAACTTCAAAACCAAGCCATGAGAATTATAACAGGTGGCATGAAGTCAACGCCAATTGTAGAACTTGAAAAGATTACAAAACTGCAATCCATGACCGATAGAAGAGACTGCAGAGCCCAGCTGCAGTCAGAGAAACTCCGAAGACTGACGGACCATCCAATGTACCAGAGACTAAACAATCTGGGAAATGGGAAACTGAAGCGGAGAAACTTTGCAGAAATAGCCAAAGCAAAGATGCACGAAGATCCCATAAACGCACTAACAACACCAAAACCCATCACTACTGTACGAAAACCTACTTGGAGGCAGGATATATTTCCAGAGGTGGTAGAAAATATACCAGGTATTGCAAACAAAAACTGCCAGAGTGAGAAAGAAAGGAGAGACACTACCCTAAGCTTCATAACGAAAAGCTACCCAAGCATGGACTGGACCCATGCATACACCGACGGTTCTGTAACAAACACTACACAGAACGGAGGGGCAGGAGCATTCCTGAACCTACCAAATGGCAGAAAAATAACACTGTCATTCGCTACTGGTAAGTACACAAGCAATTTCAGAGCAGAGGCAGAGGCACTGAGGGCGGCAGTGGAAGAAATGGTGACACACAGTGAAAATGAGAGCCATATAGTCTTGCTGACAGATGCTCTCGAAGTAGTCACAGCGCTAAAAAGCCAGAAGAACACTGAGCTTAATGACTTAAGAGCAGCACTCTGCAAACTGTGCCAGCAGTCCGCACCAAAAAGGGTGGTGGTACAGTGGGTTCCGTCACACTGCAACATCCAAGGCAACGAGGAGGCAGACAGACTGGCAAAAGAAGGTGCAAGGCTACCACAAACAGATACCAGTATGACGTACGAAGAGTCAAAACGGCTTATCAAAGCCAGATACATGTCCAAATGGGAAACCGAACATACTGGTTACACCAAAAACGATGCCTATTACCAGTTGAACCGAAGAGAGCAGGTCGTTGTCTTCAGACTTCGCACTGGCCACAACAGACTGAGGTACCACCTATTCAACAAACTGAAGATAGGGTGTACCGACGAATGCCCGTGCGGTACTGGTAAAATGACCACTGAACATCTGCTGCAGAACTGCCCGACATACGAGGATCAGAGAGAGCAGATGTGGCCATTGCCAGTGGAACTGCAAGACAAGCTCTATGGTAGTGGCGAGAGTCTCAGGATGACCGCTGCTTTTTTCGAAAAAATAATGGTTACTGTCTGACTGTGTACGCAGAAGAAGAAGAAGAAGAATAAAGTACTGTAAAACGTTGGTAATTCTTTTTCAACTGATTTAATATCTGTAGACAATCTAGCGAAGTTCTCGTCATTGTTCATAACTTAGGCTTTGCTGGTGGCCGTTTCTGTAAGTTTGTTTGATTGATTGATTCTTTTTCTAACATGCCCTTCCGTTTTATCAGCTTTTTGTCTTGAACTTTTATAACCAACATCACCGCTTTGAGATCAGTATCTACACATAAATCTGGCATGGCTCTTGTATTTATTACTGCTCTTTTCTTGTTTCTCTAGACTAGAATAACGACTATTTTACTTCTACAACGCAGATCATGCCATTTGTACCATATAGATACTTGTGACTGTTTATGTTGAAAAAAGGGGTTGGTTATGAAAAAATAATTCAGACTAAATATTTGAGGTAGTCTGCAACCATTACAGTTTTTCTGTCTTTGTTTGTCTCCAAAGTTCCCTAGGTAGCCTGCAACCATTACAGTTTTTCTGTCTTTGTTTGTCTCCAAAGTTCCCTAGGTAGTCTTCCAGCCTTTTCTGTCTAATCCTGGTCGGCCATTGAAACCACATATTACAATGATGTTTTCAGCACAATGAGTATTATTTATTGTGTCGTTGATGGTGTCAAAGAACTCATTACATTCGTCTTCATTATTAGCTGCATTTCAGGGAGCATTTACTTGAATATATGTGGTATCACCATTTTCTTGTATTTTAATTGCTAAAATTCGCTCAGAAACGTATTTTATATCCAAGATACGCTTTGTTATTGTTGGATTTATAATTAATTCTCCTCCAAGTTTTGCGTTTAGGTTTTTGCCAACTCCTGAATACAGAAATGTGTGATCTTGATGAATTTGTCTCCATTCTCTACCATTAATCCTAGTATCTGCTTTACTCATTATTATAATATTCCTAATCTTAAATTCTTCTATTATATCTTCAACCCTGGTGTTCATAACACAGATATTGATCGTGCAAAGCTTAACATTAGCTATCATTATATGTTTTAAGAGTCGTACTCTTGATCTGTTTTGTATTTTATAAGTAAGCGTTGAAGAAAAATTAATTATATATATATATATATATATGTATATATAAATATATATATATATATATATATATATATATATATATATATATATATATATATATATATATATATATATATACGCACATATACTATAGCTGCGTCTGATGAGCAAAAATGTTGTCATTTTAAACTTACAATTTGAAGAAGAAAAGTGCTACAAAATGTACACCTACATCCTTTGATCTGAAATGTCTTTTTTGCACTATATCATGCTTTTTTCCCTTAATTTATATTTATAAAATAGTGGAATCATTAGATTTGTCCTACGCGAGGTGTGTTCTTATATGGCTGTAAATACTGTATATATATATATATATATATATATATATATATATATATATATATATCATCATGTAGCTTGTCCTTTGTAGAACGTCGCTCCCATCACAGTCTGTCTGAAAGAAACTCGTTCTCTTGCCAAAACTCCAGCCTCCGCCATAGTGAGACTCAGGCATTCCTGGATATCTTTGTGCCATCGTCGTCTTGGTCTACCCCTGCCTCTATTGCCTGGCACCATACCTTCCATCACTGTTCTCTCGAGACCGTTGTGTCTCTTGATGTGACCAAAGTATTTGCATTTTCTAGCAAAAATGGAATTGATAAACCAGTTCTCCTCTATGATCAACTCTTGCCGAATGTCTACATTTGTCTTTTTCTCTGTCCAGTGTGTTCTGAGGATCTTTATGTAACATTTTGACTCGAAGGATTCTTTTTCTTCTTCTTCTTCTTCTTCTTCTTCTTCTTCTTTTTCGTACGCTGTCAAACGTCAACCTGTATTTTTTCGAAAAAAATCAGCGGTCATCCTGAGGCTGTCGGCACTGCCATAGAGCTTGTCTAGTGTTGCCACTGGTGATGGCCACATGTGCTTTCTCTGGTCCTCATATATCGGGCAGTTTAACAGCAGATGTTCAGCGGTCATTTTCCCTGTACCACAAGTACATTCGTCAGTGCCACCTATCTTCAGCGTATTGAATAGGTGGTACCTCAGTCTGTTGTGGCCTGTGCGGAGTCTGAAGACCACGTGCTCTCTTCTGTTCAACTGGTAATAGGCATCATTTTTTTTGTAGCCAGTATGTTCTGTTTCCCATTTGGCCATGTATCTGGCCCTAATAAACCTTTTGGACTCTTCGTAAGTCACACTAGAATCTGGTTGTGGTAGTCTTGCGCCGTCTTTTGCCAGTCTGTCTGCCTCCTCGTTCCTTTGGATGTTACGGTGAGATGGAACCCACTGTACCACTACTCTTTTTGATGCTGAATTCTGGCATAGTTGATAGAGTACTGCTCTTAAATCATTAACTTCAGTATTTTTCTGGCTTTTTAGTGCTGTGACTACGGCCAGGGCATCTATAAACAGGACTATTTGGCTTTCATTGCTTTCGCCTGTCAGCATTGCTTCTACAGCAGCCCTCAGTGCCTCTGCCTCCGCTCTGAAATTGCTTGAGTATTTTCCAGTTGCCACTGACAGTGTTATTTTTCTACCATTTGGTAGGCTCAGGAATACCCCTGCCCCTCCGTTCTGTGTTGTGTTTGTTATAGAACCATCGGTGTATGTATGGGTCCAGTCCATGCTTGGGTAGTTTTTCGTTATGTACATCAGGGTTACGTCTCTTCTTTCTTTTTCAGTCTGGCTGTTCTTGTTTCTAATGCCTGGTATATTTTTTACTACCTCCAGAATGATATGCTGCTTCCAGGTAGGTTTGCGTACAGTAGGGATGGGCTTTGGTGCTGTTATGGTTTGTATAGGGTCTTCGCTTATCTTTGCTTTGGCTATTTCTGCAAAGTTTCTCCGCTTTAGTTTCCCATTTCCAAATCTATTTAGTCTCTGGTGCATTGGATGGTCTGTCAGTCGTCTGAGTTTCTCTGCTTGCTGCTGGGCTCTGCAGTCTCTTCTGTCGGTCATGGATTGCAGATTTGTAATCTTTTCAAGTACTTCAATTGGCGTTGACTTCATGCCTCCTGTTATAACTCTCATGGCTTGGTTTTGAAGTTTGCTAATTTTATCAAAGTTCGCCTTTGCTGCTGTTGTTCATGCCGCAATGCCATACTCGAGAACTGGTCTCACTCTTCCAGTGTATAGTTTCTTTAGTATATTTTCGTCTGCTCCCCAGATTGTGCCAGCACGTTTCCTCATGATTGCCATTCTTTGTCTGGCTCTCATTCGGTTTCTCTCGATCTGACTTTTCCATGTCATTCGCCGATCAAATGTGACTCCCAAGTAGTTTGGGTTGTCGTTTGGTCGCAGATATTTGCCGTTAAGACTTATTTTGGTGTTTTGGGTTTATTTGAAAGCGAGAATATCGTACATGTTGTTTTTTCCTCATTTATTTTGACCAGCCATGAGCTCGCCCACTCCTCCAACGAATTTAGAGCCTGCTGCATCCGATTGTTTGCTTTGGTGAGATTTTTTTCAGAGGTCCACATAGAGACCTCTCATTGAATGCGGAGACCTCTCATTGAATGCGGAGACCTCACTGAATGCGGAGACCTCTCATTGAATGCGGAGACCTCACTGAATGCGGAGACCTCTCACTGAATGCGGAGACCTCTCATTGAATGCGGAGACCTCTCATTGAATGCGGAGACCTCTCACTGAATGCAGAGACCTCTCACTGAATGCGTATACCTTATACGAAACATCTAGTTATATCTGATAAAATCCCAAGAAATCTATAGCGATGTCCCGAAATGTATCACACAAAACTTCCCACATCTCTCTTACGTAACTCCCATATCTCTCTGGTGAAAGACCTAGATCTTTCTCATGAAACACCTAGATCTCTCTCATGAAACACATAGATCTCTCTCATGAAACACCTAGATCTCTCTCATGAAACACCTAGATCTCTCTCAGGAAACACCTAGATCTGTCTCATGAAACACCTAGATTTCTCTCATGAAACACCTAGATCTCTCTCATGAAACCCCTAGATCTCTCTCACGAAACCCCCAGATCTCTCTCACGAAACCCCCACATGTCTCTCATGGAACCCCTAGATCTCTCTCACGAAACCCTCACATCTCTCTTACGAAACCCCCACATCTCTCTCACGAAACCCCCACATCTCTCTCACGAAACCCCCACATCTCTCTCACGAAACTTCCACATCTCTCTCACGAAACCCCCAGATCAACTCACGAAACTCCCAAACTCTCTCACAAAACCTGATAGAGACCCTCAAAGTACTCCTAAAGATTTCTTAGAGAGCCCAATCACAACTATCCCAGACCTAGTAATGACCTTCTATAGAGTCCCTATATGCCTCTCATAGTACCCCTAGCAATTTCTCATATAACCCAACCAGAAGTCTCTCGGAACGCATATAGACCTCTCAGAGAACTCGTAGACACATAATCAGTAGAGATTACTCACTGAAACCACAGAGATCTCTCCTGGAGCCAGATCTCTCAAATGGTGTTATTCAAGCGAAAGTGCAGAGAGACCCGTGACCACATCCTTCAATCTGTTTACCCATAACGATATACGATGCCAGTCCTGGACAGCCGTCCAGAGCTAAGACATTGTACTGGTGAAAAGCCTGCAGATTCTTCACGATTAATGATCCTCAACGTAGAAGAAGAGGTTGAGAATGAGTAGGAAGAAGAAGAAGAAGTAGAAAACGACGAAGAAGAAGAACAACAACAATATTTTTAAAAATTATATTATTAACATAAAAATAAAAAGAAGAGGAAGACGAAGGAGGAGTAAGAAAAGGAATAGAAGGAGGAGTAAGAAAAGGAATAGAAGGAGGAGTAAGAAAAGGAATAGAAGGAGGAGTAAGAAAAGGAATAGAAGGAGGAGTAAGAAAAGGAATAGAAGGAGGAGTAAGAAAAGGAATAGAAGGAGGAGTAAGAAAAGGAATAGAAGGAGGAGTAAGAAAAGGAATAGAAGGAGGAGTAAGAAAAGGAATAGAAGGAGGAGTAAGAAAAGGAATAGAAGGAAGAGATCGGGGAAGAGAAGAAAAAGAAAAGAAGTAGAACAAGAAGGAAAAAAACAACCAAAAAAATTAATATGAAAAATACTAAGAAGAAGACAAAGAAGACGATTCTGAACCCTTATAAACCACTAGAGACGTCTCATGGAAGGTATAGGACCTCCCACTGGGCATCAGATATCTCTCACCGAACCAATAGAAACCTATGTGAACCTACATAGACCTTGCCTGAAAGCTTAGAGACCTTTGTCCGAAGTCCTAGAGACCTTTGTCCGATGTCCTAGAGACCTTTGTCCGAACTGCTAGAGGCCAATCACGAAACCCAAAGAGACCTGTCAAGAATCACTAGAGATCTCTCATAGAACCCCATAGGTGATTCTCAACAGACCGATAGTACCACTTCCGCGACCTTAGATCGAAACATAACCATTATCCGATAGAACAAGACGAGGGCTATAACTGATTTGCCACTCGGATGCTCAATTATTTAGCTAAAAACGCAATCAGAAATAAGTATGTGGCTGTCTTATACGAGCGCAGACACACACATTTCGTTACAATAAACAGATTCGTCGTAGACTGGTGTATTGTCAAAAGGAAAATAACTACCTAGTCTAAGGTGATCGCTTAGGGAGAAATTGCCATTGCTGAATAGAGCAGTGAATGCTCAACAACGTCCAGTATTAGCATGGAGATCGAGGCAGTGACTCCGGCTCGGATGTGGCTATCTGGGACCTCTACAATGGGGGTCATAATTGTCTCTGACTCCCAACAATTACATTGGAAGGTGTAGATGAGCTTGTTGTAGCAGAAGGGGATAGTGGACATATGGGGCTCGAACCTCCGGGAGCTTTTGTGAATCTACTGGCTTGGCCATGTTAGGGTCTGCCGGAATAAAAGAACTCAAATTCTTTCCTCAGGGACCCGGCAGTTGGGGCATTAACAAATGACAGATACGACATTTTGAAGTTCATCAACCACCGCCTTTTCAATGAAGACACCTCAGTCGATGAATAAGCAATGCACATATAGAATGATTTCAAAATCATAAGCGTGTCCAGCAGAAAGGGTACCTGAGAGAACCGACCAGGAGTATGTACAACTAGCGAGCTACAAGAACATTTAGTGTCTACACTATTTGCAATTTTCTGAGAGCGCTGAACACCTATGGTACTGCCCCGAGTGCAATGACATAAACTTTGAACATAATAGAACAGCTGGCCTCATCAGTTATCCATCAATGTTTCAACAATTCAGCACAAACTAAATCAGTATAAATTTTATGATTTTATGTTGTTTTCTTCAATCCCTTAAACTACACGAAAAATAAACTAATTTATATCAAATGTCCTTTTAGCAAGATACGTCTACAAAATTACAACACAAGTTAGTTTTTGGGGCCGTTTCATCGAATATACATTTGTTGAGTGCATAAGTATGAGGAAGTTGTACTGCCATATGGATTATTAAAACTAGTCAATACCATCAAAGAATGTAGACACAAAAACCTGGGAGTTACATAAGCAGGCATCAAGCTTCAGGAACCATCAACATATACCCTCTTTGACATTTGCTGAGAGGGACTGGGAATCTTTGGCTCTGCCCAGAGTGGAATGACGTCGATTCTTAACAGAGACACTGCAAAAGATTTAAGAAAGCAAATGATTGAGCTAAGGCAACTTATCCAACAAACGCCTGTTTAACAAACAATAATTTACTTGTGTTGTATTAGACTACTGACCAACTTGACCTTTGACGTTTATGTTGCCTTGAACTTCTATTCAGGCTCCAAAAAAAACGTTCCCATTTTTCTGGGTTAGAAAGCAACGTTTCGTTATGTAGACCCTTATCAACTATCTGTTAAATGCCCACGTTAACAATTAATTAATAAATCATTTTTTTCAAATATTTTATGTTAACTTCATTTTTTTAAATCCATATGAATGATTATGAATGGCATCTGTTGAGTAAAACTGTCAAAATAGATTAGTGTGAAATAACGATCAATCATCTCAAGATTCCTAACGTTTGGATGGATTCTATGAGAATCTTATTGAACGGAGATTTTAAAGGTTAGAGATATTCATTTGAAAATAAATTGGAAAGCGAATCTAGGCTTTACAGCTTGCAAGTTTGAAAAGCGTATATATATATATATATATATATATATATATATATATATATATATATATCTGTGTGTGTGTGTGTGTGTGTGTGTGTGTGTGTGTGTGTGTGTGTGTGTGTGTGTGTGTGTGGGTGGGTGGGTGTGTTGGGTTGTGTGTGTGTGTGTGTAAAAGATGTTTTTCATACAAAGTCATATAAATATATATATATATATATATATATATATGTATATATATATATATATATATATATATGTATATATATATATATAGATATCTACACGAGGCGTGTTACAATGTAACCGGACCAAACTGCAAGTAGTGAACATACGTACGATGCGCATAATGAAATTGTGCCCCCCCCCCCCTCCACCCCCCTTCCACTGTGGTGGAGGATCCCAGCTTAAAAACAAACACGACTCAATCCACCAGGCCCATGTTCTTCTTGGTAGTTTTTTCCCCAACATCCTCGACATCTCAATTTCTCGTCCTGTATTGTATCGACTATCGAAAGTGATCGTCAACCTAAACGAGTAAAGCTAAAAACAAATTGTGAAGAAAAGCTTTTATTGCAATAAAAGAGATAAAGTATCGAAACTGGCTCTTGACACACACTTGCGTGCGTCTGTAATATTTAAAAAACAAAAACGTATACACCCGCACATACATCCGCACGGATATATATATATGCAGATAGATAGATTGACATTCGTCACAGAATGCAGGCAGTGTGTGGTGACTAAAGTATGTCAAAGACACCAGCGACTAACTGGACAACGATGTTTGAAGAAGGACGGGAGTTAACAAACGATTTTCCGAGATCAGGTCAGGCACATTGTTACATTAACTCACGTCCTTCTTTAAACATCGTTGTCCAGTTCTTCACTGTTGTCTTCGACACACTTTTGTCACCATACACTACCTGCATTCTGCGATGAATATCAACTGGTCGACATCCTTCAGTTGTTAGAAACGAAACCACCGCTCGCTGATCAACTCTGGACGGATTCTGTATCACACCCGCCATGTTTTCAGATGTTTCCTGAGGAAACTATGAGTCGAAGGATAATTAAATTTTACGAACTTGACGGTTGGTATGTGCTGTATGCACCAGGAGTGGGGTCATCATGCGCATCGTACGTTTGTTCACTTGCTGCAGTTTGGTCCGGTTTCATTTGAACATGCATCGCATAAATATATTTATATGAGGGCTAATTCAAAATGGAAGTTGTAAAGTAAAGACATGTAGTAATAATGACAAAAATTGTTAAAGTTATGGAACAAAATGTAATAGATCTTAAGTTATAGAGTGCCTTAGCTTATGCCAACACCGCTAAGTGGCGTCCACTTCTGAATAGATTAACTTTAATTTTCCACCATCCTTTTTAAAACACTCCGTATATATAGTTTGTGTGTGTGAGTGCTCGTGTGTGTGTGTGTATATATATATATATATATATAAATGAATATATGTATGTGTAAAATAGGAATATACCTTCGAGCTAACATGCTACAAGAAAGTTCAGACAAAACAATGAATAGCCAAAAATGATAAATACAGAAATTCTAGAACGGCTAGATAAAAAGCAAAATAGGAGGCCAAGATACAGCACAGTGAAAGAGCTGACAGCAGCGAGCGACTCATAGGTGCCTATTTGTATCAGGGCCGGAATGGCAGATCTGACCAAGTCTCTTTTCACCTCCAAGCGATGGCAGTGACAACAGAGTGAACCACAGAAGTTTGGTTGGCAGTTTATGGATCGTGATGGAAAGGCCAACCTCGTACACAATATTCGAGCTGAAATCGGACTTATCGTGTAGAAAGGCGCAGATATCGCAGTCTACATGCAGAATACGACACAACGTCATTTTCTGGGGGAGTGCCGAAGAAGAGAAGAAAGAAGACAGACATACAGACAGGCAGATAGATAGATAGATAGATAGATAGATAGATAGATAGATAGATAGATAGATAGATAGATAGATAGATAGATAGATAGATAGATAGATAGATAGATAGATAGATAGATAGATAGATAGATAGATAGATAGATAGATGTTCCAAAGATATACTAGTTTTATCCCTACGTATGCGTCATATTTTGCGCTCTCGCACTCTCTCTCTCTCTCTTTCTCTCTCTCTCTTCTTCCGCTATCTTCGTCACGTCACCCACATGCACACTCTGTCTCTCTCTCTCTCTCTCTCTCTCTCTCTCTCTTTCTCTAAATGTCTCTCACTCTATTTTTGTCTCTCTGATCTTCAAATGTAAAATCCAGCTGCACGTTCTTTTTTTATTTGTTGAGGTATTGATGTGATGAACTGCTGTCAAACTGAATGTCAATGGTAACTGATTGAAAAAAAAAAAGGTTAACATTTAAGTTCACTTACCACTAGTAGCACTTAGGTACACATGTTTCTCGCCCTAAGTACATGGAATAAAATATGAACACTGCACAAAAAAACTCCATTCATTCGTCAATAAATGCCTACGTAGGATAATGGGTATAAGCTGGCATGACAAGGTGAGGAACAAAGACCTATGAGAAAGGAGCCAACAATAACCAGAAGAGCAACAAATCAAACAAAGGAAATGGGGTTGGATAAGACACATGATAGGGTTGTCAATGGCTTATGTCCCGAAATGAACGGCGGATATTGAACAGAGATTAATTTCTTATTCCCTTCCTCGTTCGTTCTCAGACTACCGCTACCAGGCCCTAAACGTTCTCAGACTCCCGCTACCAGGCCCTGAACACTCTCAACCTCCCGCTACCAGGCCCTGAACACTCAACTTCTCACTACCAGGCCCTGAACACTCAACTTCCCGCTACCAGGCCCTGAATTTCTCAAACTTCTCACTACCAGGCCCTGAACACTCAACTTCCCGCTACCAGGCCCTGAACTCTCTCAAACTCCCACTACCAGGCCCTGAACACTCAACTTCCCGCTACCAGGCCCTGAACTCTCTCAAACTCCCACTACCAGGCCCTGAACACTCAACTTCCCGCTACCAGGCCCTGAACTCTCTTAAACTCCCGCTACCAGGCCCTGAACACTCAACTTCCCGCTACCAGGCCCTAAACACTCTCAACCTCCCGCTAACAGGCCCTGAACACTCAACTTCCCGCTACCAGGCCCTGAACTCTCTTAAACTCCCGCTACCAGGCCCTGAACACTCAACTTCCCGCTACCAGGCCCTAAACACTCTCAACCTCCCGCTAACAGGCCCTGAACACTCAACTTCCCGCTACCAGGCCCTGAACTCTCTCAAACTCCCACTACCAGGCCCTGAACTCTCAAACTCCCGCTACCAGGCCCTGAACTCTCTCAAACTCCCACTACCAGGCCCTGAACACTCAACTTTCCGCTACCAGGCCCTGAACTCTCTCAAACTCCCACTACCAGGCCCTGAACACTCAACTTCCCTCTACCAGTCCCTGAACTCTCTCAAACTCCCACTACCAGGCCCTGAACACTAAACTTCCCGCTACCAGGCCCTGAACTCTCTCAAACTCCCGCTACCAGGCCCTGAACACTCAGCTTCCCGCTACCAGGCCCTGAACTCTCTCAAACTCCCGCTACCAGGCCCTGAACACTCAACTTCCCGCTACCAGGCCCTGAACTCTCTCAAACTCCCGCTACCAGGCCCTGAAAAGGGCTTTGCAAGTAGTAGGATTATGTCCGGAGAACAGAATGCGTTGTTTAAAAATGTACAACTTGACTACAATATCTACGCGTTTCGATCAAACAAATGCGATTCCGTGTGGTTTTTGTGCTTCTTCTCTCAGCGATTCCTTTTCTCTTGGCAAGACTAAATTAATGCAGGCGGTTTCCAGGGTCTCCCCTTGGAGGTGGAATAGAGTCTTTGTCAGCTGTTGTTCACTGACCCTGATGCCTCTTCTTCTTCTTTTTCGATGAACTGATGCTATGCTTCTATCCTGGCGAGGTTGGGGTCTTGGTCGACCCTCCCCCCCCCCCCCCCACAGCTTTTCAGGCATGGTCACTCCCCTTGACCAGACTGTCTCTCTTCGGTCTGTATTTATGGGGCAGTCTTGCAGGATATGTTCTGGTGTTTGATTGAGTGCTCCGCAATCGCACTTGTCGAGGTCTTGTTGAGGTGGGCCTTGAGTCTGCAATATCCTGTCCCGTCTTGAGTCTGATGAACAGCTTTGTCTCACTGCCAAGTTCGTCGACCCTGATTCAAGCAGACAGCTATGTGTCACTGTTTGCTATCAGTTCATCCATTGTCATATCCATTTGTCAGTTCTTTCCCCCACTTCCACATTAGGGATTTTATCATACAATGCCTGTCTCTCTATAATCCACATAATCAGACATTGGGGACAGCCTGAACCTTTCTCTTTATAGTTTTCTTTGTTCCCCACGTTACAGCGCCATGTTGTTATTGTTGTTGTTGGTGTGACTGCTCACAATGATCAGGTTTACTCTTTTGTGCGCCCTAAAAAGGGCGTTTAATGGCGGGTTGCAGTTTGTGTGTGTGTGTGTGTGTGTTTTTGCATTAGCCTTATTTCTTTATTCCATAAGGAGGTGTGCGTTGCACTATGTTTTTAATGTGTGCCTGTCGGCCCAGTCCATCCGACTTCGGCATTCATTTTATGTAAGGGTCTGCGTCGTCCTGCATTTTCTAAGGGTTTGTTTCCTTGGGTTAACTGTTTCTGTGATGGGGATTAAACCCAGCACCTTCTGGTCACTTAACCACTAGCCCACGCGTCCCCATGTCGGGTTGCAGTCGTTCGATACTATAGGGAGCACGTCGATCCCCCACCTCATTAGCCAGACTAAAAATAGGAATATACCTTCGAGCTAACATGCTACAAGAAAGTTCAGACAAAACAATGAATAGCCAAAAATGATAAATACAGAAATTCTAGAACGGCTAGATAAAAAGCAAAATAGGAGGCCAAGATACAGCACAGTGAAAGAGCTGACAGCAGCGAGCGACTCATAGGTGCCTATTTGTATCAGGGCCGGAATGGCAGATCTGACCAAGTCTCTTTTCACCTCCAAGCGATGGCAGTGACAACAGAGTGAACCACAGAAGTTTGGTTGGCAGTTTATGGATCGTGATGGAAAGGCCAACCTCGTACACAATATTCGAGCTGAAATCGGACTTATCGTGTAGAAAGGCGCAGATATCGCAGTCTACATGCAGAATACGACACAACGTCATTTTCTGGGGGAGTGCCGAAGAAGAGAAGAAAGAAGACAGACATACAGACAGGCAGATAGATAGATAGATAGATAGATAGATAGATAGATAGATAGATAGATAGATAGATAGATAGATAGATAGATAGATAGATAGATAGATAGATAGATAGATAGATAGATAGATAGATAGATAGATAGATAGATAGATAGATAGATAGATGTTCCAAAGATATACTAGTTTTATCCCTACGTATGCGTCATATTTTGCGCTCTCGCACTCTCTCTCTCTCTCTTTCTCTCTCTCTCTTCTTCCGCTATCTTCGTCACGTCACCCACATGCACACTCTGTCTCTCTCTCTCTCTCTCTCTCTCTCTCTCTCTTTCTCTAAATGTCTCTCACTCTATTTTTGTCTCTCTGATCTTCAAATGTAAAATCCAGCTGCACGTTCTTTTTTTATTTGTTGAGGTATTGATGTGATGAACTGCTGTCAAACTGAATGTCAATGGTAACTGATTGAAAAAAAAAAAGGTTAACATTTAAGTTCACTTACCACTAGTAGCACTTAGGTACACATGTTTCTCGCCCTAAGTACATGGAATAAAATATGAACACTGCACAAAAAAACTCCATTCATTCGTCAATAAATGCCTACGTAGGATAATGGGTATAAGCTGGCATGACAAGGTGAGGAACAAAGACCTATGAGAAAGGAGCCAACAATAACCAGAAGAGCAACAAATCAAACAAAGGAAATGGGGTTGGATAAGACACATGATAGGGTTGTCAATGGCTTATGTCCCGAAATGAACGGCGGATATTGAACAGAGATTAATTTCTTATTCCCTTCCTCGTTCGTTCTCAGACTACCGCTACCAGGCCCTAAACGTTCTCAGACTCCCGCTACCAGGCCCTGAACACTCTCAACCTCCCGCTACCAGGCCCTGAACACTCAACTTCTCACTACCAGGCCCTGAACACTCAACTTCCCGCTACCAGGCCCTGAATTTCTCAAACTTCTCACTACCAGGCCCTGAACACTCAACTTCCCGCTACCAGGCCCTGAACTCTCTCAAACTCCCACTACCAGGCCCTGAACACTCAACTTCCCGCTACCAGGCCCTGAACTCTCTCAAACTCCCACTACCAGGCCCTGAACACTCAACTTCCCGCTACCAGGCCCTGAACTCTCTTAAACTCCCGCTACCAGGCCCTGAACACTCAACTTCCCGCTACCAGGCCCTAAACACTCTCAACCTCCCGCTAACAGGCCCTGAACACTCAACTTCCCGCTACCAGGCCCTGAACTCTCTTAAACTCCCGCTACCAGGCCCTGAACACTCAACTTCCCGCTACCAGGCCCTAAACACTCTCAACCTCCCGCTAACAGGCCCTGAACACTCAACTTCCCGCTACCAGGCCCTGAACTCTCTCAAACTCCCACTACCAGGCCCTGAACTCTCAAACTCCCGCTACCAGGCCCTGAACTCTCTCAAACTCCCACTACCAGGCCCTGAACACTCAACTTTCCGCTACCAGGCCCTGAACTCTCTCAAACTCCCACTACCAGGCCCTGAACACTCAACTTTCCGCTACCAGGCCCTGAACTCTCTCAAACTCCCGCTAACAGGCCCTGAACACTCAACTTCCCGCTACCAGGCCCTGAACTCTCTCAAACTCCCACTACCAGGCCCTGAACTCTCAAACTCCCGCTACCAGGCCCTGAACTCTCTCAAACTCCCACTACCAGGCCCTGAACACTCAACTTTCCGCTACCAGGCCCTGAACTCTCTCAAACTCCCACTACCAGGCCCTGAACACTCAACTTCCCTCTACCAGTCCCTGAACTCTCTCAAACTCCCACTACCAGGCCCTGAACTCTCTCAAACTCCCGCTACCAGGCCCTGAACACTCAGCTTCCCGCTACCAGGCCCTGAACTCTCTCAACCTCCCGCTAACAGGCCCTGAACACTCAACTTCCCGCTACCAGGCCCTGAACTCTCTCAAACTCCCACTACCAGGCCCTGAACTCTCAAACTCCCGCTACCAGGCCCTGAACTCTCTCAAACTCCCACTACCAGGCCCTGAACACTCAACTTTCCGCTACCAGGCCCTGAACTCTCTCAAACTCCCACTACCAGGCCCTGAACACTCAACTTCCCTCTACCAGTCCCTGAACTCTCTCAAACTCCCACTACCAGGCCCTGAACACTCAACTTCCCGCTACCAGGCCCTGAACTCTCTCAAACTCCCGCTACCAGGCCCTGAACACTCAGCTTCCCGCTACCAGGCCCTGAACTCTCTCAAACTCCCGCTACCAGGCCCTGAACACTCAACTTCCCGCTACCAGGCCCTGAACTCTCTCAAACTCCCGCTACCAGGCCCTGAAAAGGGCTTTGCAAGTAGTAGGATTATGTCCGGAGAACAGAATGCGTTGTTTAAAAATGTACAACTTGACTACAATATCTACGCGTTTCGATCAAACAAATGCGATTCCGTGTGGTTTTTGTGCTTCTTCTCTCAGCGATTCCTTTTCTCTTGGCAAGACTAAATTAATGCAGGCGGTTTCCAGGGTCTCCCCTTGGAGGTGGAATAGAGTCTTTGTCAGCTGTTGTTCACTGACCCTGATGCCTCTTCTTCTTCTTTTTCGATGAACTGATGCTATGCTTCTATCCTGGCGAGGTTGGGGTCTTGGTCGACCCTCCCCCCCCCCCCCCCCACAGCTTTTCAGGCATGGTCACTCCCCTTGACCAGACTGTCTCTCTTCGGTCTGTATTTATGGGGCAGTCTTGCAGGATATGTTCTGGTGTTTGATTGAGTGCTCCGCAATCGCACTTGTCGAGGTCTTGTTGAGGTGGGCCTTGAGTCTGCAATATCCTGTCCCGTCTTGAGTCTGATGAACAGCTTTGTCTCACTGCCAAGTTCGTCGACCCTGATTCAAGCAGACAGCTATGTGTCACTGTTTGCTATCAGTTCATCCATTGTCATATCCATTTGTCAGTTCTTTCCCCCACTTCCACATTAGGGATTTTATCATACAATGCCTGTCTCTCTATAATCCACATAATCAGACATTGGGGACAGCCTGAACCTTTCTCTTTATAGTTTTCTTTGTTCCCCACGTTACAGCGCCATGTTGTTATTGTTGTTGTTGGTGTGACTGCTCACAATGATCAGGTTTACTCTTTTGTGCGCCCTAAAAAGGGCGTTTAATGGCGGGTTGCAGTTTGTGTGTGTGTGTGTGTGTGTTTTTGCATTAGCCTTATTTCTTTATTCCATAAGGAGGTGTGCGTTGCACTATGTTTTTAATGTGTGCCTGTCGGCCCAGTCCATCCGACTTCGGCATTCATTTTATGTAAGGGTCTGCGTCGTCCTGCATTTTCTAAGGGTTTGTTTCCTTGGGTTAACTGTTTCTGTGATGGGGATTAAACCCAGCACCTTCTGGTCACTTAACCACTAGCCCACGCGTCCCCATGTCGGGTTGCAGTCGTTCGATACTATAGGGAGCACGTCGATCCCCCACCTCATTAGCCAGACTAAAAATAGGAATATACCTTCGAGCTAACATGCTACAAGAAAGTTCAGACAAAACAATGAATAGCCAAAAATGATAAATACAGAAATTCTAGAACGGCTAGATAAAAAGCAAAATAGGAGGCCAAGATACAGCACAGTGAAAGAGCTGACAGCAGCGAGCGACTCATAGGTGCCTATTTGTATCAGGGCCGGAATGGCAGATCTGACCAAGTCTCTTTTCACCTCCAAGCGATGGCAGTGACAACAGAGTGAACCACAGAAGTTTGGTTGGCAGTTTATGGATCGTGATGGAAAGGCCAACCTCGTACACAATATTCGAGCTGAAATCGGACTTATCGTGTAGAAAGGCGCAGATATCGCAGTCTACATGCAGAATACGACACAACGTCATTTTCTGGGGGAGTGCCGAAGAAGAGAAGAAAGAAGACAGACATACAGACAGGCAGATAGATAGATAGATAGATAGATAGATAGATAGATAGATAGATAGATAGATAGATAGATAGATAGATAGATAGATAGATAGATAGATAGATAGATAGATAGATAGATAGATAGATAGATAGATAGATAGATAGATAGATAGATAGATAGATAGATAGATAGATAGATGTTCCAAAGATATACTAGTTTTATCCCTACGTATGCGTCATATTTTGCGCTCTCGCACTCTCTCTCTCTCTCTTTCTCTCTCTCTCTTCTTCCGCTATCTTCGTCACGTCACCCACATGCACACTCTGTCTCTCTCTCTCTCTCTCTCTCTCTCTCTCTTTCTCTAAATGTCTCTCACTCTATTTTTGTCTCTCTGATCTTCAAATGTAAAATCCAGCTGCACGTTCTTTTTTTATTTGTTGAGGTATTGATGTGATGAACTGCTGTCAAACTGAATGTCAATGGTAACTGATTGAAAAAAAAAAAGGTTAACATTTAAGTTCACTTACCACTAGTAGCACTTAGGTACACATGTTTCTCGCCCTAAGTACATGGAATAAAATATGAACACTGCACAAAAAAACTCCATTCATTCGTCAATAAATGCCTACGTAGGATAATGGGTATAAGCTGGCATGACAAGGTGAGGAACAAAGACCTATGAGAAAGGAGCCAACAATAACCAGAAGAGCAACAAATCAAACAAAGGAAATGGGGTTGGATAAGACACATGATAGGGTTGTCAATGGCTTATGTCCCGAAATGAACGGCGGATATTGAACAGAGATTAATTTCTTATTCCCTTCCTCGTTCGTTCTCAGACTACCGCTACCAGGCCCTAAACGTTCTCAGACTCCCGCTACCAGGCCCTGAACACTCTCAACCTCCCGCTACCAGGCCCTGAACACTCAACTTCTCACTACCAGGCCCTGAACACTCAACTTCCCGCTACCAGGCCCTGAATTTCTCAAACTTCTCACTACCAGGCCCTGAACACTCAACTTCCCGCTACCAGGCCCTGAACTCTCTCAAACTCCCACTACCAGGCCCTGAACACTCAACTTCCCGCTACCAGGCCCTGAACTCTCTCAAACTCCCACTACCAGGCCCTGAACACTCAACTTCCCGCTACCAGGCCCTGAACTCTCTTAAACTCCCGCTACCAGGCCCTGAACACTCAACTTCCCGCTACCAGGCCCTAAACACTCTCAACCTCCCGCTAACAGGCCCTGAACACTCAACTTCCCGCTACCAGGCCCTGAACTCTCTCAAACTCCCACTACCAGGCCCTGAACTCTCAAACTCCCGCTACCAGGCCCTGAACTCTCTCAAACTCCCACTACCAGGCCCTGAACACTCAACTTTCCGCTACCAGGCCCTGAACTCTCTCAAACTCCCACTACCAGGCCCTGAACACTCAACTTTCCGCTACCAGGCCCTGAACTCTCTCAAACTCCCGCTAACAGGCCCTGAACACTCAACTTCCCGCTACCAGGCCCTGAACTCTCTCAAACTCCCACTACCAGGCCCTGAACTCTCAAACTCCCGCTACCAGGCCCTGAACTCTCTCAAACTCCCACTACCAGGCCCTGAACACTCAACTTTCCGCTACCAGGCCCTGAACTCTCTCAAACTCCCACTACCAGGCCCTGAACACTCAACTTCCCTCTACCAGTCCCTGAACTCTCTCAAACTCCCACTACCAGGCCCTGAACACTCAACTTCCCGCTACCAGGCCCTGAACTCTCTCAAACTCCCGCTACCAGGCCCTGAACACTCAGCTTCCCGCTACCAGGCCCTGAACTCTCTCAAACTCCCGCTACCAGGCCCTGAAAAGGGCTTTGCAAGTAGTAGGATTATGTCCGGAGAACAGAATGCGTTGTTTAAAAATGTACAACTTGACTACAATATCTACGCGTTTCGATCAAACAAATGCGATTCCGTGTGGTTTTTGTGCTTCTTCTCTCAGCGATTCCTTTTCTCTTGGCAAGACTAAATTAATGCAGGCGGTTTCCAGGGTCTCCCCTTGGAGGTGGAATAGAGTCTTTGTCAGCTGTTGTTCACTGACCCTGATGCCTCTTCTTCTTCTTTTTCGATGAACTGATGCTATGCTTCTATCCTGGCGAGGTTGGGGTCTTGGTCGACCCTCCCCCCCCCCCCCCACAGCTTTTCAGGCATGGTCACTCCCCTTGACCAGACTGTCTCTCTTCGGTCTGTATTTATGGGGCAGTCTTGCAGGATATGTTCTGGTGTTTGATTGAGTGCTCCGCAATCGCACTTGTCGAGGTCTTGTTGAGGTGGGCCTTGAGTCTGCAATATCCTGTCCCGTCTTGAGTCTGATGAACAGCTTTGTCTCACTGCCAAGTTCGTCGACCCTGATTCAAGCAGACAGCTATGTGTCACTGTTTGCTATCAGTTCATCCATTGTCATATCCATTTGTCAGTTCTTTCCCCCACTTCCACATTAGGGATTTTATCATACAATGCCTGTCTCTCTATAATCCACATAATCAGACATTGGGGACAGCCTGAACCTTTCTCTTTATAGTTTTCTTTGTTCCCCACGTTACAGCGCCATGTTGTTATTGTTGTTGTTGGTGTGACTGCTCACAATGATCAGGTTTACTCTTTTGTGCGCCCTAAAAAGGGCGTTTAATGGCGGGTTGCAGTTTGTGTGTGTGTGTGTGTGTGTTTTTGCATTAGCCTTATTTCTTTATTCCATAAGGAGGTGTGCGTTGCACTATGTTTTTAATGTGTGCCTGTCGGCCCAGTCCATCCGACTTCGGCATTCATTTTATGTAAGGGTCTGCGTCGTCCTGCATTTTCTAAGGGTTTGTTTCCTTGGGTTAACTGTTTCTGTGATGGGGATTAAACCCAGCACCTTCTGGTCACTTAACCACTAGCCCACGCGTCCCCATGTCGGGTTGCAGTCGTTCGATACTATAGGGAGCACGTCGATCCCCCACCTCATTAGCCAGACTGCCAAGAAGAACAGTCTGCTTCCAGGGAGGAATATATGGAAGTCACCGTATGGAACTCGGACAGTATATTTTCCTTGCCCCTGACTAACATGTCTGACCAGTATGTTTTACCTGACCAGATGTTAGTCTTCATCCTTTTATGGTCTCGAATGGTCTCGAGAGAAAACATTTGTCTCTGCTGCTGGAGGTCGCGCGTTCAAATCCCGATGGAGACCTGGATTTTTATTTACATTATTTTTTTGGAATTTATCCAGATCTCTGTGTAGTAGAGATTTGACGTCCGTGTGCAGTATAGTGCACGTTAAAAAACCCCCGGCAGTTGGAAATCGAAAAGAGTAGGCTTAACGGCCGCTGCCCTGACAAAATTCTAAATGATGTTAACAAATCTAGCCAATCTATGACGGCATCCGCGCTGGTGTTACAGATTTCGTGCATTGTGCTGAGAAGCTCCAGAACATATGGAGAAGAACAGAGCACTTATGGGTTAAACCGTGTGCAATGATTCTTCGACTAAACTAAATTAAACTAAACTAAACAATTAGAATGTAGTCGACAATATTTTATATGAAATTTGTAATCCTGGTAAAAGAAAAATCATGATATTCAATCAGATAAAAGAAATGCCCCATACCTGTTAGCCAAATGTTTAAACTCAATGCGGTGTTTTGCCTAGAAATATAACGATTGACCAAGGATTTTGCCCAGATTATTCATCTCATCAGTGGACATCGTGTTGGCTCTAAGTTGTTGGGCTACCAGGAATTCACTTTCCATGACCATCTGTTGCCAGGCATATGGACCGTCCATCTTCAGTTCTTTTTCAACATAACAGTATCTACGACGCCATTGGAGGCGATTTAGTTCCTGATTTCTGTGTTGCGAACTCAATCCCGTAGAGAGGCAATCAATATTTTTCACTCCATTTCCGCGAAGCTCTTCTGCATGTTTTTCATAAGTTCCAAACCACGCCACAATAGACTACGGCCGGATTAAGCCTGCTTTTAAAGGTCTGGGCTGTATACCTTGTCTCTCGAAAATATTTATTAGGTGAAACACTGGCAATGTTGAAATGAAATTTAACACGAGAATACTAACAAACACATTTTTAACAACGAATAAAAGATGAAAAACAGCACTAGTGGACGGGGTGGGAAAATGGTTTAGTGGCACGACTGACAATCCGCAGGTGATGAGTTGTTAGCTCCCCATCACAGCACTGGCCGTTATCTCGGGGAAACAAACCATTAGAATAGGCAGGAAAAAGCAGACCCTTACATAAAATGCATGCTGAAGTCGGATGCACTAGGCTGACAGGCACAAAATAAAAACCCCAGTGCAACGCACACCACCTTGGGGGAATAGAGAAATAAGGCGACCGAAGGGGGGGGGAAAGGCAAAATTTAGAAACAGCAAAGAGATCAAGATGCTGAACAGTGGATTAGCTGTAGCGATCAGGGACCTAAAGCTGACTGCTAGCATCAGGGCCAGCGAACCGAAGGTGACTGCTAGCATCAGGGTAAGCGACCCAAAGCTGACTGCTAGCACCAGGGCCAACGAACTGAAGCTCACTGCTACTCGTGATAGAAGCGGATGGAGTTTAATGATCGAAAACGTATACCGGCAGGGCACCTGTTGATGATGATGAGCGACAATTTAACGATTTTGACCTCTCTGCTTCATCTACACTTCCAAATGGCTGTTGAGCGAAGCAGTCAAATATATCACGACAAATGATAACAGAACACAGAAGATATTTCTCGTGAGCTAAATGGAAGCCATACTTGAAAGGATAAATATGTTGGCATACGTGAATTAGATAAGGTATCTATTTCATAACTGTACACGATGTTATTTTTGGTCCACTAAATTAAATTTATAATGGGGGAATTATACCTAAATACACATTTTTGTTCAGTGATATATCCACATAAATCTGGAAAGTTGACACAAGCGACCAAAGAAGTTTGTGTTGATCTTGATCATTGTCGTAGCTGCGTGTCCTAAATTTCGTCTCGTGCCATGGTAAGCACTCCTCCAGGGGCGTCTCGGATGTTGTTGCCTACAGCAAGATAGTATGACCAACGCATTGCAGGTTTTCTTCGATGTCTGTTTTTACCTCAGTGTTACCAGATTATTGTCGCCGTGCTCCATCGACCCTCTTCTTGTCGCAACACGTGACCTGCTCATCTATGTTGTGCCTTGTTTGCATAGATTACCGCATCATTCACCAGGGACAATTGCAGTAAGTCAGAATTGTGGAGATTTTGCATACTTTTGTTCCTGGGAGTGACTCTGCTAAAGCGCTTCTCAAGAGAGGCCTGGGTCACTCTCAATTTGTCATCGCGTGATTTTATTAGTGTCTACGTCTCAGCACCGTAGCGCATCTCAGTGAGTACGGTAGAATTTAAGAGAGAGGTGTGTAGGTTATGGTCATGTCAAACCGATTAGGACCGAGTTAATAGACGAGAAGGCTGCCCGACCCGAGCTGTGACGTCTTGTCAGTTCAGGTTGCAGGTTATTCTCAATATTGAGAAGACGTCCAAAATAGATGTACTCGCTGACATTCTCTAGTTGCATCCCGCCAAGAAAGACTGGATCACATTTGGTGAAACGATTGCTCAACACTTTGGACTCCGAGACATTCATCTTAAGTCCCGCTTTCCTATCCTCACCATCGAGTAGCTGAATCATTTGGTTGGCTTCTGCTGCTGGCTCTGTGATGAGAACTTTGTCGTCGGCAAATCAAAGGTGATTGATGCGTCTGCCGTTAACATAGATGCGAAACACGTCAAATTTGCATCGCCTGATGACTGATTCCAAACATACATATAAGAGGTTCGGTTAGACAGGATTACCCTGGCGGACATATAAGAAGTTCGGTTAGATAGAATTACCCTGGTGGACATATAAGAGGTTCGGTTAGATAGGATTACCCTAGCAGACCCGTTTCTGAACTGGTCTCACAATTAGATGTTGGAAAGGACGAACTGTGGTAGTGCAGTTATCATAACTGATGGCAATAATTCTGATGTAACCAGGATCGACCTTTGTTCCAATAGAATTAATAATAGCTGTCCATCGTTGTCGATGAGGAACGCCGACATCATCCTTGTCACAGATTTCCCTGTTGGGTGTGGGTGCGCATGTGGCTGAACAGGCCAATGCAGGAACGAAAACATCTGCTACATATCGGGCACACGAGGTTTGTAGAAGGTGAGGGTGTTCCCGCTGTTCGTGATTTCCGAGCCTCGCGTCTGCTCTGGGCTTTCACAACACGGTCGTCTTCGCCGGTAGCTACACCAGATTTGACTGCACTTTTCCAGTCAGATCTGTTTTGCGCAAGACATTCCCATCTGTCGATGGACATACAGACGAGGTGTTCGGCCCATCCTAGTCGTGCTTTTTCTAGCAGTGCGTGGATGCTGGGAATGTTAGCCCTCGGGAGAACCTCGATGTCAGTGACACGAACATGCCGTCGGATGTGGAATATTCGCCTCATGCAACCTGTGTGGAAGTGGTTTAACCTCCTTGCATGTCCAGAGTATACAATCCAGCTTTCGCAAGCGTATAGACAAAATGGCGTTCTACCGAATCGGAAGCTTTTTTGTAGTCAATGAAGTAAATATGAAGGGTGTCTGGAACTCTCAGGATGTCTGGAACTCTCAGGGTGTCTGGAACTCTCAGGATGTCTGGAACTCTCAGGATGTCTGGAACTCTCAGGGTGTCTGGAACTATCAGGGTGTCTGGAACTCTCAGGATGTCTGGAACTCTCAGGATGTCTGGAACTCTCAGGATGTCTGGAACTCTCAGGATGTCTGGAACTCTCAGAGTGTCTGGAACTCTCAGGGTGTCTGGAACTCTCAGGATGTCTGGAATTCTCAGGCTGCTTTAATAAGGTGGCAGCAGGTTGAAATGTGGTCCATTGTGATGTACAAAGGGCTGCTTTTCGACTGGTTGCAATTCTTCGAGAGTGTTGCGGACTCTTGACAAGGATGCATTTGGTAAACAGTTTGTAATTGGTCAGAAGAAGGGTAATTGGACGATAATTTTACGAGGTCCTCTTTGTCTCTCTTTATGTGGAAGAGTGTTGTCCGTGATTTGCGAGAGAGTGATAGGTGCTCATCCTGAATGAAGATAATGTGTAAACCGTTGGGCTATGGCTTGGTAAAGGGGTAGACCACAAGCCTGGATTACCTCTGCAGTGTAGCCATCTTCATCTGATGATTTTCCAGATGGCCTTGACTCGACGGCAAAGCGAATTTCTGACGGCAGGATGTCCAGAAGAGGTGGAAAAGTGGATCGGAGGGCAATAGGCGGGGGGGGGGGGGGGGGGGGTCGGACGGGTTCGTTATGGATGGCCGATAATTTTACTCACGTAAAAACTAATGCCTTACAACCGGCGATACGTTCATTACACGTTGATTTAACGTGATTTTGATCTGCTCTGTTCAGATTCGACATTATTGCTGTTTTGTTGATCTGCTCTGTTCAGATTCGACATCATTGCTTACCGGGCAGACTTATACGTGGTCAGTCTCTATCAGCAAATGGTGAAGACTGTAGCTACTGATGGTTCATTTAGTTCGCTTGTTGTAAACACTCTTGCTTCGCCCTCACTGATGATTTGAACATCTTGCAATATGTGCATTATTGATTCATCGACCGCGGTCTCTTCATCCAAAAGATGGTCGTTGATCAACTTTAAAATGTCACCTCTTTCCATGTCCTCACTGTGGGTGCCCCTATGGTCGAGATATCAGCTATTTCCTTCCCACAAACCCCAGCACGACCAGGTCAGTAGATTCATACAAATAATTCACGGAGGTTTGAGGCCTCTATGTTCATTATCGCCTTATGCCACAGCCAGCTCTTCTGGATCTCACGAAGAAAGGATTATTGCGTCCCTCATTAACGAGGTCCCAGACATCCTCTCCAGATCCGAAGTCACTGCCTTGATCTCTACTCTGATACTGGACGTTGTTGTCAAGTATGCACCGCTCTTCTCAACAAAAAGCCTGCATTTCAATCTAGCAAAGAACCCACCAACCGGCTTTCTAACCGCATAGCACAGTTCCATCGATACGCATAGCATAATTAGAGTGCTGGACATTTAATAGTTGTTTAACCTTGAGGTTATATTCCCCACTGCACCAGTCTCTGCATTCTCTCCCCATAGTGATTCACTCGTCTTCTTTCCTCCGAAACTCCACCTTATTGTCAATAGAAGGCCTCCGTGTTTCATATTGGGGTCAAGTCAAGACAATCTCCACCTTATTGTCAATTGTAAGCGTCCGTGTCTCATATTGTGGCCAAGTCAAGACAATCTCCACCTTAATGTCAATTGTAGGCGTCCGCGTCTGATATTGTGGCCAAGTCAAGACAATCTCCATCTTATTGTCAATAGTAGGCGTCCGTGTCTCATATTGTAACCAAGTCAAGACAATCTCCACCTTATTGTCAATTGTAGGCGTCCGTGTCTCATATTGTGGTCAAGTCAAGACAAACTCCACGTTATTGTCAATTGTAGGCGTCCGTGTCTGATATTGTGGTCAAGTCAAGACAATCTCCACCTTATTGTCAATTGTAGGCGTCCGTGTCTCATATTGTGGTCAAGTCAAGACAAACTCCACCTTATTGTCAATTGTAGGCGTCCGTGTCTGATATTGTGGTCAAGTCAAGACAATCTCCACCTTATTGTCAATTGTAGGCGTCCGTGTCTCATATTGTGGTCAAGTCAAGACAAACTCCACGTTATTGTCAATTGTAGGCGTCCGTGTCTCATATTGTGGTCAAGTCAAGACAAACTCTACGTTATTGTCAATTGTAGGCGTCCGTGTCTCATATTGTGGCCCAGTAAAGACAAACTCCACCGTATTGTCAATTGTAGGCCATCGTTTTTCATATTGTGGCCGAGTCAAGACAATTTCCTTTTTAGTATATTCTTCATTAGGTTTCTATGCTCTTATATATTGTTAAGCACGTGATCATTTGGCCTTTTATAATATAACAATAATAATAATACGCCGTCACTCCCTGGGCCCACAGGCTCTATTTTAAGTATCCGTTATTGGCTAGGGAGACAGACGCATGCCGCGATTATGTTAGATTCCTGGACAGTTTGGCAAGGGAAGAAAACGGAGGATTATGTGAAATGTTATAAATATCATATGTGAACCAAATTATTAAACTCGTCGGACCGGAAGACGCGGTGAACGAGATGACGTCAGATAGATATCGATAACTGAATGCATGCGTTAGGGTCATCGAACCATAGCTGTCCAAGACTCTATTCCTCCTCCAAGTGGCGGTTCTAGAAGCAGGCTATATCTTTGTAGTGGAGTTTTGAGAATATCGATTTTGAAGGGAAGACACATCTTGTTCTAAGAATGGGCCATGCTGAAACCGGAAGTGTCGTACCGGAAGGTGAGGATACCGCAGTTTTGCTGTAAACCACTATCAAAGCAAAGGCAAAGGCCGCCGTCCATCGTAGACGATGATGGCATAATTTATTTTGCTAGTGCAATTTTTAGTAAGGATCAACTGCGCTACTTTTTATCCCCACTCTCTCGTCTGGTGCCGCCCAACTCTAGTGGCAAGGCAAGGATAAGACGACTAGGGTGCGACTACGAGATGCAGGGGACTCCGCATCGAGCACCCGTGAAAAAGAGTCCGAAATCGAACCCACACCACCTGATCACGAGGCCGACGGCTTAACCACTTCGCCAAGGGATCCCCCCTATACAGTTTAAGCAAAATGTCATTTTCAAGACGAAGAAAAAGAGGAAGATGATGAAAAGAAGAAGAAGAAGAAAAATAAGAAGAAGCAGAAGAAGAAAAAGAAGAAGGAGAATAAGCAGAAGAAGAAGAGGCAGAACTCTTAAATACAAATAAATAGTTAAGAAAGACTCATTACATCTTTATTAGGAGATACATCTCTGCAATCATACCACTGCTGCATTGCAGGTAGTCTGGGGACAGACAGACGCAAGACAAACAGCTCCAAACAGATGTATGCTGGAAACGAATTCACTTATCTCCGGATGAAGGCTTCAGTGGAACACAACCACTTTCATAAATAGAAGCCCCACAATGTCTAATGGCGAACGCTAAAGAACAAAATATAAAATATTTGTTCGTGACAACGATCACAAGACAAATATGTATCTGCACTCGTAAACATATATCACACACAGCCGAAAAAAAATTTGAAGTAATGAGTAGCTCGTAATTCGAACACCGGACATTCAAATAACGTAAGCGCCTTGCCACAAAAGAGAAATGAGTTAAGGTACTAGACCAGTCTGTAGAATTTGCTTTCGCTTTACGGCGGATCACTTTACGTCGATTTTTTATTTTCTACATCTCATTGACAAATTTGTGTTTATAAATATCCACCAGGCAGTTACACGCGCCTCGTGTCGCGCCGTCTGCCGTCACATACCTCCGATCAGATTTCCTGCTGCGTTCTATAAACGCAGTTTGGGTTACTTGTGATTAGATTTCGCGTCAACCTCTGTCCAATTAGGAACCCGAGAAGGAAGAAGACCAATTAACTTAGCAGCAGAAAGTGCAAAAAACGCCATGAGGACCTTTAATCAAAAATGTCAGGACGAAGTGCTTGTTAGTGTTCGACAATAGTTCAGGACTTGAAACAGAATACCCGAAGAGGAGTATAAAAAACCCGCCACTATTGCATGACATATCGTGCTAAAAATACATAGATGTCCTTAACCAGGCATGTCTGTTAAAATTACAAAAATGTCCTTAATCTGGAATGTCTGTTACCATGACAAAAAATTGCCTTAATCTGGCGTGTCTGTTAACATTACAGAAATTTCCTTAATCTGGCATGTCTGTTAACATTACACAAACATGCTTAATCTGGCATGTCTGTTAACATTACAAAAAATGTCTTTAATCTGGTATGTCTGTTAACATAACACAAATATGCTTAATCTGGCATGTCTGTTAACATTACCCAAAAAAATCCTTAATCTGTCTTGTTTGTGAACATTACAAAAATATCCTTTATCTGCCATGTCTGTTAACAATACAAAAAGTCATTAATCTGACATATTCTAATAACTTTACAAAAATGTTCCTACCCACATATATTCTGTTAACATTGCAGAAATGTCCTTAATATGACATATTCTGTTATCTATACAAAATCTCTTTAATTTTGAATATAATTTACAATACAAAAATGTCTTTATTCTGGTATAACTGTTAACAATACAAAAATGTCCTTAATCTGATATATTATGTTAATTATAAAAATGTCCATAAATTGATATATTCTGTTAATGATAAAAATATCCATAAATTGATATATTCTGTTAATAATAAAAATGTCCTTAATCTAATATATTCTGTTAATAAAAAAATGTCCTTAAATTGATATATTCTGTTAATAATAAAAATGTCCTTAATTTGATATATTCTGTTATCAATACAAAAAGATCTTTAATTTGGAATATATGTTAACAATACACAAATGGCTTTATTCGGGTATACTCAGTTAACAATACAAAATGTACTTTATCTGGCATAACTGTTAACAATACAAAAATGTCCTTAAATTGATATATTCTGGTAATAATAAAAATGTCCTTAATCTGGATTATTCTATTAATAATAAAAACATGCCTTTAATCTGATCTATTTTGTTAACAACAAAACAATTTAATTAATATGGCATATCTGCTTTTTAACAATACAAAAATGTCCTTAATCCGATACATTCTGTAAAAATTACAATAACCTTAATATAACATATTCTGATAGCAATACATTAATTACCTTAATCTGGCATGATCTGGTAATAATACAAAAATAACTTTAATCTAGCATTATATGTTAACAATACAAACAGATTCTTAATCTGGCATTATATGTTAAAAATACAAACAGATTCTTAATCTGGCATTATATGTTAACAATACAAACAGATTCTTAATCTGGCACATTTTTGTAAGAAAAATGTAAAAATAACCTTAACTTGGCATATTCTGTAAAAACATAAAATTATCTTAATATGGTATATTCTGTAAAAAATATAAAAAATAAAAACCATATGCTGGTAATATTAGCAAAATTACCTTAATCTGGTATATTATGTTAACAGTACAAAAATATCCTTAACATGGCAAAGGCAAAGGCCGCCGTCCATCGTAGACGATGATGGCATAATTAATTTTGCTAGCGATATTTTTAGTAAGGATTAACTGCGCTACTTTTCATCCTTACTCTCTCGTCTCGTGCCGCCCGACCCCAGTGGCAAGTCAAGCGCAAGACAACTAGGGGGCGACTTCGAGATGCAGGGGACTCCTCATCAAGCACCCGTGAAAAAGACGGCGGAGTCCGGAGTCGAACCCACACCACCTGATCACGAGGCCGACGGATTAACCACTTCGCCATGGAATTCTCAGTTAATAACACAAAAAGTTCCTAATATGGCAATGTCTGCGAAATAGAAATTTAAAAATAACTCTAATCTGATACATTCTGTGAAAAAAAATATATAATTAATTTTAATCTGGCATATTCTGTTAATAATACAAAAATAACCTTAATCTAGTATAAAATTTAAAACAATTAAAAAAATATAAACCTTAATCTGGCATATTCTCGTAATAATACAAAAAATAACCGTATTCTGGTATAATCTGTTAATACATACATATAAAGTCTACTTTTTTTTTTACTTCTAGCCAAAATAAAGTTGGTGAGAGGCGAACCATAGACAAAACGAAGTTACACGTGCAACAGAAAGGAGAAACAACCATTAGGTTATGTCTGCAACTTTCGACAATGTATCTCTACAATTATGCAACATAGATCCCAATTAGAAGCGACCTTCTACAGTAAGAAGTGGCAACAACGGCATGTTTTGCCATCCTGCGCTGAGCAGCACGTGACCTGCAGCGGTCAGCGACTCATAGCTGACTGTTAGCATCAGGGCCAGTGAACCATAGCTGCCAAGACCCTTCTACACATCTGCGCGGTGGTCCTGGATAACAGGCTGCAACAGGACATACTGGCTAAGGAGAAGAGATCGAAAATCAAAGGGAACCCGGAACTGAAAAATTATTGCTGAAGTCTGATGTGTCGGACCGAAATGTGCAAATATCGCAGTCAAGCTGTAAACCCTTCTCCGGACTACATCCTGCTACTTGCAAAGACCTGTTCAGGGCTTGGTAACGGGAAAATGAGAACGAACGCAATAGCAGAAGAAGAATTTGTTTGTGTCCAATTGTTTAGAATATGTATGTATAATTAACAATGATGAATAACATATTCAAACCACGCATTCATGTTTCATTTTAATTTTAAAGATGATTTAAATAAGTAAAAGTGAAGAACGTTAAATACGTTGCACAATTTATCCGGTAACGAATTTTCACTTCATAACTGTATTTTCTGGAACGTGAGTCATTCGTAAATCAAGACCTTCTTGTATTAAATTTGCGTTATTCAAACAATGAAGCTATATATATGCATTATAGTCATATCTTCTGAATAGTATAGTACATGAGGTTTTCAATGCCGAGACCGTCATGAGGCAAATGCTATTTTTTTTTCTTCAAATATCCTTATAGCTAAGTTTCTCTTTCATCATCTAGCCTATTAGCCTATCACTTCTTCTTCTTCTTCTTCTTCTTCTTCTTCTTCTTCGGCGTCCGTCCTGAAAAAGAAGTTCGTAACGATGTGTCGTATGTCGTAGTTTACTGCTAGGCTGCTGTATATCTGCCCCATTCGGTCCGACACACCAGATTTCAGCACGGCATCCGTGGGATCTGGTTTGCCTTTCCTCTTCGATACCTATCTCTTAGCCAGACTGCATAGTTGCAGTTTGTTTCAAGGACCGCCACTTGAAGGTCACATTGAGTCGTGGTCAGTTATAGGTCACATAAATTGTGGTCAACCTTCAACTGTAGCCGCTGGCCCTTGTTAGTTAACCCACTGTCGCATCTTGGCCCACTTCACCCCCCCCCCCTCCTCCGCCCCCAGTCTTTCACTTCAAACTGGACATTCCTAATTATTTCAGATTTCCCCTGTCCCCCCAGATTTTCTTGTATTAAAACCCTCATGTGAAACTTTCAATGGTACTGAGGACGCAAGGAACGAGTTGACAACACCCAGCGACTGATAGCTGACAGCACCCAGCGACTCATAGCTGACAGCACCCAGCGACTCATAGCTGACTGCACCCAGCGACTCATAGCTGACAGCTTTAGTTACTATCTGCCAAACAGAGTTTATCTGGATCCTCTTCTGCCATCAATTGGCGATCCTGGAAACAGACTGCACCCATACAGCCTGGCAGAGAAAATATGGGTCAAAAAGAGAAGAAAAACTCTGTGGCTAAAAATGCTGTTCTGGGACCGAATGTACTATGCTAAAAAGTGCATATTTCGCAGCCTCGCTGTAAACAACTTCACAGCGTAACAAAATGTCCTTTTCGTGACGAACATAGAAGACGAATAAAACTATCGCCGACACTTCCCTGTACGGATTGCCCGTCCTTATCGTCCTTCTGTTCTGTTGTGTTCCTAAAAACTGACTTCACTGCACTCCAGGTATACCCATAGGTACTATATCGTCCTTACGGTTGGCAAAGCAGTTAGAGCATTTACCTATCAATAAAAAAAACTGTTCATATTCCGGCTGTTATGTTCTACACAGCTGTATATGTATATATCTATGTTAGAGCAAAGGAAGACAAGTCACCTTGGAAGGCAACATGTTGAATTATTTCACAAATCATAAACATTTTATAATGACGTCTCTAACACTTGAGATTGTCTATAACACTTCATCCTTCACGGCCGTATGTGCAATAATATTACATCTATGCACTAATCATTATATTACATTAACACGACACAATAATCGTCACCGATTTTGTTACAATAGCTTACACCGATAGAGGTTCGCCTTTTTTAGAAACTGCGACACACACCTTTTAATTGTAATTATCCCACTAGCTTGAAGGAATCACTTTTAAAACCAAAAAAACTTTGAATTAAAATAAGTTTCAAAGTTTCACAAGTTGCACGCGCACCTACTGGCTGCTCACTTCTCACTGTGCCACGCCAGATCTCACGCGCGACAAAAACCGTCTGCTCTCGTCTATGTTCGTCGGACTTCGTGTCTGGAACGGTCGCGTCATGCAGCGCCAGTCGTTATTTAGCTCTCATTCTGTGACTGCTCCATAGGATCGCTGATGAGATGGGTGGAGCAAGTTGAACGGTCAGATTACGATGTCTTGAAACAGGGGGAAGGCGGGTACTTTATGGATGGATTTGGGAGACGATGTTTAGATGTTAAGAGGACTGGTCTGTAGTCTAATATGGTACTTTTGTTATGTTCATAAGACTCTACTAGAAGGAAGACTAGCGTCTGGTCAGGCAAAATATACTGATCAGACATATTAGGCAGGGTCAGGCAAAACATACTGATCAGACATGTTAGTCAGGGTCAGGCAAAACATACTGATCAGACATGTTAGTCAGGGTCAGGCAAAACATACTGATCAGACATGTTAGTCGGGGTCAGGCAAAACATACTGATCAGACATGTTAGTCAGGGTCAGGCAAAACATACTGATCAGACATGTTAGTCAGGGTCAGGCAAAACATACTGATCAGACATGTTAGTCAGGGTCAGGCAAAACATACTGATCAGACATGTTAGTCAGGGTCAGGAAAAATTTACCGGGCAAGACACTCACCTCGGCTTTCCCGTAGCCCTACCTCGAAAACGGGCTGTTTTCATGACAGCCTGGCTAACGAGGTAACGGATAGACGTGATCCCCGTAGTAGTGAGCGAAACGCAGATGAAGCCAAGCAAAATACACCCACCTGAAGGACCCGGGTCTACCGGGTCATTGTGGGTGGCATTCAAAATCAACAACAACAACAACTTCATTGCACTACGGACATACCCATAGGGTCTCAATCTCTCTGAGTAAATTGCGAAGGGTGCACATACTGATGGTTCTTGCAGCTCACTGAGTGTACACACTTCTGCTACATCCTTTCTTGGGCTTCAGTTTACTCAAACCTTGTTCGATAGCAAAGATCTGGATTGCTGATTCATCTTTTGCGGTGTCATCATCTAAACGGTGATCATTGATAGACTTCAAAGTGTCACTTCCATTCAGTTTTGTTCTGTTCTGTTCTATGAGTCGACTTCACTGCACTCCGTGGATACCCATAGGTGCTCAGTCTCTCTCAGCAGATCGCGCAATGTGTGAAAGCTGATGGTGCATGTAGCCTGTTGGTTGTACACTTTCCTGTTTCGTCCTCTCAGGTTCCCTGATCCACTGAATCCTAATGTGATTCCAAAGTGCCGCAGCCTGTGCCTTGCAGACTCAACTAAAGCAGTGTCGTTTTCCATCAGGTGGTCCTTGATAACCTTCACTATGTCACCTTTATCCATGTCCACTGTGCCTGTTATGGATGCGTGTGACGCCAAATCGACCCTGTTATAGGTATCCTCGAGGTCGAGCGCAACAGCGACTGTCTCTTGGAATCCCTCGTACACATCAAATGCGAAAGTACCGGCATTACCCCAGGCCTCCTTCTTAGGTCTGTAGCTGCCCAGTGTTTCGGGTAGAACACGTTCACGCTCCAAAAAATGACACTGAGGTGGCAGTACTGTACTCCATCAGATCCCATTCAGATCTAGTGTATCGGTAACTGGTTCCTGTGAAGACAGTATGCCCGCTCTTCCGTTGCCCTGAACTCAAGAATGACAAGAGGAGCAGATCCACACCAGGATCTCCAGGTTTGATGCCTCTACGGCTGTCATCCAATCGTGCCTTAGCCAGCTCCTCTGTACCTTTAGAAGTAAGGTTGAATAGTCTGATACGATGACTGCCCTTGTTAAAGAGGTCCCAGATAGCCATCTCAAAGCTGCACCCACTGCCTCCATCTTTATTCTCCTGCTAGAAGTTGCTTTTCTGTATGACCCTCTCTACTCAGCGATCACATCCCCTTTCAGTTTAGCAGAAAAGCCTCCAACTTGCCGATAGTTACGCATTGTTTCCACGTGGTCAGTCCTTATTTAGGGTTACGTTCGCCTCAGCACGAGTACAAAGGTTCAGACCTGGGCGCTTGTGGATTGTAATGGTTAACTTACTTCCCTTATACGCTACGTTAACGTGAGTGAGTGATAGGTGGAAAGGGGGGTGTCGCAGAGAGCTCCTTTCTTGGCCGAAGTTTGTTGAGTCGATCGTTCTAAGCATGTGTAGTTGTAGCGTCATCTGTTTCTTTTTCTGTTTCTAAGTATAAACGTAACTGCATTTTGGACATACCCACAGATTATCTCAGCAAACGGCGCAGGGTTTGGATGGTTCCTGTAGATCGCTGGTTGTACACTCTGTTGTTCCGTCCTCGCACGCGCTCTACTCCGCTCAAACCTCGTTGAATATCACAACCTTGCAGTCTGTGGATTGCTGCTTCATCTATTGCAGTGTCCTCATCTAACAGGCGGTCATTGATTGATTTCAAAATATCATTACTATCCATCACAAACGTGCCCATGATGGGAGCTTGTGAAGTCAAGATGTCAGCTCTTTCATTGTCCTGAACCCCAGCATAACCAGGACAGTAGATCCATGTCAACACCTGGAGGTTTGAGGCCTCAACAGCTGATATCCACTCATACCGAAGCTATTCATTCTGTACCTTCTGGATTACGGCTTGCGCTTATGTCCCAATACTGCCCTGGTTAAAGAAGTCTCAGATACCCATTTTAACGCTGAAATCACATCTTCCGTCTCCCTTCTCAAACTGGCGGTTGTTGATATGTATGCCCTACTGCACTCGCCAACGATCTGTCATCTCACTCTAGCCGAGAAGCTCCAGCCTGATGTCCCACTGCGAAGCACTGCCATCTATCACTCCGCGTTGGTCTTTCTTGTGTATGGTAAACAGATTATGTTGTTATATGCGCGGAGCGGTAGTCGATCAGGTTGCATTGTCATGAGATGACAGAATCAACTTACTTTCTGTTTTGCCATGTTTTCAGATAAATCAGTTGTTCATGTTGCTTTGTTGTTGTTGTTGATGATGTTGTTGTTATTATTGTTGTTGATGTTGCTGTTATTGTTGTTGAATGTTCACGAGAAGAAAGTGTACGCTTTTGTGTGCCCTGAAAAAGGTGTTGGGTGACCTGTTGCAGTAGCTTTCCTTACATCGCGACTGTGCTGATGATGTTGACCGCGGTCATCCACTCCAGGCGGTTGTGTTGTGCTTGACTTCATCTGCTTGCTGCTCACTACTACAGGGATCACTACTACTGCCATAAAACAGTCTGTGTCCAGTGAGAACTGCGTGGAAGTGAGGTCGGGTCTTGATCAGTATGTTCACTTGACCCTGATTATAATAGTTTGATCTGTATGTTTTGGCTGCCTAGACATTAGCCTTCTCTCTTAACCCAAGGGAGTAGGCACGCAACTAACATACAACATTGCTAACATACAACAAATTAACATAGAACATACTAACAAACTTTTTGGATACAAAGAAAATGGCGACAACGCTGATAGTTGGATTCCAGAATTACAGTTATGAGGAATGACTGTGTCTAAACATGAGAAGAATTCGAGGTGACTTAATAAAGATTTATACGGTAATCAAAGGAACGGATAAATTAGACTATAACAGTTTTTTTTCAAAATACAATTTCCTACAAGGACAAGAGGGTTTAGATACAAATTAACTAAAGAAAGGTCCAGATTAGATATTTAAAAAATATTATTTTAGTCAGAGAGTGGTGCATGCTTGGAATGCATTGGCACAGGAAGTAGTGGAGGCGGGGAAAATTATTGCATTTAAGAAAAGATTGGATGTGCATTGCTTTAAGAGCAAGGACATGTAAATGAAACTGGTTGTATGCAAACTCTGCAGAGTCTTCTAAACGAGTAAAAAGACATTAAGTAAAACTGAGTTAAGTTATGCGAACATTGAATTACTAATAGACTTGGAGGAAAGAAGCCATTGCTAACATACTTTCATCATCATGATCATCACCTGGTTGATCATGAGTATGTCTCTCCATTTAACCCTATTCTCTGCAGTTCTCTTCATTGAAGTATAAGTTGGAACTTTAATGTCCCTGTAAGCCTCAGATGTATAGGTGAGTCTTGGTTGCTTTTTTCCTCTCTTTCCTTGAATCTTGCCTTCTATTATCTTCTGCAGGAGACTTTCTCATATTGCGTGCGACCCAGCCAGTTCAACCGACGTTTTTGTATCATTTGCAGCATTTGTTTTTCTGCGCCCACGTCATTGAGTACATTGTCATTGTATCTTCTTTCTATCCAACTCACTCTTTCCATTCTACGGTAGCCCCACATTTCAAACGCTTCCAAGCTTTTCTCATCGTTCTTGTCCAAAGTCCATGTTTCAGCCCCATGCAGTGCAATTGACCATATATGAGTGGCGATTATTCTTTTCCTCAGTTCTATCCTGATATTCTTTGAGGTTAAAAATTTTGGTTTTTTCTCTTTAAGCCCTTTTTTTTGCCCATGCAATCCTTGTCCTAATTTCTGTCTCACTCCGGACATTTTCTGTTATGGTTTGCCCCAAAGATGTAAACTTCTGTACTTGTTGGATTATTTCTCCATCGATGGATATATTTATGTGCCTATGTTGCTTAGATATTACAAAAGTCTTTGTCTTCGATGTGTTTATTTGTATGCAGCATTTGCAACGGTGATACTGATCCTTCCACTATCGCCTGGTTGTCGGCAGATTTCATGGCATTAACTTTCACATAATTAACTTTGACACCCCTATTACAACTCCGCATAACCTTGGAAATCATTATCTCAGAATATCCGTTATAGCATATACAACAAACCTTAGGCACATATAATTAGGAAGGAGCAAACAATCAAGGAGAACGAACATAACATCAAAAAGACGCATGAAAACTATGTACTGGTATGGTACGTGTAGTCATTAAAGAAAGAGCCAAACATTGTGTAGGTTTATATGTACATCCAAATAAAATATAGTTCCTGTAGAATGAGAATACACCAGCGAAAGATCAATACGCCTTCAAACACTCGAAAGTAGAAAAACAACAATGATTCAAGTCTACGCCCCGATCAATGAGAGACACGATGTGGAGGACAAGAGAATTCATTGAATGTCTTTCAAACGTTATTGATAGGGTGAATGAGAAAGAGGATCTGATCGTAATGGGCGATTAAAGGGCAGAACTGAGACGAAATATCACATGAATATTGCTTATGTACGTCCAGTGACACATAATTAGAGTGGAAAAGCAATGGAGAAAAGCTTGTACTGGATTTGGTTTAATTATAACAAACGCCATCTTCAAGCTCTGGGAAAGTCAGATCAAAGCATGCTACAGGTGGAGCAGCCCAGATATAGCATCAGAAATAGGGAGAGAAGATTAACGTCTGATCAGGTGAAACATAATGATCAGACTATGTTAGTCAGGGGAAGGTAAAACATAGTGATCAGACTATGTTAGTCAGGGGAAGATAAAACATAGTGATCAGACTATGTTAGCCAGGGGCAAGTAAAACATAGTGATCAGACTATGTTAGTCAGGGGAAGGTAAAACATAGTGATCAGACTATGTTAGCCAGGGGCAAGTAAAACATAGTGATCAGACTATGTTAGTCAGGGGCAAGTAAAACATAGTGATCAGACTATGTTAGTCAGGGAAAGGTAAAACATAGTGATCAGACTATGTTAGCCAGGGGCAAGTAAAACATAGTGATCAGACTATGTTAGTCAAGGGAAGGTAAAACATACTGATCAGACTATGTTAGTCAGGGAAAGGTAAAACATAGTGATCAGACTATGTTAGCCAGGGGCAAGTAAAACATAGTGATCAGACTATGTTAGTCAGGGGAAGGTAAAACATAGTGATCAGACTATGTTAATTAGGGGAAGGTAAATCATAGTGATCAGACTATGTTAGTCAGGGGAAGGTAAAACATAGTGATCAGACTATGTTAGTCAGGGGAAGGTACAACATAGTAATCAGACTATGTTAGCCAGGAGCAGGTAAAACATAGTGATCAGACTATGTTAGTCAGGGGAAGGTAAAACATAGTGATCAGACTATGTTAGTCAGGGGCAAGTAAAACATAGTGATCAGACTATGTTAGTCAGGGGAAGGTAAAACATAGTGATCAGACTATGTTAGTCAGGGGAAGGTAAAACATAGTGATCAGACTATGTTAGTCAGGGGAAGGTAAAACATATTGATCAGACTATGTTAGTCAGGGGAAGGTAACACATAATGATCATACTATGTTAGTCAGGAAAAGGTAACACATAATGATCAGACTATGTTAGTCAGGAAAAGGTAACACAAAATGATCAGACTATGTTAGTCAGGGGAAGGTAACACATAATGATCATACTATGTTAGTCAGGAAAAGGTAACACATAATGATCAGACTATGTTAGTCAGGAAAAGGTAACACAAAATGATCAGACTATGTTAGTCAGGAGCAGATCAAACATACTGATCAGACTATGTCAGTCAGGATAAGGTAAAACATACCGAACAGACTATATTAGTCAGGATAAGGTAAACCATACTGATCAGACTATGTTAGTGAGGATAAGGTAAACCATACTGATCAGACTATGTTAGTGAGGAGCAGATGAAACATACATTCTCGCTGAAAGCGGGTTGTATCATGGTCGTCTAACTAACGATGTGTGGATGGGCACTGTGATCTCAAATGTGATAAGCTTACTGAGGAGTCTCGCACTGCACTACAACTATGTGGACCCAGGTCCACCTTCTTAAGTACGACTGAGTACGTAATGAGAGCAACTCCAACCTATCACTAAATAATTTCGATAACAGTACATAACTCAAGTACGAGAGTGACATAAGCAACAATAACAAACAACATACCTGTACATTAATTATATAACAACACAGGATCAAGACGCTGAGCAGCTCATGAGCGATGCCTCCTCCCCCGTTTCCAATGGCATCTTTGGCTGAGCCATCCGTATAGGCATGCGTCCAGGCTGTTGGTGGGAATTGTTGGTTGATGTAATGTGTAACTATGTGTTTTTTTCTGTTCCTCTGTCTGTGTCTTTTTTTCGTCGATGTTGGGGATATTGCATATACTATCAGGGAAGGGTATTCCTTTCCAGAGGCAGCGGATGGAGCATGCTGGTAATAGATTTATTTGTTCGTTCAAGAGTGCAGCATTGTTTTTAATCTTTTCTTTTGCCTGTACTGTAAAACTTTTCCTTTTTAGCCTGTCGCGTCCCAATCCATTTAGTCTGTGATGCATAGGGTGATCCATGATTCTTTTGAATTTTTCCGCTTGCTGTAGGATTCTGCAGTCTCGCGGTCTTCCATTGGCTGTTGCCCAGTCATAGCTTCCTGGTCTTTTATTTGGGCGGCCTTCAGGGCTCCTGTTATGATACGGGCTGCTTGGTTCTGGGTGCGCCCTATTTTGTCAAAGTTAGATTTGGATGCTGTGGACCAAGCTGTAATGCCGTATTCCAAAACTGGTCTCACTCTGCATGTGTATAATTTCTTTAGTGTGTTTCCGTCAGCACCGCAAGCAGTACCAGCAAGTTTCTTCATGATGAACATGCGTAGTCTCGCCCTCAGCTGGGTCTTTAAAATTTGCGCTTTCCAGGTGAGACGTCGGTCTAAGGAAACTCCTAAGAAGGTTGGAGCCTCATATAGCCGTATCTCTTTTCCATTTAATTGAATTTTTACTTGCTGCCGTGTATTGATAGGGAGAAGATAGTATGTGTCGTTTTTTGTTTATTTATTTTTAGTAGCCAGGTCTTGGACCATTTTTTGAGGGCTGCCACAGAGCTTTGCATTCGTGTGCTGGCTGTAGTGATGTGTTTTTCAGTAGTCCACGTGGACAAGTCATCAGCGTAGAGAGAATAGTAGGTACATTTGTGGAGAGGACACCACCCTGGGGAACACCTTGTCCCATGGTTTCCTTTTTGCTGGTATGCCCTTGGTTTTGCACTCTTTCTGTTCTATTTTCTAAGTAGTTGCTGATCCACTTGTACATTGTCCCGTATACTCCATATTGCAGCATTTTTCCACACAGCCCGTCTTTCCATACTTGGTCGAAGGCTTTCTCCAGGTCTACCCATACAGCCAGAGTGTGTTTTCTTTCCTGGAAAGCATCTTCGATTTCTTGTGCTATGTGGATTACTTGATCTTCCGTGGACTTGTGCTGCCTGAAGCCTGTTTGTTGAGGTATAATGAATTGTTTTTCCTCGAGGTGCCAGCTGAGTCTGGCTGGTATTTATTATTTTTGCCATGAGCTTGCCTGTGCAGCTCAGGAGACTGATTGGCCTATAGCTATTTGGGTCAAGTTTATCTTTATTTTTCTTCAGGATGGGAATCATTCATGCTTCTTTTTACACTTGAGGTATAATGCCACGCTTCCAGCTGCAGTTCATGATCGCTAGGAGTATTTTCTTTGCAGTGCCACCCAATCTCATAAGCATGTCGTTGGTTATCCCGTTTTTTTTCATGTGACTTTCTTGGTTTGAGGGAGTTTTCTTTTCTTTGCGTTCAGGATCTTCTGGTCATGCTATATCTGCAGGCCAGTCGCCATGATGAAGTCTGTAGTCTTCACCAGGTCAGAGCGGCTGCCTCACAGCTTTTTGTCTCAGCTCCGCACCCTCTGACCAGGTCTGGCATCTCATTTTCCTATAGATTCGGCATTCCTGTAGAATATGCTCAGGGTTCTAGCATCCTGTTCCACATGGGCACTCATCGGCGTGTGAGATCTTCAATCGGTAAAGATGTTCTAGTAGTCTGCAGTGTTCAGTTCTCATGCGAAATAAGGTAGTTTGTTGATTTCTTTTGAGTTGGTGAATTGGTTCTGGCGTACTGCTTATGTATCTGTCTTCTCTCCATTTGTGTATATACTGATTTCTGATAATGTTCTTGATTTCTCTGTATGGTACTCGATGATTAAATTGTGCCTTTTTGCTGCCCGCTTTTGCCAGAGCATCAACTCTCTCGTTTCCCGTGATTCCGCAATGGGAAGGTAGCAACTGGAGCGCTATTGTTGAGGATATCTGGAGTTGTCCCAGTTCTGCTCTGATCTCTGTTAACAGTGGTTCGTTGTTTGAGGGAGTAAATGGCTGCATCGAGTTCCTTAATGGTCAGGCTGATTGTCATGTGCTCCTCTGGTCACATTAATGAGTTTTTTTAAAGATCTATCTCCATGTCTGTTTCATTTCAGGTTGGATATGAATCTGGCTCGCTTGCGAGTGTTTTTATGAATGCGTTAGCTGCATGTGTTTTGGTCAGCATTTTCCCGCTCAGTTGTATTGCGGTTTCGTGGTTCCTGCAGTCCTCATCGATTAGGGCTTTGGCTAACCTCCATAGTTTTCTGCCGTCTTTGTCCAGATTTAGCGCTTCAGTTATTTTTATCCAGCTGTTTCTCGCTGAGCTATTTATTGTCGTTTAGTACTTTGCTGCAATAGCTTTGTAGGAGATGTTAGCCTCTTTCAATCTTTCCTTTTCTACTCTTCCTCTGGCTTCTGTCGGTTGTTCTTCCAGTTTCTAAAGTTCTGGTGTCCAGTAAGGTTTGTAGTCTCTTCTTGCTCCTCGGGGTATTGATTTAAGGGCAGCTCTCAGGACAGCTTTGTTGAAGCTCTCGACTAGTTCCCTGATTCTTATATTTCATGTGTTGATCTGGCTGCAGTACATGTCTGACAGCGTTGAAAAGAGGTTCCAGTTTGCTTTTTTTGTAATTCCATCGGGGCACTGGCTTAAGTTCTTGGGCTGTGTGTTCCATATTAATCACCAGCTTTATTGGTTTAGGATCACTGCCTGCCAATTGGTCTAGTACAACTCTGTTTATCTTGTGACTGATGTCTCCTGTCAAAAATGCAAGGTCGAGTGTTGAGGTGGACTGCCATCTTCTTGAGTCAAAACAGGGTGCATCGTCTGCTTTGATAATGAGCTGTAGGGTATTATCGATTTCCCAGTTTTCCACTTCGGTTCCGCGTGTATCAGTCTACGCGTATCCCCATCTTTCTGAGTGGTTATTGAGGTCTCCGACAACTACGCAGTTTGAGTGTTGCACCTCTATTGATGCCAGCGAGAGATCCTTATCTGTGGGGCAGTACAGATTTATCACTCTCAAGGTTGTTTCATCTATAGTGACATCGGCACCAATAATTTCAGCTTGGTTGTGTGTGTAGTTTGGGACTTCTCTGCATGGTAGAGAGTTTCTAATTAGCATGATCACTCCACCTTTGTGGCCCGCTCCGTCAAGCTGAAGAGTTTCGTTTCCTCGTATCAGGAACCTATGAACTGGGTTAAGGCGGGTCTCTTGGATGCAAGAAACGTCAATGCTTTCCTCATGAAGTTTGTGAGCCAGCGGTAACTTCTTATTTAGGACACCCTCTGAGGTTCCATTGAAGTATATTTAGAGTCCTTCTCTTTGTGTTTTGGTCAGTAGTGGTTTCCATAACTGTCCGTGCCCTGGCTCCACAGCACGGAGGTAGGGGACCGCGAGTAGTATTTGGTGGACCCCTTCGAGAGGGGGGGGGGGGGTCTGGCGCTCTTCCCACTTGCGGGACTCCTTGGGTCGAGCACCATCTCATTGAGTCATTTTGGTGTCCCTCATCATTAAACGTACTGCGTTGCACTGTGTTATGCGCCGTAGCCCAGTGCATCCGACTTAGCATGCATTTGTTCGGGGCCGCCTCCCTTGCCCTTGGCTGTCACCAGCCTGCCTGCAGGGCAACAGTTGTATGGGTTCAGAGTTATCTCTCCTATGAAAGCTGTCTTACACGACTATCGGATCTTTCCTATCCGGGTTTTGATCGTTTTCTATCTCGTTGTGCGGGAGTCAGTCAGGGATGTTGTGCGGGAGTCAGTCAGGGATGTTGTGCGGGAGTCAGTCAGGGATGTTGTGCTCCTCCCATGCATGATATGATTTGCGCCCTGGTTTTCCTCCGCGATTGCTCACGTAGTTTAGCCGACCAGTCAAAGCCGTTGCCCGTTTGTGATCAGTAAAAAGAATGTAAAAGAATAGATTGGATGCGCATAGCTTTTAGAGCAAGTAAATGTAAATGAAACTCGTTGAATACAGACTCTGCAGTCTTCCAAACGAATATAAAGACGTTAAGTTCAGTTATAAACACATTCCAACGCAGACAGAGAAACAGCTAATAAATAGTATGTTTATATCAACTTTCTGCTACCAATGTCAGACATGACTCTCACCAAGGCAGAAGAAAGAAGCATTAAGGTTTGCGACATAAGGTGTTTAAGAAAGGCTGTCGCGGTCACAAGACTGCACAGAGTTAGAAACAAGGTAGTCAGGCAGAAGGTTGGTGCAACGCCATGCATGGAATACATGAAAAGGTAGAGAATAGAGTGGTTCGGATGTCTGACAAAAATGCAATCAAAGTTACCAGCTGCGCGTATCTAAAATACAAGACATCTGGGTTGTAGAGCAAGAGGTAGACCACGAAAATGATGGATAGATGAAGTCATGGAGACACTGAAGAAACACGGAATGACAACAACATCGGCGACAAAGCTGGCACACAACGTCTAGCGACACAAGTAGATAGAAAATGATGCTGCTGATATATGTACCATATGAATAAAAATATAATGAGAAAAACAAATGCAGTGATAGATGTATTGAAAATAACTGCAAGACTACAACAAGAAAACGTGCTTTCACCATCACTGTTCAGCATTTACATGGCCAAAATAACAACAGACGCCAGCCAAATTATAATACCAGAAGTGGAATTCAACATAAAAAGCGAAGAACTCATTACAATGATTTTCTCTTTGCGGAAGACCAAAGTCTAATATACGAGAAGGAAGATAGACAACAAAATAATACTCATGCACTTGGTACAGTCTGTTAAATATATAATATGAAGAATAGCACATGAAAAAGAGAAACTATAAAGATTGGCATAACACCAGTTCCACTTAACACGCATTTAAACAAAAACAAACTTGAACATTATCACGAGTTTAAATACATGGGAAATATTTTTTACAGAAGACGGAATGCTTGATGGAGGAATTGAAACGATTGTCAGATAGTCTCTGCTGTGACTTATCACCTGTTACCTCAGCTTTAAACGTGAACATCAACTAGATAACAAAGTAACAACTTATTAAAATTATATTTATACCAAACCTGTGCTATCAATGCCAAAGTTGGTCCAAAGCCAATGCACAGGTAGGAGGGAAAGGCAGATTCTGAAATAAAGTATCTTAGAACAGTCATTGGTGTTACCAGGAGAGATCAAATTTAAAATGGTGATGTTATGAAGGTGGTGAGACCTAGCTCTAGTGCTAAATATATTTCAAGTTAGAAAATATTATGATACGGTCATCTCATGAGAGTACAACCTGACCAACTACCCCTGCGCACTTATAACACAAGAATAGTTTGCTACATGTCATGAGGGAGATCGCGTGTCTAATGGATAGATGGCATAAAAGAAAACCTACAACAACTGTTAAACACCGTCCTTAGAAAAACAAGGTCTCCACGCCGACAAAAAATAAAGTACTATTCTGTTCTGTTTGGAATTGATGTCATCACATTATAGGTAGACCCATAGGTCTCGTAAATGGCGAAGCGTGTAGATATTAATGGCTGCTTTAGTTCAGTTGTAGAAAGTACATAGAGGTATTGTAAAAAATATGTACTATCATGGTATTCTCCATGCTTAGTCTTCGAAGACTCAGATGGCAAAGGAAATTCAGGTATGGGAGCCGGCCACTACTTCGGTACAAGGATGTGTGCAAGCGAGATATGAATGATGCGGACATCGATTTAAAATAATGGAAATAAGAGGCTATGGATCGTGTTGCATGGAAGAACAGGATTAAGCATGGAATACAGACAAAGGAGATACTGATTGCGGTTAGACTAAATACTCAGCGTTTGAGAAGACACGTTACACCATGCGATGCCACAAACAGTCCTGATTTTTCTTGTACACACTGTGGAACCTCCTACAACGTGGGTCTAGGAATGGTCTTAAGAAGGCGTTGATGGTTTATGTGATCGTTTATTCTCGTATGCATCCTCCGATATACCTTACTAGGGAGGAAAGAAAATAATCACTTCATATATGAAGCTGACTAAGGAAGGTTGTGCATGTGGATAAAAAAAACTAGTCATAAAAAAACTAATTGCTACAGAAATGACCTATACAAGAGCCCAACAATTGCTTTGGCACAAGATTCATGTAAGAAGTTATCTGTTTGGGTGGTGGCCCCTCGTGAATAACAAAACCGAGATGAAATGTCATTATTGTGTAATGTTAAAGGTTATCAACAAATCACTGCACAAGAAATGTATTTGAACACAACAATAACAATCATCAACTGCAATGTAAAGTTCGTTCTACTGTTTGGCTCTGAAACATGATGAAACGTTCTACTGCTTGGCTCTGAAACATGATGAAACGTTATACTCCTGGCTCTGAAACATGATGAACAACAGCGAATAACGGGAACAATTATTACTTTCATAAATTGGAGCCTGCGCAAAAAACAAAAGAGAGGTGGAAACGGTATGACAGGATCACTAATGTAAAACTGTTTGAAAGAACCAGATATATATCATTGGACCAAGAAATGAGGAGGTGGACGCTGGCGTGGGGTAGGACATACATTTCTGACACTATTTGATAGCATTATGATTCAGTCTCTATTCTGGAATCCCCAATGTAAGAGACGTGGAGACAGACCAAAATATGCATAGAGAAGAGCGCAGGAGACAAACATAAGGGAAACAGGGAACATGGATTGAGCTGAAACAGATGGCTCAGGAACAGAGGACTTATCGTGTACACGTTGAAGACATGGGCTTCACGGGAAGCTGAAAAGTTTGTATTGATTGACTGCTACATACAGTATAAAGAAAACAGGCAAAGGTTCATTAGATACACGGAAAGGAAGATCTAGACAACCTTCCGACAATGGACAAGACTGATGGTCAGAGAACCTTAGATAGGCAGAGCAATAAGGTCTGTGACTGCAAGAAAATATCGATGGAGGAACATCTGAAGCAATGAAATACACAAAGGACAGAAGGCTGGTGGATGGAATTGTATGTTAACGTCGTCTACGCTCGAGTAACATACATAACGAACTACAGAAAATTAAGTGAAGTTATAGACTGACAGGAATTCGACTGCCAGACCTCCAGATGACGGAAGCGCATTGCCACAAGAAAGGATGAGTTAAAGTACTAGACAAGCGAGACACACTCAAAAATGTGTCCAAATTGGGGTAGTCTTTCGTCATTCAACACTTGCGACTGTAGAATACAGTCCATTTCGATCAGACAATTTATAGAACCAATTACTTCTTAACCTTCTTATCATCAAGCATTGACAAAGTATAGGCATTACACGCTTGTGTCACTCATAGACAAACAATGAACAGTGATAGTTTCAATTAAGGAACCTGGTAAGAAAGGGAAGATGTGGAAACTTGGAGGTAACTTCTAGTGTTTAACTCATTTCTCTCTTGCGGTAAGTAGCTTCCGTCATCTGGAGGTCAGACGTTTGAATTAAAGACTGTCTACATATATCTGATTGACATACTGAATAGCACAACATTCAAATAGAGATTTCCAAAGGACATAGACAGCCAGCACATAGAGTTTCTCGAACGATCTGGACAGCCAGCATATAGAGTTTTTCAACCCCTCCGGACAGCCAGCACATAGAGTTTCTCAAACCCTCCGGACAGCCAGCACATAGAGTTTCACAAACCCTCCAGACAGCCAGCACATAGAGTTTCTCAAACCCTCCAGACAGCCAGCACATAGAGTTTCACAAACCCTCCAGACATCAATTCGAAACAAAATGCTCAGAATAATCTCTGGACTAGATGCTTGGGTCAGCAACAAAGCTGAAATCCAAAGATACGCGCGAGACATAAATAATCCAACGCGGCTGAACGATGCCTTGAAGGTAATCTTTGATCCTCAGTCGTGTCACTTATTTACTACCCCTGCTACACAAGGATCAGACTTTAGAGTGTTGGTTAGATCAGTTCAGTGCTATTCTAAATTACCCATCAACCGATGTGGTTGAATTCCCACAATAGGTAGATTTACTCTTTGTGCGCGCCCCTAATAGGACGTTTAGTGAGGGTTTGTTGTATCTTTCATGACATCTCGAGCGTACTGATGTAGGTGGACCGTGGTCCTTCAGGCAGCTTGGTTTCACCTGCGTATCACTGACTACTGCGGAGATTACGTCGACCCCTCACCTCGTTAGCGAAGCTGCCATGAAAACAGCCCGTTTTCATTAAGGACTCAGGGGAAGTCGACGTGGGGATCCTGGCGAGTTTATTTTGTCAGACCCTGACTAACATGTCTCATCAGTATGTTTTACCTAACCAGACATTAGTCTTCCTCCCCAGTCTCCATGAATTGATTAATTACACCTATAATTCATACGCGTGAATTTCACATTAAATAATAATTGTGTCCAGAAGTCCAAATATTCCTGAGTGAACGGGTTAATCCACAATCAACGACGGACGACATCTCAGCCAAGACAGATGAGGTCAAGAAAACAATCACAAACTGATGTCCAGCGGCATAGCTCCTGGGTCCGATGCTGTTTATGCCGATGATTGCAAATCAGGAGGCCATATGTACTGAATGGAATGATAAAAACAGCTTGAAGCATTCCCAGTCAAATATGGAGTCAATCACCGTTCATTCTGGATACCAGGCTATTCAGTTTTAGCATGATTTGCAGTAATGCTTTCTGGAGCTACCAATGGCTCTGCCACTATCGGGAATATTATATACACATGACATGTTTTTGGCAGGTATGTCAGCAGGCAGGTAGGTAGGTAGGTAGTTAGGTAGGTAGGTAGGTAGTTAGGTAGACGGTAAGTAGTTAGGTAGTAGGTAAAAAAGTTGGTAGGTAGATATGTAGAAAGATAGGCAGGTGGGACAATAGATTGATAGATATGTAGGTAGGTAGGAAGGCAGGTAGTAGGTAGGTAGGTAGGTATAAAAGAAAACGGAAGTAACGTTTCTACCTGCTTCTGGGAAGCTTCATAACGATCTAAACATCACTGTGCATTGCCAACATCTCGAAGAAGTGTAAAGCTTTACTTACCTGGACAGTACCCTCATCAAAGAAGCGAACATTGAATATTATGTACACAACAGGATTGCCAAGGAAATTGCTGCTTTTGCTCTTGGAAGACAAGAATCAAACGTTTTGAACCAGAAAGAAATAGGCTGTGCTACAAAGATCAAGGTCTATCATAAATGTTGTGCTAATCACCTTTCTGTAGGCCTGCGAAACATGGATAATCTATTTCGGGCATGTCCGGAGACTCAATCACTCCCCCATGAACTGTCTTCAATAGCTGATAAGGATCAGTTTGCAGGATAAGGATACCAATTCTCAAGTCCTCAACGTGAAAACATTCTCGAGCATAGATCTTAAATCAGATTAACTGGACATGTTGTTCGCTAGCTTGATGAAGGTTTAGAAAAGTCGCAGCTGTGCAGGGAAGAACATTTTTGCATGCCTTATGAGCGTTTTGAACAGTCGCAGCTGTGCAGGGAGGGAAATGTTGTTTGCATGCCTGATGAACGTTTTGAAAAGTCGCAGCTATGCAGTGAACTCAGAACAGACAAGCTGTCTGTCATCAGGAGCACAAAGGAAAGACTACAAAGATTTATTGAAAATGACCCGGAACTGGTTCAACAATGATGTCACCTGGTGGAGGACGTTTCCACAAAACAGCTCTGCCTAGCGCACTACCGTCCCACAAAGCGCCTATTTCGCTGAGCAAAAACATAATCATTAAGGCTCAGAGAAAGCCCAGTGCCAGAAAGCAGAGATTGTGCAACAACGAAGCTACAGAAACCACCCGCACCAGGATAAATCTATAGTCATATGTGATCACATATCACAAAACGAGTCATATGATGTCGTGATCTTTGCATGCGATGGACAACTATTGTATATGTGCGTATGTCAGATTGATCAGTACAAGCTTTGCATATGAAAGAGACGACAGAAAAATAAACTGACATATTCTGAGTATACCATGAAAGGCGAAAGATAATGTAGTCTACCTCAAAAGGGTGAAAGGAGACTAAAGTATGGTCAGTCATAACATACTGGTCAGACATGTTGGTCATGGTTAGAACTATACTGACCAAGACCCTCACTTCCAGGAAGATGTCCATAGCAACAGGCTGTGTCATGACAGTCTGGTTAACGAGGTGGGGATCTATGTGATCCCCGTATTAGTGAGCGAAACGTAGATGAAACCAAGCATAGCATAATCGCCTGGAGGTCCATGGTCCACCTTCATCAGCACGCTAAGGATGTGAGATAAGCTACTGCCACCCGCCACTAATGATGTTCGTCCATCACCAATGATGAAGACAACTCTCTTTGTTCAGCCGTGTGGATAGTCTTGTCTCTTGCTGTGTCCGCTGAAATGGGTGACTTGCGCTATGATCTGGATTGAAGTGAGGAAGTAAGTGCGCCTTTTCTCAACCTCACTCGCTCGTTCTGAGCTATCTTCAGCCAGTGGCAAGACAATTTCGAAGCGATTGGAGATAGCACAGGATGCAGATTTTTTCACAGCGTTTACTCCCTCAGTCTACCGTGAACAAGTATCCCGCAAGTCTGCGGAAGGGAATGACACCTATTGTTGTGCGTCTTGTCTTTCCCATAACCGTAAGATGTCGCACGGGCATCACTCAGCATATGAACCATGTGTTGGGCATCTCTGACGGGTCGTGTCCTAGTTCATTGAAGTCGTGTCTAAATTTCATAGTCATACCAAAACCGACACTGTCTGCAACTAGGGCGTCAATCTCGTGAAGTTCAGCCGTGTGCACTAGACCGTGAAAATACGTCATATTTTTAACCGTAGTACTTTTTCATATGGCTGATGCCCAAGCCAGGATAATTTCAGGGAAGAGAACACAAAAAATTAACTAGTCAAAATGGAAAACAACGACACGTTTCCGTGAACACCAGTGTAAGTCGTCGACTAGTGTGAATTTCAGACTTATCTGTGGCCTGGCGGCGTCCATAATGAACGAAAACTCAATAGCTATGTTAGACCCGCAACTGATACAGCGCCATCTTTGCTGCTCTTAACGCCTTGTCACGGCTCATGTAAGAGTAAACTGACTACTTCTAGGCATTCAACAACAAAAGCAATAACAACAAAAGCAACAACAACAACAGCAACAACGTCTCTTTGGTAAAAACTCTCCAACTCTTAACATTTTACACACAGACGAAAACCCTGCTATATGTAGAATAACTTTCTGCGACTGAAAATATTGGCTTGAAGCAAAATCCCGATATACAGCAGATGGAAACAAAAGGTTGAAGCATAAAAAGAGTTATGTGCCCATATGTGCTTGCATATTTGTATATGAGCAAATATGGCGTGAAAAGAAGCCTTGAAAAGAAGCCATATTTTCAAGTCTATTGTCAACACAACAGGAGCACTCACACTGTCACCAACACCAAGAATATCACACGTGCTACAAGTCTGGCATATCTACTAACGTGACACGTTTCTATGCAATCACACAAAACGATTGTACGTAATAACGTCAGTTTGACTTTAGCTGGAAAAAAAACACAAAGTGACGATAATTGTCACGCTTGAATTTGATCTTGCATCAGATTTTGTTGTTTGTTTTTACTTTTCTGGCTTTGCACCTTTAAAGCGTTACATATTATTGGTTTACACATTTATAGCGTATTACATATTATGGCTTGGCACATTTATAGCGTTTTACGTAGTATGGCTTTGCACATTTATAGCGTTACATATTAGGGCATTGCACATTTATAGTGTTACATATTATGGCTTTGCACATATATAGTGTTTTACATATTATGGCTTTGCACATACATAGTGTTTTACATATTATGGATTTCCGCATTTATAACGTTAAATATTATGGCTTTACACATTTACAGCTTTAAGTATTTATAATGTTACACATTTATGGCTTTAAGCATTTATGATTTAACACATTTATAGTGTTACACATGGATAATGTTACACATTTATGACGTTACACATTCATTACTTTACACGTGTGTAGTATTAAACGTTTGTAAAGTTACACGCATTATGAATTGTTGGATAATGGTGCTGCAGTCTATGAATTGTTGGATTCCAGTGATGCAGTCTATGAAATGTTGAATAATAGTGTTGTATTCAATGTATGAATGGATAATAGTGCTGTATTCAATAGATGATTGGATAATAGTGTTGTAATCAATGAATGATTGATAATAGTGTTGTAATCGATGTAAGATTGGATAATTGTGTTGTAATCAGTGGTTGATTGTATGGCGATGATGTAATAAAGGAATTATAACTGTGTTATAACTCTGTTACCCATGAATTGATAACCAACAGACTACGGCAGTTTGGTCGCAGTCGTTGGTCGAGCAGGCAGGGTCGTCTGAAAGGACGGAGCAGAAGTATGTACAATCAGCGTACTACTGGAAACATCAATACCTGCATTTGGAAATTGTTTGTATTTAATCAGAGCAGCAAACGTGGACTCAGTGACGGGTGTCAGATCATTCACCTCCGCTCCAAACCAGACATCCTATTTAACCGCTCTTCCAAACTTAGCAATTACAGTGCTTGAGATGTTCTGGGATCTCTGTAAAAGTTCAGGGGTACTTATGCGTTAATTCACCCACGGATTATAATAGGTCAAATTTAGTAGACTTTAGCCACACGAAGCACCATACTTTTCAATTCGCGAGTCTTTAATTCGCGCGGTAAACCTATGTCCATGTCATTCTCAGATCTAACACCGTATGTGGAAGGTGGATTTATTGCAATTGTCACACTTGACATGCAAGAAAATAAATTGTGTGCAGTTTTTGCAGGAAAGACGAATTATGCACACCGTCCGACTGTGTGCTAAAAATCATGTTATGACTTTGTCTCTCACAGTTCGTCAAGATCGTCAGAGATGTCACACATGTCAGCAGTACATTTCTGTTCGTTCTGGCACATGGTTAGAGGGCACCTAATCTTAACCCAAACCCTAACCAAAACGGAACACATAGACACATGATAGATTCCTACATGTGTGAGTTTCTGTGGCGACATCGGAATAAAGTCCGTCAGTTAGACCCGTTCGACAAATAATCTGCAGGACATCACAGAATTTTGGCTTCCTGTAGCTAGACACTTATAATTATTTTTAAACGGAAACCCGTGTGGTCATTGAATGGTATGAAATTTCAGAATTGGTGAATTAACGCGCAAGAACCAGTTCAGGATATTGAGAGTTTCCTTAAAAGCATTAATAAAACTATTGATCAGCTCCGGGTTCGATATTTCTACTTGCGTCGATCGTGGTTTACTTTTGTTTCTGGAACTTCCTTGGCTGATCTGATTTCAGAACGACGCAATGAATGATCGGTCTGTATTATGGCGGGAGCGAGTGTGGAGCACATACTTTAAGAGGGATCTCCTAACAAGGATTGCATCCAGCTGATGCCAGTGCTTTGATCGTGGGTGCATACACGATATCTTTTGTTCTGGTTTTGGCCCAAACTGGAAGCTGGTAACACATAGTTCATGATTGACACAGAACTCTAAGAACAGTTGGCTATTTTCATTAATTTTGCGGACTTAAAAATTGCTAAGGTCATGAATTGTGATCAGCCTTCACTGTAACATTGAAGTCACCTAGTAGAACAAGCTGTTCTTGATTATGCATACTTCTAATGACTGCTGATAAATCCTCATAGAACGCAATTTTGACTTTACTTGTGGAGCACAAGGTAGGTGCATATGCACTGAAAAATCATAATAGTCCTACAGCGGAGTGTAGATGCAGTGTAACCAGACGCTCTGAAACATGTTCGCCTGGTTCAATAGTGTGTTTTAGAGACTTTTTCACTGCAAACCATCAACCATGGTCTGTCTTTACTTGGGGTCTTTCCCTTGTCAGTAGAATAACTAGTCCTTTTCACTCACTGATCTCGAACACGATAACCAAGTTTCTAGAAATTCTGCAACGTCCACAAGAAAAACACACATACAAATACGAACAAACACGCGCATATGTATAACAGTTCCGGTTTGACTTGAACGCCCCTCATAAATAAATATATATTCTTTTTTTTAAGGAAAAAATGTGCTCAAGTAGTCAAAATGCTAATTATTTTTCGATATAATCTCCTGCAAAGTTTATGCACTTGTCCCAGCGTCTAAGCAATGCTTTAAAAGCTAAAGGGTACAAATATGTGTCAGTATGCCTGAACCAATCCAGGACAGCCTGTTTCACTTCATCATCAGATCTGAAATGCTGACCTTCCATAAATTCTTTTAGGGGTCCAAACAAGTGGAAATCGCTAGGTACGAGGTCTGGGCTATCAGATGGATGTGACAACACCTCTCAGCCGAGACGCTGCAGATGGCACATAATGCGGGGAGCTGTAAGATCTAGCACTATCTTGCAGGAGCAAGACTCCCTTTGTGATCAAACGTGCATTAACCTTCCGAAAATGGAAATGTCCATGAATAATAGTATTCACCGTACCTAGAGAAAGACTTGCCTTTTGTGCAATTTTGAAACAGGATATGCGCGGATTTGCCAGAGTAAGGCATTCCACAATCTGTGGACTGTGGAGGGTTGAGAGCCACCATTGCCGGGATAACTACTCACGCATGTTCAGCTTTCTTTAAAAAGGATACACATTTCAAATATCATACTGCGGCTGAGTGTCTCATCAGCGTATTGTGCTGGAAACTTGCAGTTTTCTGTAAATTTCCGCAGGTTTCACATTTTCTTTCACTAGAAACTTCACAACAACACGCTGTTTCAGGCAAGCACTAGCAGTGTTGTCCGCCATTTTTATGTATCTGTCACGTGATTTGTCCATTATAAGTGGACCACCTAGCTGTAATAGAATACAAGTGGCCCTAACTAATGATAGTAGTTCCAGCACGATGTAACCCATTCAGGTAGAAATAGAACAAAAAGTCCCGATTTGATTTGAACGTCCTTCGTATATATATATATATATATATATATATATATATATATATATATATATATATATATATATTGGATGTTCTACAAATATATTTGTTTATGTTCTTTTTAACAGTGCTATGTTAATGATCTTTTTATACCACGTCAATCTGCCTGCTCTGTGCAGACGCCCATGGATGAAAGCCCGTACATTTTTGGTTTGTTTTTTCTTGTTGTACTCCAGGTTTCAAAGCCCTGTAATATCATGGGCTTTACATTATATTTGTTGTTGTTGTTATGTTGTTGTTGTTGTTATCCCATAGCTGATGAGCAAGCCTGCTCTCTTGGCAGCCCAATGCCATTCTAATATATATACAGATCTTCTTCAGCTGTGTCACTGCTCCGTACAGTGTGTTGGTAATTGTCGGCAGTGCTTGTGAGAATCTTTTCCTCATGTCCGCAAGCGCCTTTCACTCAATGAGTAGATGTCGAACTATTTCATCAGGATGAGAGCTATGTCTGCACAAGAACATGTGCTGGGAATTGATGCAGTTAAAGTGATTATTGACTCTGGTATGTCCTGTTCGGAACTGAAAGATGATATTTTGATCTCTTCTATGTAGTTTATTTATTTATATCATCGTTAATTTTTGGCTGTGACATTTCGCGAAATACACTGCGACCTGTTGTTCCCCTCGTCCATTGGAGGTTGAAATGTTTACATTTGTGTTGGACAATTTATGTTAATTTCCATAGTGTCCCACAAAAGAGAAGGGAAATTCTGCAGGCAGGGTAGGGACAACCATATGCTAGGGAGGGTTAACTAATATTTTGTTAGAGCGGATGTGACGGGAGCTTAAATGCACATTTAACTATAACTATCACGTGTACTTTCATTAGGGTGTTTACCAGTAGGACTGATAGAGCTGACAAATGCAATTCGCTTACCCACGCCGTGTGCACGCGGCTTTTTAGTTTGTTTTACTGATACAAAGAAAGAACTAGATGTCTAAGTTTACATTCCATGTTCCCGTTAATTATAACCGTAAAATGCACAGAACAATGTAGCTTCCTCTCCAATATTTCCACGAAAAAAAATGCAGTCATATAACCATGCAACATATAATGGCATATACGATTTATCAAAACTGTATTTATCGTACTGTAGTTGTTCTCCCTTATGTCTCCCATCACCTCAGATAATTGTGACGTTTCTGTTAAAGAGTTAATTTGATCGGATAGAACAGCGTTTCTCAACCGGTGTTCCCCAGAACCCTAGAGTTCCACGGTAGGGGCATCGCGAGAAATAGTGATAAATATGCTAATTATATACAAATGTATTTTGAGTCATATTTGTGTTTATTTTTATGTTCGAAATTTAACTAATACTCAGCGTAGCTTAACTTAACGTCTTGATTTTTGTTTAAATAATCTGCGGAGTCTGTATACAACCAGTTTCTTTTACATTCACTTGATCTATAAATAACTATGAGCATCCAAACTATTCTTGAATGCGTTAATTGACCTTTCCTCCACTTATGCATGTGGCAATGCATTCCAAGCAATCAACATTCTTTGCCTAACCACATATTTCCTGGAATCTAATTTGGGCCTTTCTTTAGTTAATTTGTAGCTGTCTTTTTGTTTTGTAAGCGACTGTATTTTGAAGAAAAAATACTTGTTATAGTCTAACTTTTCCTTTCCGTTGACTGCATCCCGAGTTACCTCTAGTCGTTTCGACCAATAGTTCTGCCACTAATCCAAAGTAACTCGAGATAACAGTGAAATTGATGACCAGCGCAGCTTCTTCCTCATTATAATCCAAATACGGCGCACATCACATTATTAAGACCAATCCGTCACGTGCTGTGGCCATCATCGCTTATGATTGGCAATAACTAACTTTCCGTTGATTATTTTATAAACCTCTATTAAATCATCTCGAATTCTTCTTTCCAGACAATGTATATCGGTTTTTCTTTGTAGTTCTTCATAACTATAATTCCGGAATCCAACTATACAATTTGACATATTCTATATATTATAATAAAGTTCTCAATCTGTCAATACGAACCCAGTGTCAAATCGCCTTTACTGGTCAGTGTATATTAGTTCTCTGAGGTATTGTCGAGAAGTTATGAACTTTAATGGGAAGGAGTCAAGCCATTTACCTGAAAATTGAAGTGAATTTTAGTCATTCTCTATATATTCACCCTGCAAGGCGATACACTTCTCCCATATGTGCTTTGCCTTCCTGGTGTCCTCATTGTAGAACTCCTCTTTCTGGACCCGGAACCCCATACCCAGTTCAGTAATCATGTCATGGATGTCAGAACAACGACGTCCATGAAGCGGATTAGCCATGTTTGGGTACAGATAAAAGTCACTGGGTGCCAAGTTCGGAGAGTACGATGGATGGGGCACGATTTGAAACCCGCAAGTTTTTTTACCTCTAGGATTTGATTATTGAACTGGAAACGTGGTTCTGGGCTCAAACTTAGGGGCTCTACAATCCCGACATCAGGAAGTTCAACAATAGATATGATAAGTGCATAGCTTTAACTTAACTTAACGTCTTTATACTGGTTTAGAAGACCCTGCAGAGTCTGTATACAACCAGTTTCACCTTGCTTTAAAAGCTATGCGCATCTAATGTATTCTTAAATGTATTACCCTGTACCTGCCTCCACTACCTCCTCTGGTAATGCATTCCAAGCATTCACCACCCTCTGACTAAAAAAATATCTCCTAATATCTAATCTGGACCTCTCTTTAGTCAACTTGTAGCTATGCCTGAACACAAACAACACAAACGAACCCAAACAACACAAACGAACACAAACAACGCAAATAACAACTCATAATTTATGAGTGTTATCTGGTTATATGAATTCTAGACATTTAGGTATGTTTATAATTATCTTTGTTAGTTTATGAGATTTGTGTATGTGTGTTTCCTCTCAAAAGCTATTTATTTTGTTTGTCTTTATTTGCTCACTTTATTTAAGTTTTTTTTTATTATATAAAAATCTCTGACCGTAAAATGTCTCGATATTTTAAGAAACATTCTGATAATTCTGAAGAGGCTAGTGATGAAGAGGCTAGTGATGAAAAATTGAAATCTCCTGAGAAATGTCACTTCACAACTGCAAAGACGGGAACAAAAACGGCTCGTTTTTACAATGGAAGTTACTTATCAATGGACTTTAAATGGACTGCCGATCCAGGCTGTCCTATCCCATTGTTCCTCGTCTGGGGCAAACAACTTTCATTCAAAATTGAAAGAACCACTTCACGACAAATCACAGTCATGTGAAAAAATACAAGTGCTGGTTATTTTTAAATGCTAGTGTCGTCTGAAAACGAACATACAAGAGTGCAGCTTTTGTGAACAAATTCAATGTGAATGAAAAGACTCAAGAAGCAAGTTAATTCGTAGCTGGAATTATTGCACAGAAGATGAAGAGGCACACAATTGGCGAGAACTTAATAATTGACATAATTGTAGCAGTTATTATCTGTTTTTTTTGTTTTCTTTATATGTGTTGTATACTATGTTGATTGTAGTTGTTTTTGAATGTTACGCTGAGTAAGTTTGCTCTGTTTGCTCCTGAAAAGGGCGTTAAATGACGGGTTGCAGTAGCTTTCACACATCCCGAGTGTGCTGATGAAGATCGACCAGGGTTCACCAGGCGGTTGTGGTACGCTTGACTTCATTTGTGTGATGCTCACTATGACGGAGATCACGTCGATCCCACGCCTCGTTGGCCAGACTGCTAGAAAACAAAAACTGCGTAGAAGATGGGAGTACTGGCCAGTATATGTTACCTGACCCTGATTAACATTTCCGACCAGAATGCTTTGCCCGACCAGATGTTATTCTCTTCTACCCATATGGTAGCGGTTATTTACGTTAATTTATTTGTGTTTAAAGAGCTGAGGTTTATTTGAGGTATGTTGAACAAGCAGTTTGATTTCAGTTTGCTTTGTTTGTTTGTGTGTGTGTTGTCAATAAACTTGAAAACAAATGTTGGTATGTTTTACTAAAAGCAGCAATCAGAAAAAATGTATGTTGTTTTTCCTTATGAGCTTGAAGAGTTTAAAATAGAATTATAGATATTAATAATTTTTTTAGGTTGCCAGAGACATAAAGGGTTCCACAACGGTAAACGGGTTGAGAAACGATAGGCTAGAGAGGGGAGGATGTGTGAGGGAAGCGATTGGGGGAAGGAGGCAGGGGAGTGAAACAAAGGGGTTGAGGAAGTTGGGTTTTGCTGTGGGGTGGTTTTTTTTAGTTATGTTTTTGTGACCGTGTGCCTTTTCATTTAAATGAGAATTCTTTGTTGACTCATTTGTATTAATCAATTCTCTGGTATTAAGAATGATGTTAAGACGTCTGCTTTCTATTGATTGATTTCTTGATCTCGCTTCTTATTGATCACTGTAAAATTTGCATTTTATGTATGGTTGTGTTTTATTATTTCATCGCTATCTTCATACCAGAAATTAGCAAGCGGCTAAGGACACGCGTGTTAGTTTAGGTAGACAGACAGACAGACAGACAGACAGACCCGGTCATTCGTTCATCTGTTCGTTGGCTTGTCTAATTTTATTTTAAATGTATATATATATATAAGGGGTGTTCAAATCAAGTCGGATTGACTGCATCCACAATGTAGTGAACACTTTTATTCATTAACATTTGTAGTGAACACTTTTATTCATGAACATTTGTAGTGAACACTTTTATTCATGAACATTTGTAGTGAACACTTTTATTCATGAACATTTGTAGTGAACACTTTTATTCATGAACATTCGCAAGTGACTGCAACCACAATGTAGTGAACACTTTTATTTATGAACATTTGTAGTGAATACTTTTATTCATGAACATTTGTAGAGAACACTTTTATTCATGAACATTTGTAGTCAACACTTTTATTCATGAACATTTGTAGTGAACACTTTTATTCATGAACATTTGTAGTGAACACTTTTATTCATGAACATTCGCAAGTGACTGCAACCACAATGTAGTGAACACTTTTATTCATGAACATTCGCAAGTGACTGCAACCACAATGTAGTGAACACTTTTATTCATGAACATTCGCAAGTGACTGCAACCACAATGTAGTGAACACTTTTATTCATGAACATTCGCAAGTGACTGCAACTACAATGTAGTGAACACTTTTATTCATGAACATTTGTAGTGAACACTTTTATTCATGAACATTTGTAGTGAACACTTTTATTCATGAACATTTGCATTTTCGGAAGGTTAGTGCACGTTGGGTGCCAAAACAGCTGTTCTCTTTTGACCGGCCGAGAAGCCCGCTCGACTATGTGTCATCTGCAGTGTGGTTACATTGCCAATGGATATGTGTGACATTTTAGAGTTGATCCACGACTGCTTGTTGTATGAAGACACTGCAGTCGACGAGACATCAGCGCATAAATTGTCAGATTTTGAAAAAATTCGCGGGTACAACAGAGAAGGACGTCTGATAGGGCAGAGCAGAAATGTGTACAGTCAGCAAGCTTCATGAACCATCTCTTTCTACGCTCTTCCCCATCTGCCGAAAGAGACTGAGCACCTTTGGATCTGCCCGGAGTCAAATGACGTCGATTCATAACAGAACATATACATATATATTGTAGTATGTCTGTATAAATGTGCCATAGCAATATAAGAATTAATTGGGTTAATCGGAATACAGCAACAGTAATGGAGGCAAATCTTATTTCAAAAGTAGGGTACCATTATTGAGTTGGATTAGCATAGTTGCGGAGCACCTGCTTTTCATGACAACGAGAAAACTACAATTGCATGTAGGTTTAAGTTGACCCAGCTGCAAATTGAGACCAAGTTTACTATTTGGGATGTAAAAACAGATAGGAAGGAAAATGGTTATCCCAATTCATAAACTAGCTGTGGCTTTGTAACATAAAGTCTCTAACACTTCCTCCTCGACAGCAATGTCTGCTGTGAGACTATCTTTATCTTATATGACTATTAGTGTGTCACAGAAATAACACACCTTCAAAAATAAACCTTGCAATAAAGCCATCCATGCGCTGTATCGGAACACGAAGGGGAATAGAAAAGTGGGAAGTGGTTAAAGAAGAACTATCGAAGAACACATACAAGCAGTTGATAGCTTTACCTAGCTTGCTAGTACCCTTACCAGAGAAGCGAATATAGTCTGTAAAGGTCCACACAAGAGTTGTCTTGGCGAATGCTGCTTTTGGAAGACTACGTGGAAACGTTTTGCACCAGCAATGTATTTGTGCTGCCACCAAGATCAAGGTGTATCGTGCTGTTGTACCAGCCACCTTTTCATATGCATAAAAAAACATGTTCAGTCTATATCAAGTATGTCAGGAAACAACTTTCACGATCGGTTGGCAGGATAGAGAGCCGAACTCTGTAGTCTTTAGGAGGCGAGACTCTCTGGCATCCATATACCGCTGCAAACAGCCCAGATTAGTTCGGAAGGTATGGGCGTGTTGTTCGCATGCCAGATGAGCGCCTACATAAATAACTGTTCTACGGTGACCTCTGGACAGACACACGCTTGCCGGGTGGACAGAGGAAGCGATATAAAGTTTACTTCAACAGTTTCTTCATTGATGTCGTCTCATGAGAGCTGTTTCCTCCGAACCGCACAGTCTGGCGCACTACCATCACACAAGGTGCTTGCAACACTGAGAAGAGAAGCATCACTGATGCGCAGAAAAAGCGAGCTGCTCGAAACGATATAATGCAATACGGTCAAATTCCTGATGCTGTCCATATGTGCCCCATGTGTGGTCAAGCCTCCCGAGCTTAGACCGGTCTGTACAGTCGCATTTGCTCACATCTGAATTCATGTCTGACACTGTCGCCATCTTCGCTTGCTATGGACAGCTATTATTATTATTGTTACTATTATTATTTTTATTATCGAAGACAACTGACAACGGAGACAGTGCAGACGGAATGCTGTGGCGGAACACCTTAAGACGGTCCAGAAAAGGAAACTGCAGAGAACGACTGTTCCATTCCTAAAGTACAAGTGAAAATTGAAAGAACAATCAACAATACGTCAACCGTACATTTTTTGTTGTTCCTGAAAACTTTCAACGGAAGTTTATAAATAACAAAGGCAAACAAATAATTCGCAAATGTTTGTACAGCTGGAGAACTCACTCTTCGAAGACAACGCAGAGCAGTGACTTTTCTAACAAGTCAAAGATCACTTGTCGAGATAAAAGGATTCAGTGTCGTCAGGTGAACTGGAAAAACAATTAATACAAAAAGACGAAGCAAGTTTTTGGCCACACACGTAGTCAGTGAACGTTTGAACGGTTGTAACGCTTTCCTTCCTGAAGTAAATATCGGGTTTTCTCAAAGGAAGTGATAAGCTCAGTCCACTCTGGTGTTTAACTGGCAGCAAGGAAGAAAGGGAACAAAGCATCTCTCATGTATCCTAGTCAAAAGTGAGCTGGATTACTAAACTGGGATTACAGCGTGCCAGCGTTCGAAATCGCGGACAGATAGAAAAAAAATCTGGGACGGGATTCGTGCCTGGTACGACCGCTCCTCCAGTCGACCTAAATGTAAATGGGTACCTAATGTAAGGATTGAGGAAGGTGGCAACAGCAAGGAAGGGAACTGGCAATCCCACCTCACATAGGCTGCGGCGTAGAACATGAATAGTTATCTTCATCCCCGACGGCAATTGTTGCCATGGCACTGACTTTTACCTCACAGAACGTTGTCATAGTGCACTGAAATCTCTAACACTCCAGCCCTGACGACAGTGTTTACCGTGAATTGCCGTTATACAATTGGATAAAAACGCATAGTTGTATGCCATAAAAACATACTAATTTAAGGAAAGAAAGTGAAGAAGATGCCACTGACTGTGGATAGGTGGGGAGAAATAAGAAGAATAATAGTAAGAATAAAGGAGAAAAAGAGTGGATATCACGTCTGACGAATGACGGATCCCAAAAGATCAAGGAATTACTAAAGCAGACATATTTCTGTCAGGAATGCAGTATCAGCCATTTTATCCTGTAGAAGATTTTGTTAGATTGGGTGACTTGTTCCCTTCCTCGCTGACCTAGCTTCTTTAACAGCAAGACGGGTAATGATTTTCAGCTAGGTGGACTGGAAAGTGACTATAACGGAAGTCGAACCCAGCACAGTTGCCGCGTGAAGAGAGTACTCTACCACTCTACAGCTCAGACGAAATCGAGATTCTAGTATCCCCAAAAATAATAAAGAATCCAACAGAGAAAGTGAGGCACACAACACAAACCTTTGAAGGATGCACAAAAACAAGAACTAAATAAAGAATGTAAAAAATAAGGTGCATCATACATCATTTATTGCTGACATGATCAAAGGACCAGCAAATAAACTAACAATGTGGAAAATAACAGGAAGCAGGCACCAAAAGCTGTTCAAAAGGGCAGAGAATACGAAAATATAATGCGTATAGATTGTCGTTTCCCCAACTTCACCTGCTCCATAGGAAGACTGTAGACTGTTCGTTTGTCTGTAAATCATTACAATATAACAATTGCAGAGTAGTCCTTTACGTATTCAACCAATTGTATAGAAAAAGTGTGTGATATTGGTTTTTCTGTTTAATTACCTCCAAATGAAAATTCTAAGTTGCTCTTTTCTCTGTTCAATTACCTCCAAAGGAAAATTCTAAGTTGTTCTTTTCTCTGTTCAATTACCTCCACAGAACAACAAATATTGAACCCCTTGAATTTGGGAGAAAATACAAATCCCTTACCGAGTTTGAAGAACTAAAGACGTTACTTGTTCATCCCTACACCAGACGCTCCAAGAGAAAACGAAAAACAGACTGCTAGGGAAAATCCCAGCCATCTGGCTTGACAGATTCACAGTGCTATTAATTGTTATTTCTTTTTCAGGCCATGGAAACACTCGTGTGGCTATCAACTGTTCTGTGTAATACAAAATTGGTGTAACTACTTTCTGAGATGTGTTATTTGGTTTCGTTCTGTCTGTCACCCGAAGAACGACCTGTGACCGTAACGTGATTTTTGTTTTATGTTTGTCCTAGTACGGTCATTGATTCATTATGTTTTTGTCGATTACTTTATGTTTTTATCAAATACTATATGTATTTATAGATTACCTCATGTTTTTATCGATTATATTATTTTGTCGACTAATATATGATTTTATGAATTTATATGTTTTTATCGATTAATTATTGTTTTTATAACTGACAATGTTTTATCGAATAATATGTCTTTATATATTATTATATGTTTTATCGCCTAATATATGTGTTAATTGATTATTGTGTTTGTATCAATTAATATATGTTCTTATCGCTTACCATATGTTTTAATCACTTACTATGTTTTTATCGTTCACTATGTTTTTTCACTGCCTCCTCTCTCTTCTCACCTCACTCTGTTTCATCTGACTTTGTCCTACAATCACACTCCTGCACAACTTTCACACGCACCCTCATGGTGAGGCCCTTCCATCGCACTTTGGTTCGGCTGGCTTCTGAGAGCGTACAAACCTAGCATAGGTGCATACATACGCACACATACATCCACGCACTGGTTTATGCGTCCTAAATCGTCCAATTGACTACGGTCTTATGTGGAGTAGGCGCGCCTCCGCCAGTAGAAACTAGTGAGAAAAACACGTAAAATAAACAATTTTACGAGGAGAGGAAGAGAAGCATCCAAATAAATTATAATGTTTTTTTCTAAAGTTACCTCCCTACCTCATATTTGCGTGAGGAAGTATTTGTATGTAATTTTTTTTTTTTAAACTGTCGAATGACTTTATTACCATTGCTGGCTGGTACAATGTGTGCTGGCTATGTTTGTTTATGTCACCCCCCCCCCCCTCCCCACCTCAACAGAAAAACAACATGTGTCTTACTATGGAGATTCTACCCCGCTGCTCTCGGCATGGACAACATTCGACCACGCGCTCCTCTTCCCCTCTTAACATAGTCTATATGCACAGAACGGATGAGCCTTACAATCAAACCACACCTCCACGTGGTGATCCTGGATAACAGGCTGCAACAGAGCAGACTGGCTAAGGAGAAGGGATTGAAGAGGGAATGCTAACCCAGTAGTCAAAAAATGCTTGCTGAAGTCGGATGTGTTGGACCGAAAGGTGCAAATATTGTAGTCAAGCTGTAAACTACGACACAACGCATTCCGTTCTCTGGACTACATTCTGCTACTTAGGCCCGTGTCAGGGTTTGGTAGCGGGAGATTGAGAACGAACCAAGCCAAGTCAAACCACATACACGTACACACTGCAATCTGCATAGTGAAGACGTGAGGTCTCCATTTTCCATTTGACCACACCGTCGCTCTCTTCCTCAGTATATAAAAGACATGTAGACAGGAATCAGCTCTGATCCAAACCTTTTTTTTTTGGTCACAGAGTATGTAGACTTGGTATTGAACCTTGGACCTCACTTGCGTACGAAATCACGGAGCAGATTACACCAGTAAATAGCAAGTGGCGGTACCCGTTGCTTCTTTAGATAAAACTAATAAGGTTACAGTTTGCATACTCGTATTTGCTGCAACATATGATACTTTGATTTACATTATCACTTTCAAAATCAATTTAATATTTAACGCAAAATGCAACGAAATGCAGGAATTGCAAAATATTTTTTAGCGTATTGATTTTATTATTTGGAAAGGCTGCCTTACGAAAACTTTAATTTGACATATTTTTGCAATAAATTTTCAACTATTTAGTTCAATATTTGTTATCCTTTTATGGATTATGACGAAAGCAACCGTCTATAAAGAAAAACAGCTTCCTGAAGCTAACAACATGGAATAGCAAAATTAGTAGGGTACATAAATTTGACTATTGTAAAGAAAACTTAAAAATTGTAACGTAAGTCTTTTCCTTCGACATGGTCCAGGTGTGACAGTGGTATTGTTCTTGATTTTGTTACCTATAGTGTTTTTGCTAATGCCACTCACACTTGATATTTTTAACTACTTTCTTTGACTAGGGGGTTGCATTGACTCCTCACATCCGGAGTTGTCCTTGTAAAGGTAGACAGGAATCTTTCCGATTGTAGTGCAATGCGAGTCTCATTAGTAAGTTCATCCCTATTCTGATAGCAGGAAACCTTAGGAAACGAAGCAGACAGCAGAACAAAATAGTAGGAAGAACTACTCCAGCCTTTACCAGAAAATATGTGTCCAGGAGGGGACAACTCCCTACAAATAGCTTCGTGCAAACTTCAAATACTACAAAGGACCCATTTGAAAACAGCCTATGTTTATTGTGACTTCATCTGTGAAATCATCCTACACATCTCAAACTTTTATTAACTTAACTTCTTTTTTTTTCATGTGCATTCCTAACTAATATATGGTGAGCTCAAAGAGGGTCTGCGCCTGGTCGGTGGCCAAAATAAGCACTTCAAAGACTCCCTCAAAGTATCTCTGACACGCTTCTAAACTGATGCAAAATCATGGGAATGCCTCGCACGGGACAGCAAAGGCATAGCATGGAACCACCATCAGAGGTACCTTCATTGCTGAGAAATGCCAGGCCTCCGAAGCACAGAAACAACGCACTTTGTGAAAATACAAAACAACTGACACTCACATGTCCAATTCTAATCTTAAATGTTATATTGGTGAAAGGGGTTTCCGTGTCAGAATTGGATTATACAGCCAGCCTGGACTCACAGATGAAGTGCAACATGAGATACCAGAGCTCAGATATGCAGATGACATGATTGTTCTATCAAAGAGCGCTGGAACTGATGACCCTGTAGGTAAATCAACATAGCAAAGACCAAAATCTATATCTGAATATAAGTGAAACCAAAATAGAGAGCACAGACAAGTCAAAGACCAAACACAAAGTTACTATAGAACAACAGGAAATTGAGAAAGTCACAAGTTTTGAGTACATCAGCTCAATTATAAGCAACAATGGAGATTGCCTGAAGGAAGTCAGATGGAGAATACCTATTATAATTCAGAGGTTGAATAAAATGGGAAACATGGTAGAACTCTAATGAAATGATGAACAAAAACATCCTGCGAAATTGCATCTTCTCTGTGGCAATGTACGGATGCGAAACACGGACCATCACATAAACACTTAAGAAAAGGATTGAATCTTTTGAACTAATATGCTACATGAGGGTGCTCGAAATACCATGGATAGGCGGAAAGGAAAAATGCAGATATCCTAAAAGAACTGCATATCAAGGAAAATTGGTTAGTAAACAATATCTTGTCCAGAAAGCTACAATATTTTGGTCACATCAAACACCATAATGGTCTGGAGAGAACGATACTGGAGGGTGTGGTGTCTAGAAAGCAGGGTAGAGGCAGACCGAGAAGAAGATGGACACAAGACATTATGGAGATCTGAAGATGACAGCAACAGGTGGTGGGAGTTGAGGCTAGAGATCGAGTCTTATACTGTTGTGAGAGCGACATTCTGCAAGGGACATGATACATGTCAATGATGCCCCTAAGCTGTCATATAGTGTAAAGACTAGGTTTTTATTTTACTTCATGCCAAAATGACGATCATGAATCAGAGCTGGAGCACCAGGCAAATGATGACTGCAGGGAGTTTCATTCATTTTATTTGGAAAAAACAAATATTTGACATATGTAGTTATGGCACCAGCCCAGGGTAAATCTGCAAAATTAGCCTGGACTGAAAAGAGTGAAGATCTTACCAATACAAGAGGCAGAGCAATAAAAGCACTTGTCTCTAACATGTAAACTGCATTATGCTCCAGCCAACCCAGGTGAATGTGGGTTACCTGACTGTTAAGAGTTAAGGCAGTAGGAAAGGTCACTCCCAGTTCAAAAAAAGTTTAGATCATTCTTATTTGTAAATTTCAGAAGTCGATTTGAATATTTTCAAAGACAGTGGTCAGTCTAAAATTATCTGCAACTCTAAAGTGCATGTACAGGAATGGTACTATAGTCATATCTGCCTGTTCTACTCCTCAATAGTTGGCCACTTTTACTTAACGTCTCGATACTGGTTTAGAAAACTGCAGAGTCTGATACAGCCAGCGTCTTTTACATTCACTTGATCTAAAAACTATGCTCTTCCAATTTATTCTTGAATGCATTAATTGACCCTGCCTGCATTATTTCTTGCGGAAATGAATTCCAAGCATTCGCCACTTTCTGACTAAAAACATATTTCCTAGCATGTAATCTGGACCTTTCTTTAAATAATTTGTACCCATCTATTCAAAGTGGGTGGCTGTACTTTGAAAAACTTGTGAGTCTAATTTGTCCTTTCACTTGATTATCTTATAAACTTGAAACCTGTATTAAATCACCTCAAATTCTTTACAGCGGATGTTAAGTCCTCAGTCAATCAGCATCACAATCATTGGTAATTCCTTTCATGAACTTGTAATAGATGGTACGCACATCAATTGTGACATATGTGTACAGCCTCAAGGTTTAACACTTATTTGCTTCAGTTGTAATATGCATCATTTTTGTGTATAGCCCGGTTGCTCTGCTTCCCACTTGTTGACCTCTGATGAGCTTGTAATAAGCATTCCTTTTTTGTATGGCCCAGGTGCTCGAATTCCAACTTGTTCACTTCTGTTGAACTTGTAGGTAATTTGTATGACCTAGGTGCTCGGCTTCCAACTTGTTCACTTCTGTTGAACTTGTATGTAATTTGTATGGTTTTTTTGTATGGCCCAGGTGCTCGGCTTCCAACTTGTTCACTTCTGTTGAACTTGTATGTAATTTGTATGGCCCAGGTGCTCGGCTTCCAACTTGTTCATTTCTGTTAAGCTAGTATGTACCAAGTGTTCGTCTTCCAACTTGTTCACTTCTGTTGAGCTTTAATGTCCCAGGTACTCGGTTTCCAACTTGTTCACTTCTGTGGAGCTTGTATGTCCCAGGTACTCGGTTTCCAACTTGTTCACTTTTGTGGAGCTTGTATGTCCCAGGTACTCGGTTTCCAACTTGTTCACTTCTGTGGAGCTTGTATGTCCCAGGTACTCGGTTTCCAACTTGTTCACTTCTGTGGAGCTTGTATGTCCCAGGTACTCGGTTTCCAACTTGTTCACTTCTGTGGAGCTTGTATGTCCCAGGTACTCGGTTTCTAACTTGTTCACTTCTGATGATTCTTGTATCATCATTTATCAGTCTGTTACCTTTGGTACACAGGGCCACAACAGATGCTATTCATCTGTTCCTATTCTATGCCAACTTCTTAAATTCCATCCACAAGATCCAGACTGAACTGACTTCCTTCTCAACCGTCTTTAGCCATATATTTTCTTGACCTTCGCACTTAACTGAACTTAACGTATTTGGCAATAATGACAGAAACTTTTCCCCTTCTCATCTCACTCATTTGACTCTGTCCAACAGTCAGACTCTTGCACAACTTTCATACGCGCCCTCAGGTTGAGGCCCTTCCATTGCACTTTGGTTGGGCTAGCTTCTGATGGCGCACAAACCTAGCATAGGTACATACAGACACACACATGCATCCAAGCACTGGTTTATGCGTCCTGATATCGCCCAAAGGACTACGGTCTGGGGTGGAATGGGCTTGCCTCCGCCAGTAGAGACTAGTGAGGCAAACATCTAAGCAACAACATTTATACTGGTTTAGAAGACTCTACAGATACAACCAGTTTCTTGGAGGGTGGTTTGACCGGCAGCCAGTTAGGCGCCATCTATAGCTACTCTTAACAAACCATCTGGGGAAAGGTACAAATAACTTGGGTAAATTTTTAACTTGAATTCTGTCCAGGCAGCAGCTGATAAGCCAACTGTTTTTTTTATTTCAAACTGCCTAGGAATTTTTAACGTGCTTGACACTGAACACAGAAGTCTGATCTCATTACCCAGAGATCCACTTAAAAAATCCTGGTCTCCACTGTGATTCAAACCCGCGACCTCCAGCACCTGAGGCGGGCACCTTACCTCAAGACCACCGAGTTTCCCTTGTCTCTTTACCTGCTGGTTTCAATCGAGCATTTATGGGTTGTGATGGTACACCCATCAATTGTGAAATATGTACAGCCAGAAGATTTACCACTTATTCGCTTCCGGGTTATACTGTCCGGCTTCCTTCTGACCATGAGCATGCATGGGATGGCCAATTATCTAGCGCATTCGCTGCGCAGTAATTTCCATCAGAGCGCATGAGCTGCAGGGTCAGCGACCCATAGCTCACTGCTAGCGTCAGGGCCAGCGAACCAGAGCTGCCAAGACCCTTCTACACCTCCACGTGGTGATTCTGGATAACAGGCTGCAACAGAGCAGACTGGCTAAGGAGAAGGGATCGAAGAGGGAATGCTAACCCAGTACTAAAAAATGATTGCTGAAGTCGGATGTGTTGGACCGAAAGGTGCAAATATCGCAGTCAAGCTGTAAACTATGACACAACGCATTCCGTTCTCTGGACTACATTCTGCTACTTAGGCCAGTGTCAGGGTTTGGTAGCAGGAGATTGAGAACAAAAGAAGCCAAGCCGAGCCAAGATCGCTATTTATAAGCAAGGTTAATTTTTTTAACGTGTTACATTTTAGCGAGGAAATTGGATATTAATGGCAGAGAAATTACATTATTATGACATGTTGAAACTGGAGGCGTTCCACATGCGCAACCAGCAGCGTATCCTGGGCATTCGATGGCATGACTACATCCACAACGTGGAAGTCTTTTGCTAAAGCAGGCCTCCACCCACTCTAAGAAACATTTGACCGACGTCGAGTTTCATTGTTCGGCCATGCTGTATGGCTAGACCAGGAAACCCCAGCCCGCAAGCTATTACACAAGTCTTCCCCCAACCGGCTAGAGGCGCAGAAGAGACCGTTCCTGCTCAGTATGGCTCCAGCAGATATCAACCTCCATCTCCGCCTGGACGAAGCCTGGAACCACGCCACAGCAGTGGGTCATGGATGTGGCTGTCTGACACAACAGGCCTCAGACGTCTAAGTAAACATTATTAGTGATCATGTATTTTGATTAAATGTGAATAATTGATACAAGTTCAATTCAGACTCTAGATTAGGACAGAAAGGAAAAGTTATTCTGGCAATATTTTTGATGGAAAAATAGAAATCCCCACTTTCTATCCCCAATTTTCTGTTGTAATGGTTGCTGCCATGTTCTTTCCAACAGATCTGCGTCTGTTATTAATTCTGGCTATCTAATATGCAATGAAGTCACTTGAATGATTAACGTCTGCATTCTGCATGTGATACTCTTAGTCATATGTAACAGGATCAACTTGACATTCAGCCTCATTTTATTATCTATGGAAAATGCTACCAAGTTTTCTGTTGGGCAAAGACAATTGAAAGCAAATCTGGTCTTCTGACATAAGCATTTTTGTCTGTTTATTCTTTATCAGTGTTACTTACAGGATAGGTAACATTGTTCACTTCTATTATCTGACTGTTAATCTTTGTTATATATTCTCATTTCCTTTGTTCTGTTCACGATGATCTGCAAACCTAGTTAACTTAACGTCTTTATACTGGTTTGGAAGACTCTGCGGAATCTGTATACTTCTTCTTCTTCGTACGCAGTCAGACAGTTACCATTATTTTTTCGAAAAAAGCGGCGGTCATCCTGAGGCTGTCGACACTGCCATAGAGCTTGTCTTGTGGTTCCACTGGTGATGGCCACATCTGCTCTCTCTGATCCTCGTATGACGGGCAGTTCTGCAGCAGATGTTCAGCGGTCATTTTCCCGGTACCACACGGGCATTCGTCGGTTCCACCTATCTTCAATTTGTTGAATAGGTGGTACCTCAGTCTATTGTGGCCAGTGCGAAGTCTGAAGACAACGACCTGCTCTCTTCTGTTCAACTGGTAAAATGCATCGTTTTTGGTGTAACCAGTATGTTCAGTTTCCCATTTGGTCATGTATCTGGCTTTAATAAGCCGTTTTGACTCTTCGTACGTCATACTAGTATCTGTTTGTGGTAGTCTTGCGCCTTCTTTTGCCAGTCTGTCTGCCTCCTCGTTGCCTTGGATGTTGCAGTATGATGGGACCCACTGTACCACTACCCTTTTTGGTGCGGACTGCTGGCATAGTTGACAGAGTGCTGTTCTTAAGTCATTAAGCTCAGCGTTTTTCTGGCTTTTTAGCGCTGTGACTACGGCGAGAGCATCTGTAAGCAGGACTGTATGGCTTTCATTTTCTTTATGTGTCACCATTTCTTCCACTGCCGCCCTCAGTGCCTCTGCCTCCGCTCTGAAATTGCTTGTGTACTTACCAGTAGCGAATGACAGTGTTATTTTTCTGCCATTTGGTAGGTTCAGGAATGCTCCTGCCCCTCCGTTCTGTGTAGTGTTTGTTACAGAACCGCCGGTGTATGCATGGGTCCAGTCCATGCTTGGGTAGTTTTTCGATATAAAGCTTAGGGTAGTATCTCTCCTTTCTTTTTCAGTCTGGCAGTTTTTGTTTCCAATACCTGGTATATTTTCTACCACCTCTGGAAATATATCCTGCCTCCAGGTAGGTTTTCGTACAGTAGTGATGGGCTTTGGTGTTGTTAGTGCGTTTATGGGATCTTCGTGCATCTTTGCTTTGGCTATTTCTGCTAAGTTTCTCCGCTTTAGTTTCCCATTTCCCAAATTGTTTAGTCTCTGGTGCATTGGATGGTCAGTCAGTCTTCGGAGTTTCTCTGACTGCAGCTGGGCTCTGCAGTCTCTTCTATCGGTCATGTATTGCAGTTTTGTAATCTTTTCAAGTTCTACAATTGGCGTTGACTTCATGCCTCCTGTTATAACTCTCATGGCTTGGTTTTGAAGTTTGCTAACTTTATCGTAGTTCGCCTTTGCTGCTGTTGTCCATGCCGCAATGCCATACTCGAGAACTGGTCTCACTCTTCCAGTGTACAGTTTCTTTAGTATGCTTTCGTCTGCTCCCCAGCTTGTGCCAGCAAGTTTCGTCATGATTGCCATTCTTTCTCTGGCTCTCATTCGGTTTCTCTCGATCTGACTTTTCCATGTCATGCGCCGATCAAATGTGACTCCCAGATAGTTTGGGTTGCCATTTAGGCTTACATTGGTGTTTTGTGGTTTGATTGAAAGCGAGAATATTGTGCATGTGGTTTTCTCCTCATTTATTTTGACCAGCAATGAGTTCGCCCACTCTTCCAGCGATGTTAGGGCCTGCTGCATCCGATTTCTTGCTATGGTGAGATTCTTTTCAGAGGTCCACATAGCCAGATCGTCTGCAAACATTGAGCTATGGACTCTTCTTGGTATATTCTCTGTATACAACCAGTTTCATTTACATTTTCTTGTTCCAAAAGCCATGCATATACAATCTATTCTTAAATGCATTAATTGTCCTTTGTGCAATGCATTTCAACCATTCACCACTCTCTGACTAAAAAAAATATTTCCTTATATCTAATCTGGACCTTTCTTTAGTTAAATTTGTAGCAATGCCCTTTTGTTCTTGTAGATAGTTGTATTTTGAAAAACTTGTTATAGTCTAATTTATCCTTACCACTGATTATCTTTTAAACCTGTATTAAGCCACCTCAAATTCTTCTCTTTCCTAGACACTTTAGGCCGGTTTTTTCCGAGTCTTTCCTCGTAACTGTAATCCCACTATCAGCTTTGTCACTCTTCTTTGTATCCTTTCCAGTATGTTTATATCTCCTCTACAATAAGAACTCCACACCTGTACACAGTACTCCAATTTAGGTTTAACTAATGCATTATACAGTTTGACAATCACTTCCTTGCGCCTATGTTTAATATTTATTTTTATTATTCCTAACACTGCATTTGCCTTTTTCACTGCTACCTGGATTTGCTCACTCACCTTTCCTGTATGATCTATTTTAACCCCTAGGTCCTTTTCCTTTTCTATCATTCTAATATTGTTCTCGCCCATTCTGTAATTATGTTCCATATTGGATCTACCCATGTGGATGACTGTACATTTATCTACATTAAACTCCATTTGCCAGCTTACAGTCCAATTTGATCTAAATCCAACCTCAATATATCCACTTCTGCTTTAGATGAGACACTACTGCATAGTCTTGTGCCATCCGCAAATTTTGCAATCATGGATCCAATATCAATGTCCAAATCGTTGATATATATCAAGAACAAAATTTGTCCCAAAACCGAGCCCTCTGGTACTCCACACCACTCAGAGTCCTCCTTCTGCATACCCAGACTCAGTCTTCTTCCCGCTAACCAATTTTCAATCCTTTTGGCAACTACCCCATCTATTCCATGTGATTTTAACTTCCTAAATAATCTTTGATGAGTTACTCTATCAAAGCTCTTTGCAAAATTTAGAGTTGTAATGATCTGATTGCTTTGTTTGCCATTTGTTCTTCTAACCTACCGCACACAAACTTGTTTAACTCTTTATAAGATTTATTTGACCATATACAATGAAGTCTCCAACACTTCATCTCCAATGGCAATGCCTGCTAATGGACAACCATTTTTTATTAACCACACTTTAAGTCAGAACACAAAACAGAATATTTTAGTCAAAAATGGACAACATCAGAGAAGAAAAGGAACATGGCGGAAATAATTCACATACAAATTTGCCAAAAACAAATGAAAATAAAAGAAACCAAAAAAAATACAACAGCACCGTAAATTCTTGTAATGGCTTGGCAAAGACAAAGCTGAATATGTAACACAGAAGAGAGGTGTGTGTGTGTATGTGTTTTTGTGTGTTTGTGTGTGTGCGTACAAAATCAAACCATTGACCACAAATAAGTTGGTCAGACAGCAATAAGGCTGAAACTCAACATCTGGGAAGGGAGAACAAAAAAATTATGGAGGAAAAAAAAGTCATTTATTTTCCCATCAAGTAAAGAGCGCCAATGGCTCAAAATGCTGTATAAGGACAAGAACATATACACAACTGACTTTCTATAAATTTACTAAATGTTTTACAATATACTTTAAAACATGAGAAGATGAAGACGGATCAGTCACATACTATGCTTGAAAAGAGAACGGTGGCTAAAACGAGCACTGATTAGACTCAACAGGCAAACATTCAAACAAGCAAGGAAAGGCACACTTGACAAGACTAACACTGAAGCAAAACTTCTTTTTTCCGGTGTAGATTCTACAGAGGAAAGAGTAAGCCAATGCACCCCACCCATTGATGTCATAAGCTAAGCTTGTTTGTGCATGGGTTTAGCAGCCTCATCATGTAAAACAAATCCCTACAAAAACCACCACCACAAGAATACATGGTGCTTTGTCACAAATTTACTTCATTGAGCCATCGGTAATGGTGATCCTTTGCTTTATTAGGGGCGAAAATGGAGAACAACTCTTAACCCTTTCTAGCCTTTAGGGTCCGTCCTCGACTGCTCTAAAAACTATAATTGTGACCCGCTATGACCAGCGCAGGCTTCTGAAACATACATTTGTGTTTTCTGATTTATTTTGTGGAAAGATACATCCACGCATGCGGAATTGACGTTTAATTGCAGTTACTTCCCATGTGCGTGCATTTGAGAAAGTCATGATCCGAAGGAAGGAAGGAAAGTTGGGCTTCAAGACCAAATAAATAAATTATTTGATCAGTCCAATGATCAGCATTTGGATTACTCACGGATATTCGACACACACCTGACTCAGACTTTGACTGAGACACACAATAAGAAGGGCATGTGTAAAGAAACTGACAGTGTGGCTAGTTTGAAAATAAAAATAAAAAAAAAGGTTCCCTCTTCAACTTCCACATGCCATTTAGCACATGGTACTTAAAATAATATGTCATCTTTATTATGAATAATTTGTCGCATTGATAGTTTAACTATATGTCTAGCGATGTTTAGATCGTAATTTTAACTCAATTTGTTCAATATTCATTTATTTTATTTTGAATCAAACTTTGCAGAATAGAATGCCGGCACTTGGTCTGGGTGAAAAGACACAACTCTGCAAAATAAATGACCCAGGACTGGAAAAGGTTAAGTGACAGACAAGATAGCAGACAGATGTAGGGCAAGAATGTGGTTACAAAAACAGCAGAATGTGACTAATATGTTCTGGTATAATGTTAATAGTGTAAAGGTCCAAACCACATCTTTTATCACGGGACTAAAAGCATTCACAACAACAACCAACACAGCTGAAGAGAAAGTGAGCGTAGACATGATACACCCACACAACAATATAACCAGACAGGGGCTGGATTGTTACAAACAGAGGAATTAGAAGAAGAGGTCTGCCGAAGACAGATGTGTCGGACCGAAAGGTGCAAATATCGCAGCCAAGCTGTAAACTAGCGACACAGCGCATTCCGTTCTCCAGACAACATCTTGCTACTTGCAAAGCCCTATATAGGGGAGAATAAACGCAGAAGAAGAAGAAGAGGTAAAAAAAAACACATACATTAGAAATGTAGAAGAGGAGACCAGCGTAGATGAATTCTCATGCGTGCAGATTAAGAAGAAGATCCACAATTGCAACAGATTTACAGCATCAGTTGGTAGTCCTATGCTCCAAGAGGACCCAGATGGATTATGTCAAGTTAGAAACCTTAAACAGTTATAAACATGGAGACGGTCAAAGTCAGAAGCCTTCAACGTTTATAAACATGGAGACGGTCAAGTCAGAATGATAGAAAAGAAAAGGGACCTAGGGGTTATAATAGATCATACAGGTAAAGTGAGTGAGCAAGTACGGGTAGCATTGAAAAAGGCAAATGTAATGCTAGGTATGATAAAAAGAAATATTAAATGTAGGAGCAAGGAAGTGATTGTCAAATGGTATAAAGCATTAGTTAGACCTAGATTGGAGTACTGTGTACAAGTGTAGTCCTTTTCATAGAGGGGATTTAAACGTGCTGGAAAAAATACAAAGAAGAGTGACAACGCTGATAGTGGGACTCTAGAATTACAGTTATGAGGAAAGACTCAGAAAAACCGGCCTACAGTGTCTAGAGAAGAGACGAATTCAGGTTTAAAAGATAATCAACGGAAAGGATAAATTAGACTATTACAAGTTTTTCAAAATACAACCACTTACAAGAACAAGAGGGGAAATTAACTGAAGAAAGGTCCAGATTAGATATTCAGAAATATTTTTTTAGTCAGAGGAGTGGTGAATGCTTGGAATGCATTGCCACCGGAAGTAGTGGAGGCAGGAACAATTAATGCTTTTAAGAACATATTGAATGCACATAGCTTTTAGAGAAAGGAAATGTAAAAGAACCTTGTTGTTTACAGACTCTGCAGAGTCTTCTATACCAGTATAAAAATGTTAAGTTAAGAAACCTTCAACAGTTATAAACATGGAGACCGTCCAAGTCAGAGGCCTTCAACAGTTATAAACATGGAGACTGTCGAGACAGAACCATTCAGCGGTTATAAGCATGGAGACTGTCAAGTCAGAACCATTCAGTGGTAATAAACATGGAGATGGTCAAGTCAAAACCATTCAGCGGTTATAAACATGGATTAGGTCAAGTCAGAACCATTTAGCTGTTTTAAACAGACACTTTGAAATGTAACAAAGAAACTATGTGCCTCAGTGAGTATAACAAGTTACTGAGATCTAGAAGACTAAGAATAGAGATATCTTATTGATAACAAGGTACTGAGATCTAGAAGAAGATTAAGAATAGAGATATCTTTTTGATAACAAGCTACTGAGATCTAGAAGAATATTAAGAATAGAGATATCTTTTTGATAACAAGCTACTGAGATCTAGAAGAAGATTAAGAATAAAGATATCTTTTTGATAACAAGCTACTGAGATCTAGAAGATTAAGAATAGAGATATCTTTTTGATAACAAGGTAGTGGGGTTTAGAAGAAGATTAATAATAGAGATAGTTGCCCATCGCAAACAATGATGGTTACACCATCAGATGGTTTTGTCTTGATAACATAACTTGCGCTGTATTTGGATTATAGTAATGGAGATGCTGCACTGGTCATCAACTTCACTCTCTGGTCCCGCACTACCTTAGACCAGGTGGCAAGACATAAGATAAGACATAAGTCAATACAATTCAGGATACAGGCATTCTGGTCCCACCTTTGAGACCAGGGGTCGCTTGAGACCTGCGGGGCTCGTACCCACACCATTTCGGTTCATCGCTCTTGTTCATATTAGAAATATCTTATTGTTAACAAAGAAGTGGGGTTCAGAAGAGGATTAAGAATAGAGATATCTGATTGATAACAAGGTAGTGAAGCTTAGAAGAGGATTAAGGAAATAAATATCTTATTGATAACTAGCCACTGAGGTTTAGAAGAGCATTAAGGAAAGAAATCCTGCCGAAGACGTATGCGTCGGATCGAAAGGTGCAAATATCGCAGTCAAGCTATAAACTAACAATGCAACATTCGGTTCTACGAACTACATCCTGCTACTTGCAAAGCCCTGTTCAGGGCTTGGTAGCGGGAGATTGAGAATGAACGCAGAAGAGGGAAAGAAATACCTTATTGATAACAAGCCACTGAGGTTTAGAAGAGGATTAAGGAAAGAAATATTTTCATATTACATCAAGGTACTAGAGCTTTAAAAAAAAAAGCTTCAAGTGATATCAATCAGGTACTAGTGACCATGCAACAAAAATATCCTCCACTGATATCAAGGTGTTAGGAGTCTTGTAACTAAAATATCATCCACTGATATCAAGGTGTTAGCCTTGTAACTAAAATATCCTTCACTGATATCAAAGTGTTAGGAGAGCCTTGTAACAAATATCCTCCACTGATATCAAGGTGTTAGGAGCCTTGCCTTTTGCAACTAAAATATCATCCACTGATATCAAGGTGTTAGAAGCCTTGCCCCTTGCAACTAAAATATCATCCACTGATATCAAGGTTTTAAAATCGTTGTAACTAAAATATCCCCCCACTGATATCAAGGTTTTAGGAGCCTTGCAACTAAAATATTGTCCAGTGAATAAAAAAATTACTAGAAACCTTGAAAGGTGTTAAGAATAGAGCCATTTTTGCTATATCAATTTATTAGAGGGTCTTGCAATAAACACATCTCTCATCAATATTGTTACTATAGAACTTGAAATCAAAATATATTCCACTGAAACAATTTTACTAGGGGATTTGCAGGAAATATAGTCTCCACTGACATATATATATCAGGGTACTACAGATGAATTGAAAAGGATTATAAACCAAAAATAATTCTCCAGTGACTTCCAAAAAAAAAAGCACATAGCAAAATCACTATGACAATAAAATTAATACAAATATACCTTTTGAAATGAAATATACCTTTTGAAATGACATAGCATATTTCCTACAATAGGCAGTGTTAACTTCTGTTCAGTGAAATCAAAGAATACTTTATAACACAAGCATATACTTTTTAAATGGAAAATGTTTGACAATGAACATAATGAGGTGTCAGAGCCAGCCATCTTGTATTTAACGTCAGTCAAGTTTTGCCTCATTTGAGTGAGGTACACAGCATTCACTCACAAACATGGTCTTCATAGTTGTGCAAGGGTCGGTCAGTCATCTGTCAAGTTTCTATTATGATGTGTGTCAAGCGAAAGATCTTGCAGATAAACTGCCCAATGCTCACACAAGTGATATTTCATCTGTCTCGCCACTTATGCTGTTAAGATATCATGGGGAGGTAAAATCTGTCATGTGCCATCTGTGTGGCCGTTATTTCAAATTCATGTCTCTAATGTGTTTCTTTAACACCATCAGTCCATCCCGTTCTTGGTCTTCCTCTTGCTGTGAAGTGTGAAGCCCTTGCTGCTGTCTGGTGTTATAGACTTGTGCGGCAGGTAGGTTTGGAGACACGTGATCACTCACCATTCAATCTTTGCATAACAAGTTACAGCAATAATGCCTGAGAAAAGACAGAAGAAATAAGAATGTGTAAGATTTCTCCACTAGTAACAATAACAAAAATAAATGGCCAGATCACAATATCTTGTCAGAAAACTAAAATCATTTGGCCACATCAAGCACCATAATTGCTTAGAGAGAACGATGCTGGAGGGAATGATACCTGACAAGTGGGGCAACGGAGGTGCTGAAGATGACAGCAACAGAGGCGGGAGTTCTGACCAGAGATCCAGTTTCTTACAGATCCGCTGTTGTGAAAGCGACGTTCTGCAAAGGGCATGCTACATGATGATGATGATGATAACAATAACTTAACCTTAAGCACGCCCTTGTCCGTTCTCTTTGGACCAGCTCGGCCTGCAAAAACGGTGTGCGGAAAAAATTATTTTTTTTTGAACGGAGTCACTCCTGACAGCCATTTTTTACTGCTGAGTACGTCCTCCATATATACACGATATTTTGCCGGTTAAAGTATCGTGTGTTCGATTACAAATGGCTTTTGAACAGTTTTAATTTTGTATACGCCGTTTGGAGCAAGCCGACTTTTTGCGAAAGGGGAAGTAGGTTGTTGAGAAAGATTTTTATCGCGTAGATCTGTTTATTTTGTTTGGTTAAATGAAAGAACTACGTTTGAATTGGAAACTAACAGTTGTGGCGATATTGTAAACACAGTATCGATACGTTGTTGTGGTTTCAATGGTTTTCTATCGAAGCGACTAGGCCTAGTGGTCGAGTCCAAATTTTTCCCGAGATTTTCATAAATTTTCAACTTCATCTTTTTAAATCTCAAAAACTAACAAACATACAACAAAAACAATAACACCCACATGTTCGTTATGCTATTGTGTATCTACACACCAGAAAATCATATTTATTGACAAACAAACATAAAAGTTACAAATTTTGAAAGACGACTACCACAGCGACTAATTAAGAAAATTAATTAGGTCAAATTTTTTCCAAAAATAATGTGGAGTGCGTAAGGTTAACAAATTAGTGACAATTTAACGCAGGCATGCCAGGAATAGGGGTTGCTATAGCTGAGAGGAAAAGTGCTTGCCTTTGAAGAAACAGAAGCACGAAACAGTGGAATTTTGAATCCAACAAGTTTCAAGTCTCAAGAGAACTTTGTTAGGTACCCATATACAGCTTGGTCAACTGGGAGATGTGGTCATACCATGAAAAGACCCACTATATGTCAAGTTCAAGCATGATATGATTTGAACCTGGTACACTGGGATTGGAAGCAACGAGAACAGTCCCTAGGCCACATGCTTCCCTAAGGAAGAGTACGTCAAGACACAATCTAACATTAACCCTTAAGTCCTATACCGCTGACGCAATATAATCCTACACCACTGAAAATCGCTTGTTCTCATTGCGTTCGTTTCTCGGTTACTACGCCTATCGTTGCCGTCTGGTTTGAATTCGTATGCAAGGAGAAAGTATCGACAAAGTATCAAAAACAGCTTGGATGTTAAAACTAGTGCATTTTCACTAAAAAAATGAGCGATTTATCTGATAATGAGCACGCAGTGACCATCAAGACGGAGTCTGTTTGATCTATTAGACAAGCTAGACTTTGATTATGATGATAATCAGATATTGAGACAGAGTGATAACGATGAGTTAGATTATCAGAGCAATGGTATTATTGATCAGTTTACGATGAATGATTGTAGGCCTAGTGACACTACTGTGAACGACGCGGTGGATGCATGTTCGGTGTGCACTAATCCCGATGGGTGGAGCTTTTATTGTAGAAGGTGCACACTTACAACAATTTCTACTTTTTGCACACTAGCATTACATTTTTGACACTTCTCCATTCACACATAATATACTCAAATTTTGTTCCAATATCATAATAAATAGAAAAGTTACAGATAAAATAAGACAAGCATCCATTTCTCATTTGTTCTGTTAATTTAATTCAGGATTCTATAAAAAAAAGTAAAGGTAAAGGCTGCCGTCCATCGCAGACGATGATGACATTATTTATTTGCTAGCGCTATTTTTAGTAAGGATTAACTGCACTACTTTTTATCCTCACTCTCTCGTCTCGAGCGGCCCGACCCCAGTGGCAAGTCAAGGACAAGACGACTAGGGGGCGACTACAAAATGCAATAGACTCCGCTTCAATCACCCGTGAAAAAGATGGCGGAGTCCGGAGTCAAACCCACACCACCTGATCACGAGGCCAACGGCTTAACCACTTCGCCGCGGAATCCTCAGGATTCTATGGACCATAAAGAAAAATGCCTATAGAACGTTAAGGGTTGATTCGGAGTCTGCCTTGTAATGCTTGACCCTGTGACCCCATTCAGGAAATGTGGGTTACTTCGGAGAGCTAAAGTAACACCGAAAAGCAGCTGTGAAAAACCAAATAATCCCAATAATGGTGAACCTTCTGACAAGCTTTGCATTGCACTATAGTGAGGAGGATCAGGGCTAAACCTTCATCAGAGATAGTTTTGTTACAGTAAATAGTTTTCCTCAAATGGTCTGTCTACCTGATGCATTATTTTCTCAGGAGCACAAGGGAATGAGATTTTACAGCCTGGGTGGCCAGGGTTAAAAGTGTTAACAATAACCATTCTGTGACATCTCTGGATGAGATGCAGAATGTGGTGGTGGGGGTTCTGATTCATGGAAGTAGTGTCAGTAGAAGGCAAACTAAATGACCCTAAATATAATACATTTATTGGATATTTCACACCCTCAGAAAGAAGTCCAACATTATTGCGCGACATGCGCTGAACTGGAACACACAGGGAAAGAGATGAATGGTGAGTCCAAGGAACATTTGGTGAGGGTCAGTGAAAGTCAGTGCAGTTGGAATCTCGTAGTAAAGAATAAGAACAGATCAAATGCATCCATTGTGGTCCAATGTTCCACATGAACCTGATAGATATGGATGAATAGTGATACATCTATGAAGACAAAATCCAAAGTTTTGGTAGGTCCGCCTGCAACGGGAATCAGCACAAACGGCAAACCTTTTTTATGCTAATGAGGACTTCATCTACCTGGATAGCAAACTGACCTCTGACCTACGCAGAATTTCTGAACTTGTCCGAAGGAATGGTATGGCAGCCTCGCCTATGAACTCTCTGCACAAAGTCTGGTCCCAGCAGAGGCTCTCTCTGGAAATAAAACTGCGTCGTTACAAATCCTGTGTCATTCCAGTCCTTCTGTATGGCCCCAAAACTTGGACAGTATTGCAAAGAGATCAGAAGGATTTCATACTTGCAGTCAGAGGCGCATCCTTAGAATCCACTGGTACAACCTGGTTATCAACACTGAGGTTGTCCAATAAACACATATTGACAGGACTGCTTCTATGATGGAACGTCACCACCTCTATAACTTCGGCCATGTGGCCCGACTTTCTACCACAGGATGTACCTTGTCAGATCCTGCACCTGGCTGCCTATATCAAGGATGGGAAGAGACCTTGTACCACATGGAGGCTCCCCATGGACGTCCGCGGCACACATGGTTGTAACAATTTGCCCGCACCTCATCAGAACTATATGCCTTATGGACTGCAGCCATCAATCAGACCTCTCAAACGCTAAGTCCCCAGCCTATCCGCAATCAGTATCTCCTTTGTCTGTATTCCATGCCTAATCCTGCCCCTCCATGTAACACGATCCACGGTGCCCTGTTCCCATTATTCCACATTGATACCTGCATCACTCATATCCCGCTTGCATTTATCCTTGTACTGAAGTAGTGGCCGGCCCTGAGACCCCCTCCCCAATCGCAATTCCCCATAAAGAAGATCTTTTGGTACTCTGCCATCATTCATCCCCTGAGTGTGTTCCAGCCATCGGAGCCTTAGAAGACTAAGCATGAAAAAGATTGTGACAGTGCCTGTCTCTCCCGGCACGTGTAGGTAGACCATGCCTCACTGCCATAAAGAACGGTCTTGAGGACACAGGTCCGGCAAACAAGTGTCGTTTTAACAAAATAATATCCCGACTCTAAAACAAGAAAATAGTAATGGTTGTTTGCTATACTTCCAAGTACTCCCACTGGTCCTTCTCGTAGCCCTCATGTACATGGTCCAGCAGAACATTTCTTCGACTTTCACAATATCTGTAGATAGAGAACGGTGTATACAGGTGAAATGATTTTCCTCAGAATGGTGTATATATTACATGTGGAATTATTGTCCACAGAATGTCTATTGTTTCACATAATCATGTTTGTTTTGACTTATTCTGTCACATAATCAAGTTTATTTGTACTTATTTTGTCACATAATCGCACATGTTTTGGACATTGTTTCACATAATCATGTTTATTTGTAGTTATTCTGTCACATAAACATGTATGTTTTGACATTATGTCATAAAATCATGTTTGTTTTTTACTTATATGTTTGTTTTTTACTTATTCTGTCACATAATCATGTTTGTTTTTACTTATTTCGACTTATTCTGTCACATTATCTTGTTTATTCTGACCTTTCTTTCAAATTCAGTTTTCTTTCACAAGAGGCCTGTATCCATCTATTTACAGCTGTGGTTTGAATAGCAATGGTTTTACATGATGAGGTTGCTATCCCCATGAACAAACCCTCTTTAGTCACCTACTATAACAAGCTTGAAAGGTAGCACTAGGCCTATTTGTTTAAACTCAGAAACAAGTGTTATCCAGGGTTCAAGAATTATTACACCGTAATCGGCCAGGCATGTTGTAAGAGGTGACTAAGGAGTTATTGCGATCCCATCCTGTAGAAACATTCAGCTTCCAAAATGTCAACAGATATGGACATATTAGCACTATTGGCAAACTTTTTGACCTGACAAAATTTCAGTTGTACGACTATGAAAAAACTAACTGTGCGCATTGTCTCTGCATTGTCACCAGTTATTGCCAAAAAAAAAAATTGAGGCTGAACATAAGTGTATTTTAATCTAAAAATAGATTGCTTCAGTACGCTTGTTTCAACTGGAAAAATGGCTTGTTGGATTATTAGAATAAATTTTGAAACGATTTATTCTTTTTCACTCGGATTTGAAGACTGTCCCAATGTTGAAGGTGATGAAGTTAATGTTTACAACAGATTTTTTTAGGTATATCTGTTTAGTTTGTTTATGTAAATATAATAAATATGTTTGTAGTTAAAACTAACAGATATTCTGATCTTGTAAAAGATCATTATCTGTCTTCTGTGGCAATTTTAATATTTTTCAGAGGACAAGGTATGCCGCGAAATAGGGGAGTCTAAATGTTTGCTCTTTTTTTTACATCATTTTCACCTGCATTTTCCTGTATCTTGGAAACTAAAACACAAACAAACAAAAACAATAACACCAACAAGTTCTTTATTGATTTATGTCTCTAAACACAACAAAATCATATATACAGACTAACAAATAAAAAGGTTACAGGCTCTCAAAGTCAACAGCCATAGTAAAATGTGGCATGTGTTAATATTTAATGTAGTGTGTGTGACGAAGGTCCACATTTGATGACTTAGCATTTATTTGTAAATCTATGCTCCACATTAATTGTTTGATTGTTTGATTTACTAATCGAGATCAAGATCCTGAGCAGTGTATGAGCTGCAGCGGTCAGCGACCCGAAGCTGACTGCTAGCATCAGGACCAGTGACCCTTCTACACCTCCACGTGGTGATTTTTAATAACAAGCTGCAACAGAGCAGACTGTTTAAGGAGAAGGGATCAAAGAGGGAAGGCTAACCCGGTACTCAAAAGTACCTGTTGAAGTCGGATGTGTCGGACCAAAAGGTGCAAATATCGCAGTCAAGCTGTAAACTACTCACACACATTCCGTTTTCCGGACAACATCCTGCTACTTGCAAAGCCCTTTTCAGGGCTTGGCAGTAGAAGTTTGAGAACAAAAGAAGAAGAAGAATTACTAATCAAGTGTTCTCACCAAATGCATCTGTTTTATTATCAGGATCGGCATCACATCATTCCAGACTAAATCATAGGTAAACAGTGCAAGTAAATGAGGAAAATGGGTCAACTGCATCCTATTACAAGTCTGGTGAATGGTGACAGAAGTGAGTTATGCTGGCCATATCTTTCCTTCTGCTTCTTCTCAACAACCTCACTCTCAATGTGTAAGCCATACCTTGCTGAGGTTGGAGAGCTAGGGTACCTCAATGATCCGGGAAGCTATCAAGGTGGAAATTCTAGCCCTGGCAGGGTCACCCAAGTCAAGACATATCTTTGGAGAGGGACCAGGCTAAAATGTTGAGGAGCAGGTGGAGTCCTATAGGTGTAACTGCAGAACCCACCTGTTGTGGTATGCATATTGGGCTGTAACTATCCACCCACTCTTGGCAACTTTCTTTGGTGGCGGGTTACAGTGGCTCTCCTAACATACAGAGGCGTACTTGAGAACGTTGGCCGGAGGCAGAGGAGTTTTGATGCCCTTCATATGTGCATCCTTGAAATCATCTGGTATAGCCTGGTTATTAACACCGAGGTCATCCGACAAATACTTCTTGAGAGTATTGTTTCAACGATGAAACGTCACCACCTATCTATCTTTGATCGTGTGGCACCTCCTTCAGGATGTTCCAGCCCACCTTGCTGCCGAAAGCAAGGGTGGGAAAATACTCATGTCCCATATGGAGATGTCGCAGGGGTCACTCGCACAACACCTGCCCGCACCTCAAAAAAACTAAATGCCTCATGGACATGGGCCACAATCATAGTCACAGACAGACAAACGATGCAACGGACCTGGTTGCATAAGCAGAATCCATGAATATTATTTATATAACGTCTGTCAATCCCAGAAGGCTACTCCACACTTGGTACTAGCCTGTGTGTTGTTCAAAGCTATTCATGCTGAGTTGTGCAAAACTCTTGATGTTTCTTTGATAGCGGGTTACAGTGGTCTTCTTACATCATGAGACATACTTGAGAAGGTGGGCCATGGTCCTCCTTGGTGTGGGACAAGTACTTACTTACTTTTCATGTCTTAGGCACTATGTCACAATTCATTCTTCCAGTGTTCAGCCATGTGGATTGCCCTGTCACTGGCACCCAGAAGGTCATCCACACTACAAATCTCCTGGAGGTTTGGGCAGATCATCAAATGGTCCTGGTCTTGTGTTACTCCACATTCGCATGTTTCATCATCCCTGTATCCCCATATTTTCAGGTTTTTCCTGCATCGTGATACACCAGTTCGAAGTCTATTTAGTGACTTCCATGTTGCAGGTTTCCATGCGTCTTTTTCCTGGACTAGTCTGTAGGGACTGTGTTGACTGTAAGAAACTTCGTCTTGACTTGCGCTGCACCTGATGTTCGAACATAGAGTGTCTTGGGTCATTTACCCATTTCTCTCTTTCTATCTCTGACGCGGCAGTTCGTCGTATCTTTGATGGCACTATACCGGTTATGGGGTATATTTTTTCAGTTGGTGTAGGTTTTAGGCATCCAGCAACTATACGGCCTGTCTCATTTATTGCTGTATCTATATGTATGACATGTGTAGTACAAGTGAGGCTCCTCTGTTAAGCCATCCATTACATGAATTACTGTGTTGATTTCCCCATCATTTGCAAGACTGTTTCTGGGAGCACTAACGAGGATGTGAGGTCGGGCTTGAAAACTATGTTTCACATGGCCATGATTACTCTTTGCTCGCAGTCCACGTGTTGGAGAGTATTTTACCACAGACTGCATCATGTACAATAAAGCACTAAACAACTACTAGAGCACATTCATGCACTGGCACAGGCTTCCAGCAAGAAAGTCATCTTCAAATATGTCCTTATGCTAAAGAGAAGCAAATAAAGGAAGAATGACAAAATTCCATTGCTGTTGCTTGCAGGTGAGATGGGAACACCTTGAGGCTAGGGAGCAACCCTAAACAAATGCATGCTGAAGACGGACGCACCAGCCTTTAGGAGCAGAACACAGAGAACAAGACAGGTTGTCTCGTACAGACAAGAAGCAGAAATGACTTTGTTAGAGTCACTGATATGAATGTTTGATGGTGATTGAAGAGGAGATGAAGTAAGAGGAGGGATGAGGAGGTAATTCAAGAAGACAAGAAGCAGGAGGAGGGGGATGAGGAGGTAATGAAGGAAGAGAAAAAGCAGAATAATAAGGAGGAGGAGGAAAATGAGAAAGGTGAGGAAGAAGAGGAAAAGGACAAAGGTGAAGGAAAAGGAAATAGAGGAGAATGAGATGAAGAAAGAGGCGGGTGAAGAAGAAAGAAGGAGGAAGAATAATAAAGAAGAAGAATAGAGAAGGAAAGATGGAGGAGGAGGGGGGAGCGCAAAGGAGTCACCTTCATTCCATTCAAGTACCTGAATTTGTCTTGAACTTTCTGTTTGATGTCATGAAGAACCTCTGAAGATATTTCCCTCTCCAAGTACTCAGACAACTGCTCGGTGGCATTTTCCAGATCTTTCTGATTGTCCTAATGGTACCAAAAGGGCAGAAATCATCACAAGGTAGAGAGATGTGGCGGGCAATGAAGCAAAACACATCAAGTCTTTTCAAACAAAATTGATGAGAAAAGGGATGGGGGAGGGAGATAAAGTAAGAAACAAGAAAGTTAACCCAGCTGTAAATCGATACCTGACAAAGTCAAGGGAAAATTTAAGAGTTGTTGCTGGAGCTACAGAGTTCCTGCACTGCCTTTAGCATTTTCAGCAATGAAAGGGACTGAACACATATGTGTGCACCCTGACTGGTGCAATGAAGTTGATTCTATGAGCCATTTTTCAAGGTAGCAAGGAAGATCACTGGCCACCCCAGTCTCTTACAATGAAGTCTCAAACACTTCAAACCTTGATGAACCATCTTGACCATGTGTGAAAAATTTTATTAACAAAATTTTGTTTTTAAAAGTTAGTTGCCCGTTACAAGCAATGATAGCAAGATCATGAGACGATTTTTGTCTTGGTGATGTAATTTGAGCTGTATTTGGATTATAGTGAGGAAGAAGCTGCACTGGTTATCAACCTCATTCTCTGGTCGCGAACTACGAGGTGTGTTCAAATGAAACCGGACCCAGTGACTTTATTACAAACATATGAAAGTTACATCATCTGGTGTGACATAATTAAATATAGCAATTGTTATGAAGCAAACATGCCGCAGGGTTAGTTAGAATCCCACTGCTTGGGTAGACGGTGGATGCAGTCCAAAGAAAATTACTTTAGTTGCTCTTTGAATCACTTGGCCACTGAGGCGATGACATCTGCATCAGAGTCAAATCTTTGTCCCTTCATAAATTTTTTTAAGGGTTCGAACAGATGGAAGTCACAAGGGGTCATATCGGGGCTATAGGATGGATGTGGCAGTACTTCTCACCTTTTCTGTGCTAACGCTTTCTAAACAATGTTCGTGACATGTGGACGCACATTTCCATGCAACAGAATCACTCCTTGCGAAAGCATGCAGGGTCGTTTATTCTCGATTGCTGTATGCAGCTTGTCTAGTGTGTCATTGTAGCGGATGGCATTGATGTTCACGCCAGGCTCATTAAAGTCTCCCAACAAAAGTCCCTCATGGTAAAAATGCACTGGTGGCACCACGATTCATCATCTGCCACTATGCGCAAAAGAAACAAATCAGTCTCCTTTTCGTACCGCAGCAAGTGGTTCAAACTCCATCTCATGTATTCTTTCTTATAATGGTTGGTCAGCAACTAAGGTACCCATTGTGAACACAACTACCCATACTTCAGTTTCTTGCTAACCACCATTTAAACTGTCCCTAGCGCCACAGTGAATTCCTCTTCTAGCGAACATAAGCTCCAGCAAAGGTCCACCCAAATTGCTGCATCAATTCTGGCAATCCCATCTTGTGGTGCAACAATATGCGCCTGACCTGGTCTCGGAAGATCTTTCGTTAACTGACGTCCTTTTTTAAACATTGTTGACCAGTTTTAATGTTGTCTTCGACACACTTTTGTCATCATACATTGCCTGCGTTCTGCGATGAATGTCAACTGGTCAACATCCTTCAGCTGTTAGAAACTGAATCACCGCTCGCTGACCAACTCTGTATCACACCCGTCATGTTTTCAATGGTCTGCTGAGGAAACTATGAGTCTGAGGATAATAAAATTTTTGGTTTGTGCTGTTTACACCAGAAGTGACATCATGCGCGTCGTACGTATGTTCACTTGGTGCAGTTCGGATCGGTTTTATTTTAACATGTCTCGTACATTGTACCAGTGGCAAGTCAAGATGACTGGAGGTAACTCAGGATGCAGTCACTCTGGGTCTACCTCCCTTGATACGCGAGGCCTCTTGAAACCTACATGGACTTAATCGCCCGCCGCGTGAGTTCATCACTTTGAGAGGTGAGTGCCTTACCTACCGCAGTGACTAACTTAGCTTGAGTTTATCACTTTGAGAGGTGAGAGCCTTACCTACCACAGTGACTCACTTAGCTTGAGTTCATCACTTTGAGAGGTGAGAGCCTTACCTACCCCAGTGACTCACTTAGCTTGAGTTTATCACTTTGAGAGGTGAGAGCCTTACCTACTACAGTGACTAACTTAGCTTGAGTTCATCACTTTGAGAGGTGAGTGCCTTACCCCTCTACTACAACGACCCACTTAAAAATACAACAAAACAGCAAACACAAGCAAAACTTACTTCAAATATAATGGACTGGTTGTTTTTCTTGAGATAAAAGGCAAATACATAAGTGTACATAAGTGTCTGCCTGCATAGACACAACACATCCACTGCCTTCTTGAGGAACTGCACTTCAATCCAGGACATGTTGTGTTGTTGCATCTCCTCCATTTTGGACTTGATTGATTGATACAGCTGTTGGTGTAAAAAGAATACGTAAAAATAGACAAGTTGATTTGAAAGAAAAGGTCAAAATAGACAAGACGATTTTAGAAGAAAAGGTCTAAACAAATGAGATGATTTGAAAGAATGGTCAAATGAGACAAGATGATTTGAAAGAAAAGGTCTAAACAAATGAGGTGATTTTGGAAGAAGGGTCTAAACAAATGAGATGAAAGAAGGGTCTAAACAGATGGGACGATTTGAAAGAAAAGAAAAGGTCAAAACAAACAAGATTTTGTTTTCTTGGTTGCGTAGTTTCCTAAGTTGGTGTGCATTGTAGTGCCTTTGTTGCCTAACGGTTCAGTGCATCTGACTGCAGAACACATTTTGAAAATGTTTTTGCACCCTTGCTGTTTCATGAATCCGAACACAAGCAAGTTTGGTTTATGATTTATGGCTCTTACAACTTCATCCCTAACACAAGGTGATGTCAAAGAATAAATGTCCCTTCAAACAATCATGCTACATGTATCCATAGTTATTGATAGATTTCAAAATGTTATCCATATCCAATGTGTCCATAATGGGTGCTTGCAAAGCTAAGATGTCAGTTTTTTTTCATTAGCTGGAACCTCAGCATGATGAGGGCAGTATATCCACAGCAACCACTTGAGGATTAATGCCTCTACAGTGACTATCCACTCATGCCTTAACCAGCCCTTCTAGACCTGAAGAAAGGACTGGGAGTCTGACACTATGAGTGCCCTTGTTTAACCTTTTCCGTTCCTACAGCGTGAGATTATGACGATTTGGCTCCGTTCCACTGGCGTTGCATACCGTCAGCTCTAGGAACATCACTTTATCGTATATAAACTACTGGGCTAATGCCATATAAACGGCTAAACATACTGCTCTTTTGATTGTAAAGAGTTCCAACTTCCATCATGTAGGGTTAGACAAATACAATTGCTATTTTAAAATTTGTTTTAGATTTTGGAAAGGATTTCTTCTGTTTTTCGCTTGGATTTGAAGATTATTGGGAATGGAGGAGTTATGTTTCTGCAACAGATTTTTCTCAGGTAGGTCTATTTAGTTTGTTTATGTAGATACATAACAAATCTATTAGAATTCATGGAGGAGGTTACTAAAATCATAGATAAAGGGGAGCCAGTGGATGTTATTTATCTAGACTTTGCAAAGGCCTTTGATAGAGTACCTCATCAAAGATTATTTCGAAAGTTAAAATCACATGGAATAGGTGGGGAAGTTGCCAAATGGATTGAAAATTGGTTAACGGGAAGAAGGCAGAGGGTGGGCATAAATAAGGAGTACTCTGAGTGGAGTGAAGTGAAAAGTGGTGTGCCACAGGGCTCGGTTTTGGGACCAATTTTGTTCTTGATATATATAAATGATTTGGACATTGATATGGGATCCATGATTGCAAAATTTGCTGATGACACAAAACTATGCAGTAGTGTCTCATCTAAAGCGGAAGTGGATATATTGATGTAGGATTTAGATAAAATTCGAGAATGGTCTGTAAGCTGGCAAATGGAGTTTAATGTAGATAAATGTACAGTCATCCACATGGGTAGATCCAATATGGAACATAATTACAGAATGGGAGAAAACAATATTAGAAAGATCGATAAGGAAAGGGACCTAGGGGTTATAATAGATCATACAGGAAAGGTGAGTGAGCAAGTTAAGGTAGCAGTGAAAAAGGCAAATGCAGTGTTAGGTATGATAAAAAGAAATATTAAACATAGGAGCAAGGAAGTGATCGTCAAACTGTATAAAGCTTCAGTTAGACCTAGATTGGAGTACTGTGTACAGGTGTGGAGTCCTTATCATAGAGGGGACATAAACATGCTAGAAAGAATACAAAAAAGAGCGACAAAGATGATAGTGGGATTCCAGAATTACAGTTATGAGGAACGACTCAGAAAAACCGGCCTACAGTGTCTCGAAGAGAGAAGAATTCATGGTGACTTAATACAGGTTTATAAGATGATCAGAGGAATCAATAAATTAGACTATAACAACTTTTTTAAAATACAGCCACCTACAATAACACGAGGGCATAGCTACAAGCTGACTAAAGAGAGGTCCAGGATAGATATTAGGAAATATTTTTTTAGTCAGAGAGTGGTGTCTGCTTGGAATGCATTGCCAGGGGAGGTAGTGGAGGCAGGGACAGTTAATGCATTTAAGAATAAACTGGATGCGCATAGCTTTTAGAGCAAGGTGATGTAAATGTAACTGGTTGTATACAGACTCTGCAGGGTCTTCTAAGCCAGTATAAAGACGTTAAGTTAAGTATACAATAATTACATTTATAGTCGAAGTGACAGACATAGCCATTATGGAAACATCGATAGTAGCTTTTGCATATTTTTCTGCAAATAATTTTTTTTCTAACCAAGGATGCCGCTGCTGCTGGGTGAGAGTATATATTTGTGCTATTTTTCACCACTATCACCATCTTCTTGTATCTCAAAACTAACATACACACAATAACACCAACAAGTTCTTTATTAATATATGTCTCTAGACACACACATTTTTTAATTAGAGGTTCTCAAAATCAACAACCCCGTCGGGGCATGGCGTGCTGAAAAATTATGCAAATATAGAAAATAGATGTAATTTTGTAATCTGGAAAGCAAAAGGTTAAAAGGATAGCCATCCCAGAGATGAGGTCACTACCACCATCTCCTAGAGGGGGTGTTGTTCTCTATAGCCTGCTTTACAACCTGATCTAGTAAAGATGCTCTGACATAATACTGCATAGCATTGATCCATCAGTATATATGATAGCATCACTATCCCGAGTGTTACCCCTTATCTGGTTAACCTACAGCTTTATTTTCCTGTTGCACCACACTCTGCATTCCCTGACTAGGGCTATGATGAGTGTGGTAATCTTTCATTATATTATCAGTGTGGACCCATTCTTCTCACTTGACTATCACCTCAACTGTAGTCACCTGTCCTTCTTCTTCTTCTTCATCGTACGCTGTTTACAGCGATATACGTTGCACTGTTTTATTTTGTTAAGCCTGTGGCTCAGTGCATCCGATTTCAACAGGTGTTTCTGTAAGGATGCCCTCTTTAGCCTTCTGTTTACAGCGATATACGTTGCACTGTTTTATTTTGTTAAGCCTGTGGCTCAGTGCATCCGATTTCAACAGGCGTTTCTGTAGGGATGCCCTCTTTAGCCTTTGGCTGTCCCCAGCCTAACTGCAAGGCAGCAGTTGTTTTTGGTCAGAGTTGTCTCTCTTAGGGAAGTTGTCTTGCAGGACTATCGAGTCTTCCCCACTCGTGTCTATAGGGTTTGGCAATGATATGATATGATGGACTATGTACTAGTTTGTACTATCCCGGAAGAGAGGCAGTCCAGTGTGACTGTGTCTCAGGATCGTCACATCCTGCCAGGAACGTAGCATGTGAGTGAGGTATCTCTTTGCTTCCTTTATTTTCTCAGCTCATCTGCAGTGATGGCACGCCTAGCATTCCCCGCCACCTGGGAGGTTGTCACATTAGTCACATTAGTCCGCTGGACTGCATCTCTTCTGCGTCCATTGGGATGACTGATAGCAGACAGAGGTAAAGAGCAAGGCAGGAGTGCATTTAAACAGGTGCATTTCTGCGGCTTGACTGGGCCGGGCTGAGACGCGAGCCCCAGGTCCCAGCCATGTCGTAGCCTCCCATCATAGTGGTGCTGAGATTTAGGGCGGGATTCTGGCTTAGAGGCGTTCAGCCGTAGTCCCTCAGATGGTAGCTTCGCACCATTGGCTTATCAGCCAAGAACGTGGACCAAATGTCAGCGACCTGCGATTTCTCACGAAGGAGTGCATTTGACCAGGGGACAAGCCTGGTCATGGCACGGAGATGTTTGCTTATGAGACTAGTATGTGGACAAATGTCTGCGACTCCTCTCGAATTGAGCAGGATTACCGTAGCAGCGCCCTGTCATTAGTAGGGTAAGACTGACCTGTCTTCCGAGGGTCTAATACCAGCACCCATTCACGATTAGACCCAACGAATCAATAGAGGGCTTTTTAGTCAGTCAATGACCAAGTGTCTGAAACCTGCGATTTCTCTAGGGCTGAGCAGGATTACCGCAGCAACGCTCTTTCATTTAGAGGGTAAAACTGACCTGTCTTCCGTGGGCCTAATTCCAGCACACGTTCCCTATTAGACCCAACGAAAGTGCTCTCAGTCTATCAGTCATTTTACAGTGTTGGCGTGTTGAGTCAAATTAAGCTGCAGGCTCCACTTATGGTGGTGCCCTTCCGTCAATTCCTTTATCGAACACTGAATGCGGGCCAATCGAGCCTAGCCCCAGATTTCCGTGGGTCTAATACCAGCACACGTTCCCTATTAGACCCAATGAGAGTGCTCTCAATCTGTCAGTCATTTTACAGTGTTGGCGTGTAGAGTCAAATTAAGCCACAGGCTCCACTCATGGTGGTGCCCTTCCGTCAATTCATTTAAGTTTCAGCTTTGCAACCATACTTCCCCCGGAACCCAAACACTTTGGTTTCCCGGAAGCTGCCCGCAGAGTCATCGAAGCAACTCCTGCGGATCGCTAGTCAGCATCTTTTATGGTCAGAACTACGACGGTATCTGATCGTCTTCGCGCCTCTGACTTTCGTTCTTGATTAATGAAAACATTCTTGACAAATGCTTTCGCAGTAGCTCGTCTTGCCGCGATCCAATAATTTCATCTCTAACGCCGCAATACGAATGCCCCCGTTTGTCCCTGTTAATCATTATCTCCAGTTCCGAAAACCAACAAAATAGAACCGAGGTCCTATTCCATTATTCCATGCACCATTATTCAGGCAGCCAAGGCCTGCTTTGAACACTCTAATTTTTCAAAGTAAACGCGCCGGCAGATGGTAGGGCAGGAGAGAATGGGCAGAGAACTGGTGCGAGCCGGACCGCCCGCCTGCGCCTGAGATCCAACTACGAGCTTTTTAACTGCAACAACTTTAAAATACGCTATTGGAGCTGGAATTACCGCGGCTGCTGGCACCAGACTTGCCCTCCAATAGATCCTCGTTAAAGGGTTTAAAGTGTACTCATTCCAATTACGGGGCCTCGAAAGACTCCCATATTGTTATTTTTCGTCACTACCTCCCCGTGCCGGGAGTAGGTAAGTTGCGCGCCTGCTGCTTTACTTGGATGTGGTAGCCGTTTCTCATGCTCCCTCTTCGGAATCGAACCCTGATTCCCCGTTAACCGTTACAAACATGGTAGGCATGTCACGTACCATCGACATTTTTTTTTTTTTTGCGTTCGCCTTATTTCTCTATTCCCCAAGGCGGGTGTGCGTTGCACTGTGGTTTTTATTTTGCGCCTGTCGGCCCAGTGCATCCGACTTCAGCGTGCATTTTATGTAAGGGTCTGCTTCCTCCTGCATTTTCTAAGGGTTTGCTTCCCCGGGCCGGTGCTGTGATGGGGAACGAACCCAGCACCTTCTGGTTGTGAGCCGTGCCACTTAATCACTAGGCCACGCCGTCCCCACTCCATCATCAACATTTGATAGGGCAGACATTTGAAAGATGCGTCGCCGTCACATGACACCATGCGATCAGCACAAAGTTATCCAGAGTCACCAGTGGGGACGCCCGCAACCTCGTGAGGGGAAACGACGATTGGTTTTGAACTAATAAAAGCGCTCTTTCCGCGAGGGTCGGAGCTTGGTAAGCATGTATTAGCTCTAGAATTGCCACAGTTATCCAAGTAGGATCGTGTCATCTAAGAAACCTCGACTGATTTAATGAGCCATTCGCAGTTTCACCGTGAGACAGTGAACTTAGACATGTATGGCTTAATCTTTGAGACAAGCATATGACTACTGGCAGGATCCCAAGATATCTGTCGGAGATGTACGAACCACACACACCGGTCGGCGGAGGACGGTCGCAGGGACCGACTGACGGACGGACGGTTGTTCCGTCCCTCACTCCGTCGACCTAGGACCGCCTGACAGGGGCCCATACACACACCAGACCACCGACAAACCGGGCTCGCTCGGGGAGGGATGGCAGCGCTCTGTGCAGAACGGATCCCAACGGCCCCGGCGATGAATTTCACAGGGACTGGAGATGATTTTTGCCTGCCAGCCTGCCCTTCTCCCAAGGGTTGGTCGGGCGAGGACAGGGCCTATAGGCACGATTCCTGCTTTCCATTTGCCGGTCACAAGCTCTTTGCGAGAGCATGACCACCAGCGAGACGAACTGTCGAGGTCCGCTATAAGCTTTCGAATAACCACCACTGACTGTCAAAGTTTCTCGATACGGGCCACAGTAACGCACCGTTGCCAGCGGTACGACACCACGAATTTTGTCCCGCTACATGGCCGGAGATAGGCGGGTGAGCGTTTTCCGCAAGACCGCGCTATCGCTCCGTCTGGCGGGACTGAGATCGCTGTACGTATACTGGATGAGAGTCAATCGCGGCGGCGAGAGACCAACCCCAGATAGTCACCTGTCCAATCGTTCTCTCTGTCTGTGCTATACATGACATCCCTCTCTTTATTCTTGTTCCCTTGACTCCTCAAGTGTTATTTGTACAGCAGGTGCATCTTGTCTAACATATTTCTTTACTGAGAACAAACACACAATGTTAGGTATGATAAAAAGAAATATTAAACATAGGAGCAAGGAAGTGATAGCCAAACTGTATAAAACATTAGATAGACCTAGATTTGAGTACTGTGTACAGGTGTGGAAATTTATCATAAAAGGGATATATAAACATGCTGGAAAGGATACAAAAAAGAGTGACAAAACTGATTGTGGGATTCCAGAATTACAGTTATGAGGAAAGACTCAGAAAAATGAACTTGCAGTGTCTAGAAAAGATAAAAATTTGAGGTGATTTAATACAGGTTTATAAGATATCAATAGAGCGGATAAATTATACTATGACCAGTTATTCAAAATACAACAGCCTACAAGAACAAGAGGGCACAGCTACAAAAAGAAAGTTCCAGATTAGATATTAGGAAATATTTTTTTAGTCAGAGAGTTGTGAATGCATGGAATACATTGCCACAGGAAGTAATGGAGACAGGGTCAATTAATGTATCAGGAATAGATTGGAAGCAGTTATATTTAGAACAAGTGAATGTAAAAGAAGCTGGTTGTATACAGGCTATGCAGAGTCTTCTAAACCAGTATAGGGACGTTAAGTTAAGTTACAAAATGAAGAACATAAAAGCTCTCTGAAATTATAGGACAACAATAAAAGAACGTACCATGTGTTCAAATTTGAGGCTCTGCATATGGTTCATATATCTGTTACAGTAGAATAGGTACCGCTGTAAGGCAGAACGAGATCTCTGCCAAAGGAGAAATAACATATCATCAACAATATCATTTACATGAGAAGTGGCTGGTCGAGTTGTTTGGGTTTCAGTCATCTATTCAAAAGGAAATGTATTCAAAATCTTGCTAAGATAATGGTTTTTTTTATTTTATAGGAAGTAAAATAAAAACATAGCCTATAGTGTGTGGTGACTGCATGAGGAGGTAGTCTTTATTCCTCAGCCTATAAATCCTCGCAGTGGACCTCAGAAATGGAAATAAACACTGACATGACAGTTATTTTTTAATTAGGTTCATTTGTAAAGATGGCTTACAAGCTCAACATGGTTAATCTTAGGGTTTAGCGTAGATTCTTGCCGTGAGAAAGATTCTGGCCCTTCAGTGCTTCAAGAGGGTTACAAACAAAAGCTTATGGGAGAGAACAGCACAAATACAGATGGAACATCAAATCTTAGGAAGAAGGTGGCTCTGGATCCATTTTTGCCCATAATGGGTGCTTAGTGAAGCCAGAATGTAAGATTTTTCATTGCCTGAAAACTGAGCATGACCAGGGCAGCAGATCACAGCAATCCCCACAGCTACTATCTACTCATGTCTTACTGCCAATACTGTGTTGTGATTTCAATGGATTTATTGAGGAGCAATGTTCCTTAATCGGTGAGTCTAAATGTTTGTGATTTTGTTTTTTTATAAATTCTCCCCTTCATTTTCTTGTATCTCAGAAACTAACACACACAACAAAAATAATAATCCCAACAAGTTATTTATTCATTTATGTCTCTAAACACACACAACACAATCATATTTATTGACCAACAAACAAATTTTACAGGCTTTCATAGTCAATAACAATGGTAAAAAGTGACATTTTTAATGAGGTTTGGTAAAGGTTAACCAGCTCTTCTGTACCTTCTAAAGTAAGGACTGTGAATCTGGCACTATAACTGCCTTGTTAAAAAGGTCTTGGATAACCATCCAGAACTGATCAGATCAATCATCTGGATTATACATGGATATTCAACATACATCCAATTCATACTTTGAGTGGGGAAAAAGAAGAAAGGGACTGTGGTAACACTATTGAAGGATTAACATAAAAATACTTGACATGGTGAAGAAAACAAAATTGTTATTTCATCGTGTTTGCCCCTTCACATTAATGACATTTAACGATACTCCATGTCACAGATAATTTAATTATGTGTAGCTAGATCATAATTTTATTTCAATTTGTTTAACATTAATTAATTTCTTTTTTGTAAAAATTATTTGGCATATGGAGTTGCGTCACTTGCCGTGTACTGTAACAATAGGAAAAATTAAGCCAGACGGGAAAAACTTAAGCGCATGAAGGATATATTTAAATGTTAAATTTAGCCACTTTTATGATGTGAAAACTGGAAGATGACAAAAGCGCTGGAAAACAAACTAAATGTCATTGAAAATAAATGTTCAAATTTTTGAATGTTTGAAAAAAAAATTATTGAATATACACTGGGACTAGTTCATAACTAATGACTCAAGAACAGACACAAACCAACTATACGTGTTGACCATCATCAGGTAAACACAATAGACACACATTGTATATGTCCTTAGAATGAATAGCAACAGTCTTCCATTGCAAGCACTCAAATGTACACCAAGAGGCGTTCGAAAAAGAGAGAGACCCAAGGAAACACTCAGAAAAACAATCATCCGAGAGGGCACTAAGGGCTTCAGCACCATACAATATCTATAAATAGTGGCGTCACACCGTTCCAACTGGAGATCATTTGTTTCTGCCTTATGTGCCATATTTGGCATGAAAAACCTCATCATCAGAAGAATTGTAAAACGAATTATAGTTTCTTCTTCTTTCTTCGTCCTGAAAAAGGACATTTCTGATGTTGTGTTGTAGTTTACAGCTTGTCTGCAATAACTGCGCCTTTCCGCCCGATATATTCTATTTCAGCACGATCTTGACACAGTTTGCCTTTCCTCTTTGATCCGTAACCTCTTAGCCAGGATGCATAGTTGCAGTCTTTTTCTAGAACAGTCACTTGGAGGTGGAACAGGGTCTTGGTCAGTTATGGGTCACTGACCCTGATGCAAGCAGCCAGTTATGAGTCACTGGCTGCTGCCAGCTCATTCGCTGCGGCATCTTCGGCCTCAATTACATTTTCTACCACTGACCATACAAAATACATATAAATATATAAATCCTCATAAATGATATTTCCAAATGTATTTACCTCTTGACTATCTCTAGCCTTCTTAGCATCATCTTCGTTGTATCTATTGCAGTTGTACCTAGGAAAAAAACACAATTCTTGATTTTTTAAAACAGTTCATGGATCTAACCACCCCAGCCAACAGATAAGATAAAATACAAAAATAAGACAAAGAAAATTTCAATATTGCAGTCTTTAAACTGGTTTAGAAGACTCTGCAGAGTCTGTAATACATTCATTTGATCTAAAAATATATATGTGCATCCAATCTATTCTAGAATACATTAACTGACCCTGTCTCTACTATTTACTGTGAAAATGCATTCCAAGCATTCATCACTCTCTGACTACAAAAATATTTCCTAATATCTAATCTGGATCTTTCTTTAATTAATTTGTGGCTGTGCTCTCTTGTTCTTGTAGGCGGCTGTATTTTGAAAAACTTGATATGGTCTCATTTATCCTTTCCGTTGATTATCTTATAAACCTGTTTTAAATCATCTCAAATTTTTATTTTTTCTAAACACCATAACCCGAATATTTTGGAGTCTTTCCTCATATCTATAATTCTGGAATCCCACTATCAGTTTTGTCCCTCTTCTTTGTATCCTTTCCAGCATATTTTTATTCCCTCTACAATAAGGTCTCCCCCACCTGTACACAGTACTCCAATCTAGGTCTAACTAATGCTTTATACAGTTTGACTATCACTTCCTAGTTTCTATGTTTAATATTTCTTTTTATCATACTTAACATTGGCTCATGAATAACAAGCTTGCAAATAGCAGTTCAATCCTAAAGATAGTAGGGAACTGATATACACAATTGAGGAAATTTCTCAAGTAAATGCAACATTAATCTTGAAATGTTGGATGCCACAGTAACATTTCTAAGGATCTGCTGTGCCTGGATATAGCCCATGTTAAAAGTATATGCTCTAAACTAAACAGAACAATGGAAATTCCAGAATATGATCGGCAACACGAGATGAAAGATGCAGAGGCATTACATGACAACTTACCAAGATGAACCATGAGGTTCCCAAGGACCAAGACAAACCCAGCAGAAATCTGCTTTACAGTTCTGGTTCTTACAGACCATGTGGTTGCAGCCGCCATCTTTCTCAATTGTGACGTGACACTTAGGGCACTCCTGCAAATAATTTTTAAAAACATGGCCAGTCACACTTCAAATAAAGTATTTACAAGCATATGCCAAAGAAGCCAACTTATAATTGTATCGGTCATTCAAATGGCACAAACCAACAGAAAAGAGATAACAGACAAGGACCGCATGAAATGGTCAGACTGTTGGATCTATCAATTCAAGTGCCATCTCCACAACCATGGCCAGCTGCAATGAATCTCCAACACCCTCCATCTCTTGCTTTGATGGTTCAATCTGTCAGAATTGTCAGTGTCTATCTTATGATAATATCGTCCCACTTGTAGCATTCTTTACCTCGACTTTTCCTTCTAGAGTTGTTTTCAGAACTGTGTTATGTCTTTTAGCCTTTACCAAACCTGTGTTGCTTCAAAGTGACGGACAAAAATAGTAAGTATTATGAACGAAGTCGTTTCAAAGCAACGGTCGTTCTAATCATAGATAACCAAACTGAGCTACCATAGAAATCGGTTGAACATACTGCTCATTTGATGTAGAGAGTTCGACTTCTGGTTTAAAAACAATGCCGATCTTGAAATTTGTTTTGGATATTTGGATATGATTTCTTTTGGATTTATAGATTCAGAAGAGTGCGTGGCCGAATGGTTTCAAGGCAACAAGGAGGGCATCGGCTCGAATTCCCGGTATGGCATGGTGTTTTTCTGTTGGGGGTGAAATAAACAAACATATCCAGAACACGACGTGGCGAAGCAGTCTGTAGTCCTCAGTCTTCAAAACCCCCTTGACTACCTCAGCAATGGCAAAAATGTCGTATGACAGTTTTTTTGTGTTTTATTTTAAAAAGATTCACCCATTATTGAGAATGGGTAAATTAAGTTTTTGTAACTGTATTTCTGAGATAAATCAGTTTTGTTTGTTTATGTAGATATTATTCTTCTTTCATTCTCTTGGAGTTGTCTACATCTACAAAGTTGTCTCTTGTATGAACCTCACTATCTTCTGCAGCTAACACATAGGTTCATATAGTTTCCCTTCCAGTGTTGTTTCTCCTGGCCAGTATGTCCGCCTCAGTATTTCATACTATGGGCAGTCCTCAAGTATATGCTCCGCAGTCTGGGGTGCCTGTCCACATGTACACATATTTGAGTTGCCAATACTAAATTGTGTGTACATGTGGCTGCGGAGTCAGTTGTGTCCTGTTGTGAGGCGCAGTATGACAATCTGCTCTTGTCTGTTTGTATTGTGACTACTAGATATAATAATTACATTTATAATGGAAAATGACAGGCATTTTGTAAACATTGAAAATCCATTTTTTGTGGAATTTTTTTTTTCCAAGCAAGAGATGTTGTAGGCGGGTGAGTCTATATGTTTGTGCTGTTTTTCAACACTTCATCATCTTGTATCTTAGAAACTAACATACACACAACAGAAACAATTACACCAACAAGTTCTTAATTAACATAGTCAGTAGCAGCAAAATTCTTTTTTTTTTTGGGGGGGGGGGGGGAATAAAGCATTTACAAAATGGTGTACAATCGTACACTAAAGAATCATACTAGTTTTGGGAAATGTACACTCATTGACATGTGTACAGTACAACTGAATGAGCTATACATGACAAATAAACTTTCTAATATCATGACAAAACTAAGATAAGCTCTACCTTTGTATTTGCTGCTATCCAATTAGATGTCTCACTATCGTCATCACATTTCTTTATCCACTGTTTAAGCCACTTGCAGCGTACTGGATCATGCCAGTTTTCGCCACACAAAAAACTGCAAACACACATTCCTTATCATAAATTCAGTATAATTAATTCCCTATTATTAATTCAGTATAGCTAATTCAGTTCTATCATTTACAAATTGAGAAAAGACATATTTATGTTATCATACATATTTATATCTCATTTTACTTCAGCCTCTGATTTCTAGCTCAACATACAACCAAAGAAATTTCCACTAGAATTGCTTTGTTTTATATGTTTGTAATAAAGCCACTGGGTCCGGTTTCAGTTGAACACGCCTCGTATTACTGGAAGATTACTCCTCAAGTTACACAATGTGGTTCACAGGGAAGAAAGAGCAGAACTACTGGAAAAATTCAATCATTTCATAATAGCCAACTAACGAGTAGTTGTGCATGGGGCCAGTTTCAACAAATAGCTACAGAAACATCCCATTCCAAGTACATAGATAGAGGCTTCCTGTAGCGCAGTCAGCTGTAGTGGTTGCCATATGCTACCTGAGGCATTTGAATGGAAAAAGACATCACAAATGTCAGTAAACCATTAACAAGTAACAAATGCATGTAGCAACAGCTGTAAAGGTACATTGTAATCTCGTCTGTCTACCTCTGTTGTTGGACTTCGTGGGGAGGTGAAATCTCCTTTTGTGCTGTATGTATATCGCTATTTTCAATTCACACTTTATGTGGCCATCGCTATTTTCAATCCACACTTTTTTTTCTCCTTCGCCTTATTTCTATATTCCCCAAGGTGGTGTGCGCTGCACTATGTTTTTATTTTGCGCCTGTAGGCCCAGTGCATCCGACTTCGGCATGCATTTTCTAAGGGTTTGCTTCCCTGGGGTAACAGCTGTTGCTGTGATTGGGGAGCGAACCCAGCGCTTTCGGGTTGTGAACCACGTCACTTAACCACTAGCCCACGCCATCCCTCTAATCCACAAGTGTTTCTTAAATACAGTCAATCATCTTTCTTTGTCTTCATTGTGATGACTATCAAAGATGTGTGTAACCGTATCTATATAAGCATAACTATCAATGCAGCACGTGTGTGTGTGAGAGAAAGAGAGAGAGGCATAACAACCAATGCAGCATGTGTGTGTGTGAGAAAGAGAGAGAGAGAGAGAGAGAGGCCAAACAACCAATGCAGCATGTGTGTGTGTGTGTGAAAAAGAGAGAGAGAGAGAAAGGCATAACAACCAATACAGCATGTGTGTGTGTGAGAAAGAGAGAGAGAGAGGCATAACAACCAATGCAGCATGTGTATGTGTGAGAAAGACAGGGGCATAACAACCAATGCAGCATGTGTGTGTGAGAGAGTGACAGAGAGAGAAGAAAGAAAGATGGAGATGGTTAGGACATGCCCTCAAATAAAATACTGGCAGTACAGCCAGAGATGCAGTGAACTAGAACCCACAGGAAAAAAGATAAGTGTGGATGCCAAGGCATATCCGGTGAAGGATGGTGAAAGAGAAGCCAAGTGCAGGTAGCGTCTCTGGAAGATGGCTCAGAATAGGAACAGATGGATAATGCATACATTTTTAATCAAGTGACATATCCTGCAGGACTGCTCCACTTATACAGACCAAAGAGAGGCAGTCTGGCACAGGGAAGCGACCATATATTGCATGGAAGGAGCAGAAGTATTACAGCCTGTGGAACCATCAGAATCCACACTATCCACACATTTTCTAAGGGAAATTGGGCACTTCTGGGATGGTCTGGATAGCAGTGACATAAATTCTTGAGAAAATATAACAGGTGTTATGATGAGCTTCATCACACAGACTCCAAATACAGTGTGGACAGACTACAGTGAGTTACTAACCAAAAAGTGTGGCCACATACACAGGTCACTGGCTTTGCATCATGGTGGGCCACCTTAACCACATGGCCGCAGTCTGGGGCTGGACACCATCTCAATAACCTGTTACACTGGGAATACAGCAGTAAAAAGTCAGGAAGGTAGTTGCCTGAGCAGGCTCTGCCATTGGGAGTAAAGTGTACTTACTTGGCATTCTGGTATTCAAAAATGCAGGTGTATGCCTACTGCCATGTAGCCAAAGGTTATCCACAGTGTGTTCTTCTTGTGATTTTACTTTCTGCGACTTACTAGGCTTTGAGGAAGGTAGGTGGTGGTGTTCCGAATGTCAACAATGAATAGGTTTACTCTTTTGTGCGCCCTGACAAGGACGTTAAGTGACGGGTTGCAGTAGCTTTCCTCACATCACAAGCGTGCTGATGAATGTGGGCCAGGTCCTCCAAGCGGTTGTGTTATGCTTGGATGCTTGGTTTCATCTGTGTATCGCTTACTACTACGGGGATCACATCTATCCCTCACCTTGTTAGCCAAGTTGCCAGGAAAACAACCTGTTTCAAGGGAGGGCTACTAGGAAGCCGAGGTGAGAGTCTTGGTCAGTATATTTTGCCTGGCCAAACATTAGTCTTCCTCCCCCAGGTAGGTGGTGTAAAAATGTAAATTGTTACTAAGTATTTGCAGGGACAGTTGCTCTTTTCTATTTTTAACTGCCAAGGGGTTCTCTTACATGCAGAGCATGTACAGGGGACCTCTGAGGTTATCGATAGGACTAGGTGCTTGATCTGAACCTGAAACTTGCAAGTGCTTTTTTGATTTTGTTCATTTCTTGAGAGGCATGTACCTTACCGCTATAGAGTTCATATATGAGGACTCAGCTTTTGTGAGGTAAAAGTAGTCCTCTAGGACAGTGGTTTTCAGCCTCTTCCAGGTGGTAGATCCACTCCAGCCAATCATAATTCGTCACTACTTTCCTTTCTCTCCTACATAACAAGATGTCAAATGAGAATCATATGGACGAAAAAGCATAAAACCTTTTAGTGATCCAGATCATAATTCATACTTGCTGGGTTAGAATTTCTAAAACAGCAAGGTCATATTCATATGGAAAGCACAAAATGTTTATTTATTTTGTAATGCTTATGAAGTTGAAAGCAGCTGGGCATTACAAAAATGAATATTGCTTTAGGAAAAAAGGTAAATGCTAATTTCGCCTTATTTCTCTTATCCCCAAGACTGTGTGCGTTGCACTGTGGTTTTTATTTTGTGCTTGTCGGCCCAGTGCATCCGACTTCAGCATGCATTTTATGTAAGGGTCTGCTTCCTCCTGCATTTTCTAAGGGTTTGCTTCCCCAGGGTAACGGCCGGTGCTGTGATGGGGATCGAACCCAGCACTTTCCGGTTGTGAGGCGCGCCACTTAACCACTAGACCATGCAGTCCCCTAGTTCAAATTCATTAGCTGACTCACACAGGTTGGAAGCCACTGCGCCACAATACACTGTCATTGGATATTTTTGTTCCTCAGTCAGTGACTAACAAAGCAGTCAGTGACCGCCACACCGAATGACATCTTTAAGGATCGCAACAAACTCCTTCCACTTCACCAGAGCTGCTGCCATGCTTCATACAGTGTCTCAACTCTTCACCAAGTTATCTTAGGCCGGCCTCTCTTAAGCCTTCTCTCAGTGGTTTGTTCCAAGGCAGTTCTGGTGACGGTTCCTTTCTTAGCACAATCTAATTCCAGTGTCGACCAATTATGATGATGCCCATATGAGTGAGTCTATATGTTTGTGCTGTTTTTCAACACTATCACCTTCATCTTCTGGTATCTCAGAAACTAAGACACACACAACAAAAGCAATGACACCAACAAGTCATTTTTTTAATTTTTGTGTTTACACACACAAAAAAGCATATCACTAGACCAACAAATAAAAAGATTATAGGTTCTCAAAGTCAACAACCGTAGTAAAACCTGACGCGCTGAAAAATAATGTAGCTGCAGGGGAAATTGTGTCAAGTTTTCATGTGGTGTGTTAAATTATTTCTGGCAGGTCAAATTCCAGCGCATGTTATAATCTTTGAAAGTCTACCCATTTATTGGAATTCAAGACCGTAGAAATGACTTATTATTTGATCAGTTTAATGATCTTGTATCTGGATTACTCTTAGATATTCAACACACGCCCAATTCAGACTTTGATTGAGATACACAATACAAACTGTTTAAAGCATTAGTTAGACCTAGATTGGAGTACTGTGTACAGGTGTGGAGTCCTTATCGTAGAGGAGATATAAACATGTTGGAAAGGATATACAGAGCGACAAAGTTGATAGTGGGATTTAAGAATTACAGGTATGAGGAAAGGCTTGGAAAAACTTCTCTAGTGTCTAGAACAGAGAAGAATTCGAGGTGACTTAATACAGGTTTATAAGATAATTAAAGGAAAGGATAAATTAGACTATAACAAGTTTTTTTCAAAATACAGCCATCTACCTACAAGAACAAGAGGACATAGCTACAAATTAACTAAAGAATGGTCCAGATTAGATATTAAATATTTATTTAGTCCAGGGAGTGGTGAATGCTTGGAATATACTGCCACAGGAAGTAGTTGAGGCAAGGATAATTAATGCATTTGACAATAGATTGGATGCGCATAGCTTTTACAGCAAGGAAATGTAAATGAAACTGGTTGTATAGAGAATCTGCAGAGTCTTTTAAATCAGTATTAAGATGTTAAGTTAAGTTAAAAGGTAGTGTGGATAGGAATTCATGGATATATCGGTGAAAGCCTGTGATAAGTATAAAAAAAATCATTCCAATTTCCACTGTAATAATATCATTTAATGCTTCATACTCATATATAATCTTTATTATAAATGCTTCATGTCATAGACAGTTTAATGTGTCTTAATGTGTTTAGATAATAATTTTAGCTCAATTTCTTCAATATTAATTTATTTTTATTTTGAAACAACTTTGACACATTAGATTCCAGCATTTTGACCTAGTCTGATGGACATAAATCAGCACAATTACCCCGGACTGGAAAGGATTAAACAGCTGTATTCATGCAGTTATTTATTTTAAAGAACGTAACTCTAGGAGTTCACATGCCAATTTTCAATCCCATGTATGTATTGACAATCATTAACTCTTTACAGTTTGTTTCGAAAACCTAAAAATGACCACCGCCTCGACCAAAATCTACGGCAGAGAAATCTAAAACAGGTTTATCACTTCAAACGTCAAATTAGGAAATGTGTTGTGTTTATTTTTTGGTTTCTCTGTTTACTGCAATAAGAATATAAATCTTACATAGAAATGGATTTCTTTTTATGAAATCTTAGATTTAAAAACATTAAGCAAGCAAATGATTTAAAACAACAGGTTAATAGAGGTATGACATATACTTACCTGTACAAAACTATTAGTTATAATTTGTTGATATTTCAATTTTACTTTTTGGTCTTTTATCAATTCCCTGTAAGATACAATTGAAACAAAAAAATAATTTAGTTACATATTACTGGTGTAAATAACTTGGGTTACTATTGAACATTTCAAATGCAATAATAATTTCCACTGAATCAAGTTATCTTTACAAGGCAAAATTGTCCAGAAAGTTAACAGCATACAATGCTGAGACTTTATTGTACAAGGCCATAGTTTGTTTATGAGGTGGGTTAGTCAGTTCCCTTCCCCGATGCCTTTTCTTTTCTAGCTGTAAGCCAGGTACTCATTTACAGTTGGGACAACTGTAGTATGTCGGTAATGGAGAGGAACCTTGTATCTCTGCCGTGACAATCTGTCATAGTGCTCTACCACTATGCCAATACACCTAGAACAGAAAGTTGTAGAGATGCATGATCGACTACAAGTTGGAATGGAACATGCTTGGTATGTGGCTATCCTTTGTATGGTCCACAACTCTGTTTCATAGACTTTTATTTGTTATTTAGGCTAAAGAAATCTTTCGCCTGAGTATTACTGGGGCCCAAAAGAGGAGCAAAGAATACTAACATTGTAACCGGCCAATGCAACTAAGGAGGGTTGGGCATGGCTACTCCATTCTGTATAAACTTTAAGCCACAAAAACTTCACATACAGACGTCAATGTTTGATTATTTTTTTTGAAGTAAATATCCTGACAAGCAATGTGGCGTGTAAGAAAATATGGTGTTAGGCGAATATTATTTTGTGACCCACGGCACATAGTGGATGATGTGGTCAGCATCCCACCGGCCGCTTTTACTTCCTAGATTTACTTCTGGTACCGAATTTCTGTGGCCGAGCCAACCATAAGAGCCGGTTTGCGATCGGGAAAAAAACATGTACTAACTGAGGATTGAACCACGATCGCTTGGCTGAGAAGCCAGTGCACTAACCACTGTGCCAACATTGTATGGCTTGGTAAGTTTTTGTTCAGGACCCATTCTCAACAAGGAGCAGAAAACATTTTGATCTGAAAGGACTCTACGCCCGAGTGGGTTCTGTGTGCAACAAAGACGAAAACAGATCCGTTGCCACACTAAAAGCATGTTGTAAGTGGTGACTATTAGTACAGGTTATCCACTCTAGGACAGAAGACTTTCCAACACAAGGGGTCACACACACAACCATTTACATAGCAGAAAAGCAACATTTTGGCGGAGGAAGAGGTGAACACATCTCTTTGGACCTGTGATGAGCTGCAACTTCAAGCCATTAAAGTCCAGTCGGAGAGGAGTGCTTTTGTGGTGGTGAACACGCACGCGTGTAATGCGAAAGTGAATGGCTCGAAATGGCAGTGCCTAAATGAGATTTTATCACAAGAACATCTTGTCATTTTCTGAGATGCTAAAGGCAAATCATGGGTCAACACCTCTGCAAATAAACAGGGCAAGGAGCTTGAGGGAGCGTTAGTCACCACTGATCTTGTATGCATCAACGGTGAAGGGGTAACCAGAATGGCAAGCCTACCAGGGGATGACAACAGCGTTTTTGACCTAGCATTGATGTCTCCCTCATTGGTCCCAACATGCAGGTGGAGAGTTTTAGGGTATCACAGGAGTGATCACCTTCCTTGCAGTATATTGGTAGCGAAAGGGTATTAGCTGGTAAAATTACTGGAAAGGATAATAACAATGAAGGCAATGAGGCACATTGAACAGTTTCAGCTATTTCCTTTAGACCTAGGAGAGTACCTTCCACACAGAGAGTCCTGGTGTAATGCGGGTTTCGCTTATGACGTTTTTGAAGGTCATTTCTTGCGCTCTTTCTCAAAGGAAAGTCGTTCTTAGTTGTGGTCACCGGGGTGTCAGAACCAACAACGATAAGCTAGGGCCTCCCGCAGGCATCGCCTTTGTCTCCAGTGCTGTTCAATGTGTACTCGATTAGAATTTCCGGTGAGCAAATAATTACGGACAATGGTAGAACTTTGTCTTCCGTAGACAATGTCCTGGTATACCATCAAGAGGGTCAGCAGGAGCAGATCACAGGGGAGCTGCAAGCAGAGCTCAACCGCATTGTCGAATGGTGTAGAGAATCTGGGGCATTGATTAATCTGACAAAGTCTGTGACGACATGGTTCTCCCTGAACAATAATAACATCCACACATCGTTACCACCGTTATGGTTACTCGGGTCACAAGTGGAAAGATCCCACACTGAAATAATTGGGGGTCCTCTTCAACAGAGTATGGAGTAAGTTAGCTTTATGTGTTTCAAAGAGACCTCTAGAAGCAATATCCAATATATGATAAAGGTATACAAAAGATAGTAACTCAATTTCCACAGTACAGGGACGGAGTGGCCTAGTGGTTAAGTGGCACGGCTCACAATCCGAAGGTGCTGGGTTCGATCCCCATCACAGCACCGGCCATTACCCTGGGGAAGCAAACCCTTAGAAAATGCAGGATGGGCAGACACTTACATAAAATGCACGCTGAAGTCGGATGCACTGGGCCGACAGGCACAAAATAAAAACCAAAGTGCAACGCACACCCACCTTGGGGAATAGAGAAATAAGGCGAACACAAAAAAACAAAAAAAAATTCCCACAGAACAGAAGAAGAGGAAAAGTTAATCCATGTTTTTTAAGTCCTGAAACTAATTATTAACTTTTTACAATCCCATTCCGCATGATCAAATTAGGACATAAACAGTGAGAAACAAAAACTTCTAATCTCAATTTACATCAATTTTGACTTGCATAAAAGAATAATCACAGCACATATCTGGCCAATAGGTCTGTACGGATCTGAATCATAGATAAAATAAATTAAAAGACCTTTGAAGGTTTTGGAATATAGTACTATCGCAGGATGCAAAGAGTGACCTGGACAGACAAAAGTTCAAATGAGCAAGTGCTTAACGATTTAGGGACACACAGTTAATAAAAAGTACACAAAAAGGTCATTTGTCTTGGCTTGGTCACAATATGAGCACCAATCTCCGAACTGACTAACAAAGAATAGTGGTGAGGCATGATCAGACTACTTGACCACCAGTCTCTGAACTAACAGAGGATAGTGGAGTGACATGATTTTGACAACTTGAACATCAGATAATGATGATTTAAAAGCCGAAGATGACAAAGAAACCTATAGAATAGGAACTTTTCTTCTGACTCTTTTAGCATTAATCCTTTACAGCCCAACTACACCGATCTACTTTTCCAAAAAAAAAACCTCTTTAACTACACCAATATATGCCGCTAAATAATAACTTCTCTCACTATTACATATCAACGAAAACACGCAACTCGCAAGATCTGAACTATAAATGTATTTCCTGTTTGGATGGCAGTCTTATTTCTAGAGTAAATAGTTTCAAAAATCGGTCAATATTTCTAATATCTGTGATTTTTTAAACTATGGCATTTGAAACAATGGAATCTTTGCTGCAGCCGCTGAGAAATGGCAACGTCCTTTGGTGTTCTGAAGATTCGGTTTAATTCGATGTGGAAATTGAATGCAGCGATTTAGAAGACACTTAGACTTGGACAGCAAGTTGAGTGAGGATGTGAATAACGAAATCGACGAATGTTTCACAAGAATTAGTAGCAACGTCACTGGTGCTGGGCCTAGTAGTGCTGATGACGAAGTCTGGTCAACACAGCAAACTGCTGCAGGAATTTCAGATTTTGTGGAATGTTCTGGACCAAAACACAATTTAAATGTTGATGCTGCCCCATATGACTATTTCAGTTTATTTATATAATGAAGAGTTTTACGAATTGTGCGCAGTGGAAACTAATTTACATGCTGAGCAGAGACAACAAATTGTTGGTGAAGTTCACCAGTAATGGAAGCCATATTCTACAGAAGAATAAATAAGTTTCTTCTACATAAATTTTTTGTTTGGCATAGTTTAAATGCCTGAAACAAACCTATATACTGGTCATCTGATATTAGGTAATCTGCAGTTGCTGATGTGATGTCAAAGAATAGATTTTTTTAAACTAGTGACTCGAAGAAGGTTGTTTTTCAAGGTCATTGAGGTTGCAACCCACCTCATAAATTCGACCAATAATAATCAAGATAGGAAAACTATTATCCTGGCAGAGAGCTCAGCATTGACGAGGCAATGATTATCTTCAGTAGAAGACTCTTTTTCAAACAGTACGACAAGTGCCAGGTATCTGTTTTATCAACCATTTGTTCAGAAACGTGTTCTGTTTTGCATCGTGCAAAGGAAGGCAGAAAAGACTATGACATACTCCTGTCAATCCATTCCTATAACCAACATATGGGTGGTGTTGATAGAGTAGATCAATACACAGATCATACTACCCACTTGGTAGGACATCTAGAAAATGGTGACGATATTATCTGTGGTTTCTAATGTAGGTGGCAACTGTCACTTCTTTCATCCTGATGAAGTCGCCTAGCACCACACAACACAGAAGCAAGACACTCTGCAATTTGAAGTTCTGCATTGGAGTTCTCAATGGCTTGTATGGAGTGTCTTTTAGAAAGAAGGCTGCGAGAAACGCCTCAATCGTCCAAAATAACAAACACGATCTAGTTCAAATGCCAGGATGCAAGAAAAAAGTGTTGTTGGTTCCAAGAACAAGTCAATGACTGTTCATGGATATGGTAGACTCTTTTTGACTGCTCAATTTGCAAAATTCACCTATGCAGATTACTGTGTTATTCATCATTCCATGATTAATTATAATTTGTTCTAAATTTGTGATATATATGGGTGATTGTATAATTTGTGATTGATGAATAGCACAACACATTTTTTTTCTTCATAATAATTATGTTTTTATTTAATTCTGTAATTTTATTTTTACACATAAATGCTGTACCTTATGCACAATTCAATTATGTATGTATAATAAAAAACATTAACATTTTAGCAGTAGCAGTATTTTTTATTTGAATTTTTTACTGAATTCAGAATGTAAAATATGGAGTTACTTCCCATTTGCCTGAACTGTTGGGTACAAATTACGTAAATAAGGCTGGGCTGTTATGGATTCACCTTGTGCACGCTACATAAATTTTGCAAAAATTTTCGCAACTTTATATTTCCCTATGGTAGTTGACTTTCAACTTGACTTAGAGACATAAATGAATAAAGAAGTCATTGGTGTTATTGTTTTTGTTGTGTGTTTGTCAGTTTCTGAGATACAAGAAGATGAAGGTCAAAATGTATTTAAAATAATATATATTTTGACTCGACCGTTAGAACTGGTCACTCAGATGGAAATCCAAGGAAACCATAACAACGCATCGATACTGTGTTTATAGTATCGACACAACTGTTAGTTTGCAATTCAAACGCAGTTATTGCTTCTAAATAAACAAATCTAACCGATAAAGATCTTTCCCAACAACCTACTTCGTCTTTTTTAAAAAACAAATCAGCCGGTTCCAATTGCGTAATAAGAAGATAAATCATTCAAAATCCATTTGTAATCTAACATACAATCCTTAACCAGCAAAAAATCTGTGTAGATGGACGTGGCTCATTAAAAAATGGCTGTGGTTAGGGTATCTGTCCATAAAAAAAAAATGTTTTTTCCAATTTTCAATTTGAAGGCCGAATGTGTCAAAATTCTTTTGGACTAAAGGTTACTGATAACATCAGGTACATAGAAAGCAAAGCTTGTTTATATACTGAGTAAAAAACATCTATTGGAAAGTAAGTGCAATGAAATACAATGATAGGTACTCACATGACACTTTTGTCATCTACAAGAATATCACAGCCAAATGCAGCACAAGAAATGGTTTGCCCCATGCCCTCATCCATAATTTTCGAAGTGAGATACTCAGCCCAGCATTGAGAACAAAATCGATGGCCGCACTCTAGACCTTTCATGTCCTGTTGGAAGACAATCAATCATATGTGTATATGTACAAAAATAATAGTAAATTGTTTCAACAACCATATAATAAGCAGTGTGTAAAGAAATTGCATTATGCATGTCAACTTATACGAGTTCCTTGTAATGTGTACGGTCTATGGATATAAGTTTGTGGCCTAAGCCCCAGAATGAGCGATGATATTGTCCCGTAGTTTACATTTCTATTCAGGATAAAGTTGTAGAGATTTTTCTATACAAGTTCCTCAGCTCTTTGTAAGGCGGGTGGGTTAGTTTGCTTTCTTGGTACCTTACCTTCCCTTTCCAAAATTATTTTCCACACCAGGTTCCGTGTCATAAATGAAAATAATAACAAAACTTTCCATAGCTTATTGGCGAGGAGGAAGACTAACGTCTGGTCCGGCAAAACATACTGGCCAAGACCCGCACCTCGGCTTCCTAGAAGCCCTCCCTAGAAACTGGCTGCTTTCATGGTAGCCTGACTAACGACAGGAGGGTTTGACATGATTCCTGTAGTAGTGAGTGACACATAAATGCAGCCAAGCATAGCACAACCGCCGACCCCGGTCCACCTTCATCAGCACTTCTCGGGATGTGAGGAAAGCTACTGCAACTCGCCACTTAACGTCCTTTTCAGGGCGCACAAAAGAGTAACCTACTCATTGTGGGCATTCGCAAACAACAATAGCTTATTGACAATTAATTTACATGTTTTTTATTATGTTGCTTGCACTTTGGTGTGCATATCTTGAAACAGGATAGGGCAACGCCCACCAATCAGAAGTGTCTGCATGGCTTTTATAATTTGATTACAAACTATCTGTGTCAAATAACTACTTTTCATGTTCAATGATATTTGGCACTAAACTTAACGTTCTAAAAGCACACATCCATCAAGGAGGCTTAGAACTTGTCAGCAAACAACTAGCCATAGTTTTATAAAAACATTTAGAAAATCTGAACGTTTGTGATTACCATGCAGAAAGTATATAAAGACATAATATATGTCTATCTACAACCAAATTTTGGATGAAAATGTCTGCCTGTCAAAGTCTAATGCACTACTAAGAATGTATCGTTTAATTTATAATTAATTATTTGCAACCACATCTAGAACAAACGTACACAGAGTTGTTCCGGCACAGCTGTATTCTTAAAGTAGTTCTGACAGTGTTGTTTTGGAGTGAAAGAGGTAAGGGAATGATGCCACTTACTTCAACTGCTTTGGAAAAGTAACATATTTCACAAAGGAGGTTGTCGTCTGGAATACTATTGCGACCGTAACGCTGAGAAAGAAAAAAAACACAGGAGCGAATAACATATATTTTTGATGATTCTCAATTTTCTGCACACTAAGATAATGGAAAAGATTTCATGCAAGTGATTATTTTAACGAAGCAGTAACAAATAGGCTCTCCAACTACACATTTTGAATTCTGTATGTTTGCTGGGGCCAGTGAACAAATCGTCCATGAGATGTGCTGTGAAAATCTGGTATTGTTAATGTGGTGTCTTAATGCAACGCTGGATAGTAAAAAAAAAAAGTAAAGTATCCCATAGCATTACTGCCGTAGGGGTGTGAGGTGTTAGCAATCTCACATTTCAAAGGCTCGGCTATATGAGGGCGGTAGCCATCTCCTCTCCCTCGCCACTTTTACTTCCCGGACTGAACCGGTACCAATTTAAGGCTGGGTCGATCAGGGAGCCATTGCGGTCTGAAAAAAACATTACCGCCTCAACTGGGGAATGAACCCAGGACCACTCAGATGCAAAGCCAGCGTGCTAACCACTGCGCTACGCGGCTCCAACATGTAATATCAGACAATTTGTGATGGTACCCTACAGAATTGGTACTTTTTATCTATAAATATAATAGGATGCTGTGGATGACTATGGTGTTTTAGCATCTCGACATGTTCTGTGCATTCTAAACAGCGCTGTTGGGAGTCATTTTTCTATCTGTTGAACCAGCAAAGTAGTTTCATCTACATAGTCTTCACACTGTTAATTAGGCAAGTCCTAGCTCACCAAGAGTTGAGCACAGCCAGTGTGTATGTGGGGTGGGGAGGGGGAGTGCAATGGTGATCTGGGAAAGGGCTGTATGGGAAAGGAATAACCTTCAATTGATAAACTGCTACTGTTTCTTTCACATTGTAAAGTTTGACTAGCGGACAGATAACATGCACACGTCTGCTAGTCTATTTCTACTTTCTCCCATTTTTCACATGTATTGACTGTTTATTGTCCCAGTATGTGTGTTTGTAACTACATCAAGTCATCTGATATGAATTGTGTAATGGAGATGTCCGCTGGGGAAGGTTTGCAGTCTAAGCTTCATACCACATATTCTAGTAAACAAAAAAGTAGGATTGATTTTACATTATTCCAATCTAAATTTCCTGGTATGATGCCACCTGTTCCATATTCAATAAATCAATACCTTTTCAGGAATTTGTCAAGTACAAGCCTTTAACAAATACATACCAAGTAGTTTTAGCCCTTTTCAGTCATGACTAGACTATAAGATGATATGACTTGAAGTGGAAAACAAAAAATATATAATTAGCCTGTATTGTCTTTCTCCTTGCGACATTGTCTTTTCACTTCTCTGTGTTGCAAGAACTTCTCTTCGCCAAGCATGAGATGGCCCTTCAGGGTACATCTCCATTTGGATCGGTCTGCAGCTTCATCTTCCCAAGATGTCCGACTTATGTCCAAGGCCTTCATATCACGTTTACACATTTGTTTGAACCTCAACTGTGGATGGCCGACTGTTCTTTAGCCATCCGCTAACTGTCCATAGAGGACATCTTTGGTATTGTGACCATCTTTCATACGACGAATATGACCAAACCATTGTAGTCTTCGCTGCCTAAGGAAACTGTACATGCTTGAGAGACTGGTGTTGAGAGTGCACCTCTGCATTTGTCACTCTGTCCCTCCATGTAATTCCAAGAATGAAAATCAGGCGCCTTAGATGGAAGGTGCTACGCATGTGCTCTTGTTTGACATTGGTTATCCAAGTCTCGCTACCATATAGTAATGTGCTGACGATGCATGTATTGTACACCACAGCCTTAGTTTTAATTGTGAGTTTCTGGTTTTCCCAAACAGACATTGTGAGGCATGCAAATGTAGCAGCTGCTTTGACAATGTGATTGTCTATTTCTAAGTCTAGAGAGAGATATGGTTGATGAGGGATCCCAGTTATGTGAATTGGTGCACATCTACATCCTGTCCCAGTACATTTGTTTTCTTGAGACATTGTGAGACCAACAGTTTTGAAAACCTGGAAGAAGTGATTTACATACTAATTAAGTTATCCATATTTGATGAAGATTTTAGACTTAAGTTTCAACAGTCTGGGGTAGCCAGCCCCATGCCCAAACTTCCTCATTCCCCTCTAACAACATGCCTGACAGGTTACAATGTTACCATTCATTGTTTGTCTTGCAGGTCTTAGCAACACTTGTGTCAAAGTTTCACATTTGGTAACGAGATTTAGAAGAAGAAAAAGGCTTCACTAATTACCGTGGTAACGAACCTTTTACACCTCCACACGGTGATCCTGGATAACAGACTGCAACAGGGCAGATTGGCTAAGGAGAAGGGATCAAAGAGGGAAGGCTAACCTGATATTAAAAAATGCCAGCTGAAGTCAGATGTGTCGGACCGAAAGGTGCAAATATCACAATAAAGCTGTAAACTACGACAACGCATTCCGTTCTCTGTTACTAGCAAAGTCCTTTTCAGGGGTTGGTAGCGAGATTTTGAGAACGAACAACAACAAAAAATAAAAATAACTGTGGTAACATGTCTTTAAAGGTCTACAAACTGATCAGTGCTGATAGATGATTAAGAACATCAAATAAATGTGTTGCAGCATGAAACATACAGGTGGGCCACATTTAAAAAAAAATAAATAACAGTAAAGTAGTGACAATGGTGAGAGCCTCACGGTAAAAGTAACCAATATTCTAGAAATATTGTAAAAAGCACTCAGAATATAGGCTATTATTAAACTGACCCATGTGACTCGGCCCATATCTCGGCGATGTGGACTGACAACATGTGCTTCTGAGAACAGCTTGTCTTGATCTCCATCATAATATCTAGAAAAAAATACAGATAAAAAAAACACTAAAATGGTTACTTTGTTCCAATGAATGTAATAACTTGCCTTTGTGGTTCATCTACATATTCTCATCAGCATTTATTTTTTTAATTTAATGTCCAATGATTCTTAGGATTATTCTGCAAATATCAGATCTCTGGATTCCAGTAATTTTTTAGTTTTTGGTGGTGTTTGTCCAGGATTCTTTCCATTTTAAAAGACTGGCTTTTATATCGATCATACAAAATCATAACATTATAATGGAATGCTGGTTATTGAAAGCAAGTTTCCTAAACCAAACAGCAAGAGAGAGCTGGAAAAACAAAACTGAAAGTCTCAACCTAGACAAAGAAGGGAACAAGCTATGGAAGCTAGTCAGAGCCATGAACGACGAAACCCCTTCAAACAAACAAATTACCATCAAGCAGGGCGAAAACTTGCTCACAGGAAAAAAAGCCGCAAACGCTTTTGTAGAACACTATGCCAAAGCAAACCACATCGAGGTCCCTGCAGATAGGCATACAGACATTAGTGAAGAGCAAAAGGGGCACGACAACATCAATACGGCACCAGAAGAGCATATGATGGCCAAATTAACAATGAGTGAAATGGAAGAGGCCATGAGAACATTAAAGAAAAGGAAATCTCCCGGAAAAGACGGGATAACAAACGAAATGCTGATGGGGCTGGGCCAAAGAGGCTGGGCGAAGAGGAAACTGCTATCGGTCCTGAACCAAAGCTGGAAAAGGGGAATTGTACCTCAAACCTGGAAAGAAGCAGTACTTGTACCAGTACTAAAGAAAGGAAAGGACAAAACAGATCCAAATGGATACAGGCCTATCAGCCTACTGAGCTGTGTCAGCAAACTGATGGAATGTATGATAAACACCAGACTGATGTGGCATCTGGAAGAAAAACGAATACTAATTCCACAGCAAGCCGGCTTTAGACAGCACAGATCCACTGAGGACCAGGTCATCCTCATAGCCCAGGAAATAGAAGATGCCTACCAGGCACAGAAACACACAGTAGCGGTTTGGGTGGACCTGGAAAAGGCATTTGACAAAGTCTGGAAAGACGGACTTAGAGTCAAGCTAAGGAGAAGTGAAGTTTGTGGGAGAATGTACAAGTGGATCAACCACTACCTTATAAAAAGAACGGCCAGAGTCCAAGTACAAGGGCAGATGAGCAAAAAGGTGACACTCGAGCAGGGAGTACCCCAAGGGGAAGTACTGTCACCCACACTCTCTCACCATAGCAAGAAATCGGATGCAGCAGGCCCTAACATCGCTGGAAGAGTGGGCGAACTCATGGCTGGTCAAAATAAACGAGGAGAAAACCACATGCACAATATTCTCGCTTTCAATCAAACCACAAAACACCAAATTAAGCCTAAATGGCAAATTCCTGCAGCAAAACGACAACCCAAACTATCTGGGAGTCACATTTGATCGGCGCATGACATGGAAAAGTCAGATCGAGAGAAACCGAATGAGAGCCAGAGAAAGAATGGCAATCCTGAGGAAACTTGCTGGCACAAGCTGGGGAGCAGACGAAAGTATACTAAAGAAACTGTACACTGGAAGAGTGAGACCAGTTCTCGAGTATGGCATTTCGGCATGGAGAACAGCAGCAAAGTCGAACTTCGATAAAGTTGACAAACTTCAAAACCAAGCCATGAGAGTTATAACAGGAGGCATGAAGTCAACGCCAATTGTAGAACTTGTAAAGATTACAAAGCTGCAACCCATGACCGATAGAAGAGACTGCAGAGCCCCGCTGCAGTCAGAGAAACTCCGAAGACTGACTGACCACCCAATGCACCAGAGACTAAACAATTTGGGAAATGGGAAACTAAAGCGAAGAAACTTTGCAGAAATAGCCAAAGCAAAGATGCACGAAGATCCCTTAAACGCACTAACAACACCAAAGCCCATCACTACTGTACGAAAACCTACCTGGAGGCAAGATATATTTCCAGAGGTGGTAGAAAATATACCAGGTATTGGAAACAAAAACTGCCAGACTGAAAAAGAAAGGAGAGATACTACCCTAAGCTTTATATAGAAAAACTACCCAAGCATGGACTGGACCCATGCATACACCGACAGTTCTGTAACAGACACTACACAGAACGGAGGGGCAGGAGCATTCCTGAACCTACCAAATGGCAGAAAAATAACACTGTCATTCGCTACTGGTAAGTACACAAGCAATTTCAGAGCGGAGGCAGAGGCACTGAGGGCGGCAGGGGAAGAAATGGTGACACATAAAGAAAATGAAAGCCATATAGTCCTTCTTACAGATGCTCTGGCAGTAGTCACAGCGCTAAAAAGCCAGAAAAACACTGAGCTTAATGACTTAAGAGCAGCACTCTGTCAACTATGCCAGCAGTCCGCACCAAAAAGGGTAGTGGTACAGTGGGTCCCATACACTGCAACATCCAAGGCAACGAGGAGGCAGACAGACTGGCAAAAGAAGGTGCAAGACTACCACAAACAGATACTAGTATGACGTACGAAGAGTCAAAACGGCTTATTAAAGCCAGATACATGACCAAATGGGAAACTGAACATACCGGCTACACCAATAACTATGCCTATTACCAGTTGAACCGAAGAGAGCAGGTCGCTGTCTTCAGACTTCGCACTGGCCACAATAGACTGAGGTACCACCTATTCAATAAATTGAAGATAGGTGGAACCGACGAATGCCCATGTGGTACCGGGACAATGACCGCTGAACATCTGCTGCAGAACTGCCCGACATACGAGGATCAGAGAGAGCAGATGTGGCCATCACCAGTATAACCACAAGACAAGCTCTATGGCAGTGTCGACAGCCTCAGGATGACCGCCGCTTTTTTCGAAAAAATAATGGTTACTGTCTGACTGCGAACGAAGAAGAAGAAGATGATATCTGCATATCCAAACTAACAGATCTACTTTAAAAAAATCTGCTGTGACAACTTAAATTCATCCTCCTCAATAATGGGATAGTCTTTGAAACCGAGTGAAAAAGAAGAAATTGTTTCAAAATTCACTTTAAAATCAAACAAACCATTTTCACACTTGCAATCGAAGCAGGCGGAAGTGAGGTCTATTTTTAGATTCAAATACCAGTATGCTCAGCCATTTCTATAGTATTAACCCGGAAATTTATTTGCTATAAGTCGACTGCTGAGTTTTCTCATCTTTAGTAATAATGGACATTTTTTTTGTGGCATAAAATCTCACCAATAGCTGGGTAAAGGTTATAATTTATTCTATCAGTTGCCAACATAGTTAGATATTTATGCTGCTCATTTGCAGCTTTATAGTTTGTAATGACTTGAAAATTTTGTTACTCTTCACCTCTCAGCCTCTTCAACTGACTTCACTTTTATTAGCTTTGAGTTTGTTGCAAATATTTAATAAAACAAAGTTGGTAGAGTACTCCCACTATAAGTGTTTGTTTTTACACAGTTGCAGTCAGTTGCAGTCGCTCATTTTTAAATGGAGCATGACTGCATTTTCCTGTCAGTCTGGAATTTCGATTTCAGGCATGTTTCCAGCAATAGCAAGCATTGCTGTTTTGATATGGTTTGGCTTCGTTCGTTCTCAATCTCCTTCTACCAAACCCAGAAAGAGCTTAAGTAGCAGAATGTAGTCCAGAGAACGGAATGCGTTGTCGTAGTTTACAGCTTGACTGCGATATTTGCACCTTTCGGTCCAACACATCCGACTTTAGCAAGCATTTTTTTAGTACTGGGTTAGCATTCCCTCTTCGATCCCTTCTCCTTAGCCAGTCTGCCCTGCTGCAGCTCGTTATTCAGGATCACCGCGTGGAGGTGTAGTAGTGTCTTGGCAGCTTTGGTTCGCTGACCCTGACGCTAGCAGTCAGCTATGGGTTGCTGACCACTGCAGCTCATGCGCTGCTCATTAAATACTTTTTGCTGAATCACTGAGGTAGCACTCATAAGCAGTCCTCCTTTACATCACTTGTGCACCTGCTTACATTCTTGATGCTTGATATACAATACAAGATGATGGATACTGAAGTCATGATGTAAAACCATGGTGATGGATACTGAAGTCATGATGTAAAACCATGGTGATGGATACTGAAGTCATGATGTAAAACCATGGTGATGGATACTGAAGTCATGATGTAAAACCATGGTGATGGATACTGAAGTCATGATGTAAAACCATGGTGATGGATACTGAAGTCATGATGTAAAACCATGGTGATGGATACTGAAGTCATGATGTAAAACCATGGTGATGGATACTGAAGTCATGATGTAAAACCATGGTGATGGATACTGAAGTCATGATGTAAAACCATGGTGATGGATACTGAAGTCATGATGTAAAACCATGGTGATGGATACTGAAGTCATGATGTAAAACCATGGTGATGGATACTGAAGTCATGATGTAAAACCATGGTGATGGATACTGAAGTCATGATGTAAAACCATGGTGATGGATACTGAATATGTAATGTAGTTAAATGCTGCTTATCTTTCATATTATTCCCGTTGTGCATGGGCCATTACTGAATTACTAACTTTGAGCAATTTTCATACCTTAATGTTAAAACCAGCTCACAAGTAAGTATTTATTATATTATAACTAGTAAAACAAAAGTACATGTTTAAAACGTTTCGCAACTATAATGCAGTTGGGATTTCTTGTGTAAACTCTCACATGCTCTTTTAAATTACCTTTATTCTAAAGGGCTTGGCTTTCGACTGCTTCGTAGTCATTTATTATTCATCAGCATAATTACAGCATCACTTAATTCAGCATACCATAATTTAAAAATAATACGTGTGGGCTTAAGCAGTTTATTGATTTCTATCTCTGCTGGATAAAGATGGAAAACCTTAAAACAATTGCCATATAAACTTAATTACAATTTTAAATACTTTGACAATCATATCCTGAAGTAGATTGTGTAATTCTGCGTTGTCAGCCATGCTTCCGCTTGTCAGCCCTTCTGGTATTTTGTTCATCTATATTGTACATAATCCTTCCTTGTCTATAATGTTAGTTACTTTAGTTAGTTTGTAAGGATCAACTTACTGTTTATCTTGTCCATAACTAAGACTTACAGATGTTTTTTTATTCCTCATTCTGTTTTAAGCTTGATTGTTTTGAGAATGTTGATGCTGCTGCTTTAAACTTTTTCTCCTTTATTTTTTGTTGGTGTGTGTTGTAAATAATCAATAATACTTTTTAAAAGTACCTGCTAAGGTAAACAAAATGATGTTCAAACTTGCTTTCTTCTTCATCGTACGCAGTCAGACAGTAACCATTATTTTTTCGAAAAAAGCGGCGGTCATCCTGAGGTTGTCGACACTGCCATAGAGCTTGTCTTGTGGTTCCACTGGTGATGGCCACATCTGCTCTCTCTGATCCTCGTATGTCGGGCAGTTCTGCAGCAGATGCTCAGCGGTCATTTTCTCGGTACCACACGGGCATTCGTCGGTACCACCTATCTTCAATTTGTTGAATAGGTGGTACCTCAGTCTATTGTGGCCAGTGCGAAATCTGAAGACAACGACCTGCTCTCTTCTGATCAACTGGTAAAAGGCATCGTTTTTGGTGTAGCCGGTATGTTCAGTTTCCCATTTGGTCATGTATCTGGCTTTAATAAGCCGTTTTGACTCTTCGTACGTCATACTAGTATCTGTTTGTGGTAGTCTTGTACCTTCTTTTGCCAGTCTGTCTGCCTCCTCGTTGCCTTGGATGTTGCAATGTGATGGGACCCACTGTACCACTACCCTTTTTGGTGCGGACTGCTTGCATAGTTGACAGAGTGCTGCTCTTAAGTCATTAAGCTCAGTGTTTTTCTGGCTTTTTAGCGCTGCGACTACGGCCAGAGCATCTGTAAGCAGGACTATATTTCTTCCATTTTCTTTATGTGTCACCATTTCTTCCCCTGCCGCCCTCAGTGCCTCTGCCTCCGCTCTGAAATTGCTTGTGTACTTACCAGTAGCGAATGACAGTGTTATTTTTCTGCCATTTGGTAGGTTCAGGAATGCTCCTGCCCCTCTGTTCTGTGTAGTGTTTGTTACAGAACCGTCGGTGTATGCATGGGTCCAGTCCATGCTTGGGTAGTTTTTCTATATAAAGCTTAGGGTAGTATCTCTCCTTTCTTTTTCAGTCTGGCAGTTTTTGTTTCCAATACCTGGTATATTTTCTACCACCTCTGGAAATATATCCTGCCTCCAGGTAGGTTTTTGTACAGTAGTGATGGGCTTTGGTGTTGTTAGTGCGTTTATGGGATCTTCGTGCATCTTTGCTTTGGCTATTTCTGCTCTCCGATTTAGTTTCCCATTTCCCAAATTGTTTAGTCTCTGGTGCATTGGATGGTCAGTCAGTCTTCGGAGTTTCTCTGACTGCAGCTGGGCTCTGCAGTCTCTTCTATCGGTCATGGGTTGCAGCTTTGTAATCTTTTCAAGTTCTACAATTGGCGTTGACTTCATGCCTCCTGTTATAACTCTCATGGCTTGGTTTTGAAGTTTGTTAACTTTATCGAAATTCGCCTTTGCTGCTGTTGTCCATGCCGCAATGCCATACTCGAGAACTGGTCTCACTCTTCCAGTGTACAGTTTCTTTAGTATACTTTCGTCTGCTCCCCAGCTTGTGCCAGCAAGTTTCCTCATGATTGCCATTCTTTCTCTCGCTCTCATTCGGTTTCTCTCGATCTGACTTTTCCATGTCATGCGCAGATCAAATCCCAGATAGTTTGGGTTGTCGTTTGGCTGCAGGAATTTGCCATTTAGACCTAATTTAGTGCTTTGGGGTTTGATTGAAAGCGAGAATATTGTACACGTGGTTTTCTCCTCATTTATTTTGACCAGCCATGAGTTCGCCCACTCTTCCAGCGATGTTAGGGCCTGCTGCATCCGATTTCTTGCTATGGTGAGATTCTTTTCAGAGGTCCACATAGCCAGATCGTCTGCAAACATTGAGCTATGGACTCTTCTTGGTATATTCTCTGTAATGTCGTTTATATACACCAGGAAGAGTGTGGGTGACAGTACTTCCCCTTGGGGTACTCCCTGCTCGATTGTCACCTTTTTGCTCATCTGCCCTTGTACTTGGACTCTGGCCGTTCTTTTTATAAGGTAGTGGTTGATCCACTTGTACATTCTCCCACAAACTTCACTTCTCCTTAGCTTGACTCTAAGTCCGTCTTTCCAGACTTTGTCAAATGCCTTTTCCAGGTCCACCCAAACAGCTACTGTGTGTTTCTGTGCCTGGTAGGCATCTTCTATTTCCTGGGCTATGAGGATGACCTGGTCCTCAGTGGATCTGTGCTGTCTAAAGCCGGCTTGCTGTGGAATTAGTATTCGTTTTTCTTCCAGATGCCACATCAGTCTGGTGTTTATCATACATTCCATCAGTTTGCTGACACAGCTCAGTAGGCTGATAGGCCTGTATCCATTTGGATCTGTTTTGTCCTTTCCTTTCTTTAGTACTGGTACAAGTACTGCTTCTTTCCAGGTTTGAGGTACAATTCCCCTTTTCCAGCTTTGGTTCAGGACCGATAGCAGTTTCCTCTTCGCCCAGCCTCTTTGGCCCAGCCCCATCAGCATTTCGTTTGTTATCCCGTCTTTTCCGGGAGATTTCCTTTTCTTTAATGTTCTCATGGCCTCTTCCATTTCACTCATTGTTAATTTGGCCATCATATGCTCTTCTGGTGCCGTATTGATGTTGTCGTGCCCCTTTTGCTCTTCACTAATGTCTGTATGCCTATCTGCAGGGACCTCGATGTGGTTTGCTTTGGCATAGTGTTCTACAAAAGCGTTTGCGGCTTTTTTTCCTGTGAGCAAGTTTTCGCCCTGCTTGATGGTAATTTGTTTGTTTGAAGGGGTTTCGTCGTTCATGGCTCTGACTAGCTTCCATAGCTTGTTCCCTTCTTTGTCTAGGTTGAGACTTTCAGTTTTGTTTTTCCAGCTCTCTCTTGCTGTTTGGTTGAGAGTGTATTTGTATTTCGCCGTGGCGGCTTTGAGGGCGATATTTGCCTCCATAGATTGTTCTCGCTCTGCCATGTTCCTAGCATTTGTGATTGCATCTTCCGCTTTCTGCAAACTCATCATTCCAATAGGGCTTATAGTTTTTCCTAGCCCTTCTTGGGATGGTTTCAGTGGCGGCTTGCATTATTGCCTTGCTTAGGCTTTCCACCATGGGCTTCATTTTGTTGTTTCGTGTGTTGATGGTTTCACACAGCCCGTCTGTCAGGATTGCAAATCTGTCCCAGTCGGCTCGTTTGTAATTCCCACGTGGGAGCGGTTTTGTTTCCTGTGGGCCTACTTCCATTTCAATGTCTAGCCTGATCGGCCTGTGGTCGCTACCTGCCAGTTGGTTTAGCACCTGGCGGTCTATTTTATGGTGTATGTCCTGTGTGGAGAAGGCCAAATCTGGAGTCGAGGTGGTATGCCATGTTCTAGAATAGAAACTAGGGCTATCCTCCGGCCTATTGATTAGGGAGAGATTTGTGTCTATCTCCCAATCTTCCACTTCGTCACCTCTGCTGTCTGTGTCCGAGTATCCCCATCTCTCCGAGTGGCTGTTGAAGTCTCCAACTACTATGCAGTTGGAGTCTCTGACGTCCATACTCGAGAGCGATAGGTCTCTATTTGGTGGTCCGTACAGATTGAAAATGCGGAGCTTCGTCTCTTGAGCCATTATGTCAACTCCTACAATTTCTGCTTGTCCGGTGTGATTGACAGATACCGCGCTACTCGGTATGCAGTTTCGGGTCAGTATCAGGACCCCTCCATCGAGACGGAAGGTCTGGTATCCTCTGATTGAGAAGATATGCAGATATAATTAATACATTTGTAATGGAAACTAACAGACATGTTGATCTTGTAAAACTTCATTACCTATCCTTTATGGCAATTTAAAAAATGTTCATTGACCACAATACCCCCCGAAATAGTTGTTGAGTGTAAATGTTTGTGCTCTTTTTCAATATTTTCAATTTCACCTTCTGGTATATCAGAAACTAGGACACATAACAAAAACAATAAGACCAACAAGTTCTTTATTAACTTATGTCCCAACAAACGATGAAGAAGACAGAAGATATATCAACTTCATTCTTCAAAACATGCGGACATCACCATACCTTTCCATCAGCTTTTCCTTGTCCCACTTAAAATGGTTTAGTAGAATGCGTGTTATAGTGGCAGGAATCTGAGGATGTTAAACACAAGATGAAGAGTTTACTAATAAATAACAAAATGGAAAGTAGTCATCATCATCATCATACAGCATGTTCTTTGCAGAACGCCTTTCTGATGACACTCAATCCCTGGCCAGCTCTCCACCCTCACCATTGTCAACCCAGGAGCCTGTGTCATGCCCCTTCTCCTCGGTTTGGCTCTTAGTCTTGTCAGTGTTTATTAAAATATTTTGTTCTTTGCTAGATTTCTTTCTTTGCTGTGTCATTTGACTGACAGGATCATCCATTCCAACCCCACTCTTCGAGAGGACAACTGTATCATCCATTCCAACCCCACTCTTCGAGAGGACAACTGTATCATCCATACAGCTTTGTTCTGGTATTTCATTCTCATCGATTGTTAATGGGTCGAACTTCTCATACTCTTTGTTGTTCTTTACATTTCTCATTATGTTTTACTACATAAATATTGAACAGATAAGGGAAGAGTATGCATCCTTGTTATACTCCGTTGTGTACCTAAAACCACTTCAGCTATTCTGACCGTTGCTTGTTGTTCCATATACAATGATTTGATTAGCAGAGTCAAGTATGTTGCAAACTATCATAATTTTCCATAGTTTTTCATGGTATAGCAGGTGTGTAAGACAACAATGAACTCTATGCACTTTTCAATAATATTTCAAATATTAAGGATGTGATCCTTCATGCCTCTAACCTGTCAAAATCCTGCCTGAGCCATATGTACTTTCTCTCTGATTTGGTTTCTTAACCTTTTAATGACGATTTTGCTAGGATAACTAATTAGAATAATGGTGCAGTAGTTGGTGCATTCTTAATTGACATGCGCCCATCTTTGAAATGACGATACCACTCTTTGATCCATGTATAACTCACAAATTCATTATCAAAATTACCTATTTATCTTCTCCATAGTCTCTGATTGTGTGTTAATGAGTTTTTGACAAGAAAACTACTACTGAAAGAAGTAGCTATTCAAATACAGAAGGCTCTATGGGTAACCAATTAGCAATAATCGACAACCAAAAGAAAAACATTAACAGGATAAAGAAAGTTTCCAGTAATGATACACAAAAACGTGGAAATTAAAATAAAGATTAATAAAAGAATTGTTACATATATCACCATATGGCCGTGAATCACAAAAAAAAAAAAAAAAAAAAAAAAAAAAAAAAAGAAAAAGGTAGAGTCCTTCAGAAGGCTAAACCGCTGGTCGGGAATGAAGTATTAGAGACTTCAGGTATACTGAGTCACTGCTTGTGCGAGGTGGAATGTCCAGTTCCCTTCCTAAGCCATATGTCTTGTACCCATATATAGCTGGGTTGACTGGAATATGCTGGTTACTTCAGTTGAACCCTGTAGGCTTCAAAATGTTTAACCATTTTTTATCCATCCACATGAATAGATTTCAGAATTTTACATTTTCAGAGAAATTAAATTGTTTGCTCTCAAAACAATTCCTATCTGCAGCCCAGTTTATCAATTAAGAAACAAAGATTATCTGTTTTTGTGAATGAGATATGGCAAATTAAGTGGTATGGATATGAGAAATATAAGATTAGTGAAACTCTTCTCAAGAAGAAATCATTTTAACAATGTGATCAATATCATATAATAAGAAACATTCCAGATAATCAGGATTTGTGAATAGTTAGTTTCAAGGATATGCGAATCTGAGATACAAATTGCACAGGAGTGTGCAAATGGCAACAAAATCGATGGAAGACGACTAAACCACAGCAGACGACATCATTCTCATCATAGAGATGCCCCTAGAAGTGACATAGATGCTATGGTCACTAAAAACGGAAGGCAGGAAAGCAGGTCTAGCTATGAACCTAGGGAAACCAGAGCTATGCGCAACGGTTTCGCAGAGTCCAACCTCATACTCTTGAGTGGAAGGCCCATAGAGGACGCTGACAAATATGTCTATCTGGGAAGACTCCTCAACATGGAGAACAACATAAAACCTGAGATCTCCAGAAGGAAATAGGGGGGAGGGAGGGGGGGATACCCAGCATCCTTCAACTCCAGACATGACAGCAACAGATGCCACAAAAGACACGAGACTACATGCGAACATCTTCAACTCTGTAGTCCAACCACCGTTCTGCTATGGTAGCGAAACCTGGTCTCTAACAAAAGCAGCAGAGAACCAACTGAGAACAGCACACGCAAATTGTCTCTTGAAAGACGCCTGGTGGGCATAAATCTCAGACAACAACAAAACGAACTACACAATAACGACATCCGAAGAATGTCACACATCAAGGATGTCCTACAGCATGTCAACCGTTCGAAACACCGCTGGGCAGGTCATATAGTTAGATGACAAAACGAAAGATGAAGTACCATAACCACCATGTGATACTTGCACGACAAAAAGAGACCTCGGAGGCGGCCCCCAACTCATTGGCGAGATTCACTAGACAAGCACAACATACACGACCCAGCAACAAACAGACTACTTTCCCACTGGACGACACACGCCCGCGATGGAAACGACTGGAACCTGAGTTGAGACCTACTCAGGGGTGACCACTCCTTGATGAAGAACGGGTCGAACTAAGAATGTAAATGAGAAATGTTAACAGATTTATCTAAGAATAGAATATTTTCAAAGTAAGAAACACAATACAGCACCCAAGTGCAGATCAAAACAAAAATTAACATTAGACAAAGAGAGCAATAAGCTGGTATAACTACGTAACATCATCTCATTCTAGTTCCACTGAGTTGTAATTGTTTTGTGCTGGCATAAAGGAAATAAAGAAACTTCACAAAAGAAATATACCTGTTTCATCATTCTCAGGAGTAAACACCCAAATAATGCTAATTTGATTCAATGCGAAAATGGAATATTATTTATCTGCACCTTTGTTGGTGGTTGTCTTCCACAAGCCTATGTCTGTTATTACATATATCTAACCGCTATAAAGTATGAGGTCTGATCAAACAAGTATCCTAGCATATATGATTTCTATTCAGACTGTGCATTACCCCAGCCACTGCCAGGCTTCTGTGACAGTTACATTGTCTCATTTTGATTGTCGTATTTGTTATTTCGAGTCAAAATTGCCAAACGTGCTTAGCAAAGAATTTGCATTAAATTTTTGCCAAAAACTCATAGCAGGCAATCTGAGACTATAAAGAAGATAAATAAGTCATTTTGGTAATGAATCTATGAGTTATAGGCAGATTAAAGAGTGGTATCAGAGTGGTTTCAAAAATGACCACATGTCAATTAAGAGCAGTGAACAATCACGAAGGCCTTCAACAAGCATAAATCCAGAAGATATTGTGCAGTGGTTAATGATGAAAGATCTTGTTACAATTAGAGATACTGAGAGTGAAGTGGCAATTTCATACAGTTCAGTGCAAGCAATTTTGACTGATAATTTTACACAAAATGTGTTCCAAGACTCCTCACATAGGAGAAAACCATCTGAAGGTTGTGCATCACACATCACACCTATACCAGGATTTTTTGCTGAAATAGGCATTGAACATGTTCAGCACTCCCTATACTCCCTAAAAATGTCTCCCTGTGACTTTTGACTCTTTCCAAGACTCAATGTGCCACACAAAAGGACTATATTTCATGAGATAGAAGGAATGAAGACAAATATAATGAAGTGTCTGATGGTGGTCCCCAAAAATGCTTCTAGCAGTAGACGCACCAGTGGGAGAATTGTGTTATAAATCAGGAGGTCTATTTTGATGAGTATTAAGTTTTTAACTAAATAGGTAAGTTTGTTTTTTCCAGCCTAAGATTGGATATATTTTGATCAGCCGTCGCATGTTGTCTGGTTAGCTTCTGAAAGTCTGATTTCTTAATACATCTATCTAACTCCTATGAAGTATGTTGTCTGATTTTTTTGCTTTCACCAGTCTGGGCTGTTATGTCTGGCTAACTTACATGAAATATTGAAATAAAAAATCTGTTGGTGAAGATATCTTCTTCTTCTTCCTACGCTGTCAGACGTCAACTTGAATTTCTTTGAAGAAAGCAGCTGTCATCCTGAGGCTGTCGACACTGCCGTAGAGCTTGTCTAGTGTTGCAACTGGTGATGGCCACGTGCTTTTTCTGGTTCTCGTATGTCGGACAATTTTGCAGCAGATGTTCAGCGGTCATTTTCCCTGTACCACAGGTGCATTCGTCAGTGCCACCTATCTTCAGTTTATTTAATATATGGTACCTCAGTCTGTTGTGGCCTGTGCGGTGTTTGAAGACCACAACCTGCTCTCTTCTGTTCGACTGGTAATAGGCATCATATTTGTGTGGGTAGCCAGTATGTTCTGTTTCCCATTTGGCCATGAATCTGGCCCTAATAAACCTTTTGGACTCTTCGTAGGTCACACTAGAATCTGGTTGTGGTAGTCTTGCACCTTCTTTTGCCAGTCTGTCTGCCTCCTCGTTGCCTTGGATGTTACAGTGGGATGGAACCCACTGTACCACTACTCTTTTTGGTGCGGACTGCTCTTAAATCATTAAGTTCAGTATTTTTCTGGCTTTTTAGTGCTGTAACCACAGGACTATCTGGCTTTCATTACTTTCACCTGTCAGCATTGCTTTTACTGCAGCCTTCAGTGCCTCTGCCTCCGCTCTGAAATTGCTTGAGAATTTTCCAGTTGCCACTGACAGTGTTATTTTTCTACCATTTGTTAGGCTCAGGAATACCCCTCCCCCTCCATTCTGTGTTGTGTTTGTTACAGAACCGTCGGTGTATGCATGGGTAGAGTCCATGCTTAGGTAGTTTTCCACTATGTACCTAAGGGTTCTTGTTTCCAATACCTGGTATATTTTCTACAACCTCCGGAATGATATGCTGCTTCCATGTGGGTTTACGTACAGTAGGGATGGGCTTTGGTGTTGTTATGGAGTTCATAGGGTCTTCGCTCATCTTTGCTTTGGCTATTTCTACAAAGTTTCTCCGCTTTAGTTTCCCTTTTCCAAATCTATTTAGTCTCTGATGCATTGGATTGTCTGTCAGTCTATTTAGTTTCTCTGCTTGCTGCTGGGCTCTGCAGTCTCTTCTGTCGGTCATGGATTGCAGATTTGTAATCTTTTCAAGTTCTACAATTGTCGCTGACTTCATGCCTCCTGTTATAACTCTCATGGCTTGGTTTTGAAGTTTGCTAATTTTATCAAAGTTCGCCTTTGATGCTGTTGCCCATGCCGCAATGCCATACTCGAGAACTGGTCTCACTCTTCCAGTGTACAGTTTCTTCAGTATTCTTTCCTTTGCTCCCAAGCTTGTGCCAGCAAGTTTCCTCATGATTGCCATTCTTGTCTGGCTCTCATTCGGTTTCTCTCGATCTGACTTTTCCATGTCATGCGCCGATCAAATGTGACGCCCAAGTATTTTGGGTTTCGTTTGGCCGCAGATATTTGCCGTTAAGACTTATTTTGGTGTTCTGCCCCACAGCAATATAAAAGCAGATACGTTAGCCTAACCTTTACTGTGCCGTTGTCGCTTTTATTGGACTGACAAAAATTTCAGTGTAATGGCCATAGTCATGTCAAAGTGACGGCAGAATAGACATCATTTTAGTGAAATATAGACATCCAGGCTAACCATAGAAAGCGGCTGAAAATACTGATCTTTCAATTGCAGAGAGTTCCACATCCATCCTGTTCGGTTAGACAATGAATGGCGATTTTGACATTCGTTTTAGACATTTTAAAATTATTTATTCTGTTTTTCACTTGAATTTGAAGATTCCCCCATTATTGAGAATGAGGAAGTTAAGTTTTTAAGTGATTTTTGTAGGTAGACATGTTCAGTTTGTTTACATAGATTAAGTAAATATGTTTGTAGTGAAAACTAACAGACAGATTTTGTAAGCATTGATTATCCGTCCTCTGTTGGACTTTAAAATAATTTGCCCACACACCATAGGCCCTGAAAGCCGGTACGTCTATATGTTTGGGGTTTTTTTCACACCTATCACCATCTTCTTGTATCTCAGAAATGAACACACACACAACAAAAACACCAACAAGTTCTTTATTAATTTATGTCTTTACATGCAATAAACCATATCTATAGACCAACTAATAAAAAAGGTTACAGGCTCTTAAAGTCAACAACCATAGTCAAATGTGATGTGCTGAAAAATAATGCAGCTGCAGGGGAAATTGCAAAAATTTTGTGTGTTCTTGTAAAGGTTAACAAAAATGAATGATGAAAATTAAAATATGGACAACCACAATGGGTAGACAATCCTAGTAGACATACACACTGAAATCGTTCAACAACTGTCAGTAAGTTGAGTAAGATAGAACTATCAGTAAGATAGAACTAACTGTCAGTAAGATAGAACTATCAGTAAGATAGAACTGCAAACAATAAATCAGCATCTTAGGAGTGTGTAGTGTTAGTGTATGAGTTTGAAATATAAAAATACCTTGTCACTTAGGCCAAGTAGAGGGAGGGGCACTTGAGAGAATGGATGGACATTACATTTCATTACCGGTACTTACAACCAATACTAATAGTACTAGTAGTTAGTAGACTATTCAACTTATAAACTGTAAACTAGTCTACATTAACCATTTACAAACATGCCCTTTGCCAGCTCAAGAGAGACTTGAGCACACACGCCCTGAGTGCAATGTTTTGGTTATGACTAATTTAAGTCAAGACAACACAAAATAATATATTATATGTTGTATTCCAAAATGATCAGATAATGATTTATATTATTTTAAATATTATTTTTATATTTAGTTTACCTGAACAACTGCGTTCACTTCCTTTATACATTCAACCATAAATTCCACAATTTGATCAGCCGTGAGTACTTCGTACGTAAAATCGTCCTCATCCCTTGTTTCGTGTACTGACGACTCTGGGTGTTCCATATCTATCGGTAGCTCATCTTCATCGTCGTTGTCGGAAAGGACATGAGATCCGTCAGACTCTGCCCCATCCATGAAACCATCGTCACTGTCCATTATGTTCATGAGATCTAACTGCAACAAGCACAAACTATTGTATTTCTGTGGAAAATACTAATTATCAACGTCAGCTTGAGAAGCTTATAAGTTCCTAGACCAGATCATCGTCTTATTTGGTGCACAAAGAGTAGCAGCAGCGTAGGGTCACAACTATCAACACAAGATTAACCAGACCAAAGGTTTACGTTAGTGACGTCATCTTCGGGATCCTCCCGAGTTCAGGTAGCCTGGACGTTTGTTTATCATATGCGTAACAACCTGGATAAACAATAATATGTAAAAGCCAGGACTGTCTTCAATTCTCGTAAGGAACTTGTTCAAGACCACCATACATGTATGCGCAAAATGGAGCGATTTCGCTACGGGACATAGCAACTCCTACACTTCGACGGAGATGACGTCACCTTCGCCAAGAACGGAACGCTGGGAAAACAAATTTGGCAGCGTTACCAAACATGTTTTATTACCAAGAAGATCTTTCAGTGTCCGACTGGCGTAGGTGATTATGATACTCCCTGCAGACTTATCAAACGTGTTTTATGAATAGGAATATCTTTCAGTGTCCGACTGGCATAGGTGATCATGACACTCAAGGCAGACTTGCCAAACATGTTTATTACTAAGACGATCTTGTAGTGTCTGACTGGCGCAGGCGATCATGCCTCTTTTAGGCAGCGGAATTACCAAAAAGATCTTTCTATAGTGTCAGACTGGTGTAAGTAATATGTTCTCTCTAGTCACAATTAACAAACATGTTTTATTATTAACAGGATCGTTTAGTGTCTGACTGGCATAGGTGATCATGTCTTCTATAAAGGAGCGTTACTAAGCAAGTGTTATTACCAACAGGATCTTTTAGTGTTAAGCTCACTTTGGTGATCATATCTTCTATAGCCACGATTACCATCAATCAAGTTTTATTTACAAAAAAGATCGTCTAGACATTTTCAGGCGCCGACTGGCATAAATGACCATGTCTCAGCACAAGTCACAGTGTCTACTATCAACGTTACCAAACATGTTTCATTCTCAAAAAGATCTTCTTTACATTTTCAGGCACACGACTGACAAATGGCGCCCTCAGTTTGTACAACCTTCTACATCAGTCCTTATTGGCCTCATTCTGGTACTCTGATTTCTCTTCTTGTTATTTGCCTGTCAGCTCTTTCTATTCTTGCCTTACACCACACTCTACTTCATTGAACTGTCCAACAATCACAATCTTACACAACTCTAACACGTGCTCTCTAGGTGAAGCCATTCAATTACACTTTGGTTGCGGCTAACCACTAAGATCCACTAACTATCATAGTTGCATATCTATTTCGCTTGTAACTAATATGGCATGACTATCAATACAAGCAAGACAGAGACTATGTTGATTTCATGTGAGTAATTGCAGAGAAGTTTCCACGTCAGTAACATTGGTATCAAACAAGTACGGGAGTTCAAACACCTAGCAGGGGACGGCGTGGCCTAGTGGTTAAGTGACACGGCTCACAACCAGAAGGTGCTGGGTTCGATCCCCATCACAGCACCGGCCGTTACCCAGGGGAAGCAAACCCTTAGAAAATGCAGGAGGAAGCAGATCCTTACATAAAATGCATGCTGAAGTCGGATGCACTGGGCCGACAGGCGCAAAATAAAAACACAGTGCAACGCACACCGCCTTGGGGATTAGAGAAATAAGGCGAACGCAAAAAAAACCAAAAAAAAACAAACAAACACCTAGCAGTGTGTTCACTGAATACGGCAGAATAGACAGAGATTGCAGGTAGGATCCAGAAGACGAACAGTGTCCACTAACAAATTGCACCGATTTTGAAACATCCTAGAGTGCTTCTTTTATCTAAGAGAAGGCTGATACACTATTTGTTCCTACATTGTGTTACCAATGTCAATTTTTGTCCTCACTAAGCAACCCATACAAGTAAGATTCAGTGCTGTGAGATGCGCCGTGTGAGAAGTGCAGCCGGAAAGACAATCCATGACCGAATCCGCTACATCACGCTGAGGCAGACAGTGGGGACAAACCCAGTTGTTGCCTACTTTGACTCTCAACAAAGCAAGTGATTTGACCATTTAATCAGATTGCATTATGACTAGCCTGCATCAAGCGCATATCATATGTAGGTCTCCGGTCCCCGAGCAAGAAGCAGGCCACGACGTCAATGGATCGAGGGTGTCTCTGACACTCTCGTCAAGGTACACCTAACAACAGCACAAGCCTCACACTTAGCAATAACAATAAATATACGCATACCACCTCTTTGCAGCGCCGTATGACAAGGGCAATAAAAAAAGAAGTAGCAATTAAATTAACTTAACGTCTTCATACTCCTTTAGAAGACTCTGCAGAGTCTGTATACAACCAGTTTCATTTACATTACCTTGCTCAAAAAGCTATGCGCATGCAATTTATTCTTAAATGCATTAATTGTTCTTGCCTCCACTACTTCCTGTGGCAATGCATTCCAAGCATTCACCACTCTCTGACTAAAAAAATATTTCGTAGTATCTAATCTAGACCCTTCTTTAGTCAATTTGTGGCTGAGCCCGCTTGTTTTTATAGGTGGCAGTATATTGAAAAACTTGTTTAAATCTAATTTATCATTTCCGTTAATTAATCTTTTAGACCTGTTTTAAATCACATCGAATTCTTATCTTTTCTAGACACTGTAGGCCGGTTTTTCTGAGTCTTTCCTCATAACTGTAATTCTGGAATCCCACTATCAAATTTTTCGCTCTTTTTTGTATTTTTTCCATAAAGTTTAAGTCTATGATAAGGACTCCACGCATGTACGCAGTACTCCAATCTAGGTCTAACTAATGCTTTATACAGTTTGACTATCACTTCCTTGCTCCTATGTTTAATATTTCTTTTTATCACTACTAACATTGCATTTGTCTTTTTCACTGCTACCTGAACTTGCTCACTCCCCTTTCCTGTATGATCCATTATAACCCCTAGGTCCCTTTCCTTATCTATCTTTCTAATATTGTTCACGTCCATTCTGTAATTATGTTCCATATTGGATCTACCCATGTGGGTGACTACATTTATCTACATTAAACTCTATTTGCCAGCTGGTAGACCATTCTTGAATTTGATCTAAATCAGACCTCAATATATCCACTTCTGCTTTAGATGTGCCACTACTGCATAGTTTTGTGTCATCACCAAGATTTCCAATCATGGATCCCATACCAATGTCAAAGGCCTTTGCAAAATCTAGATAAATAACATCCACTGGCTCCTCTTATCTATCATTTTAGTAACCTCCTCCGTGAATTCTAATATAATTGTTAAGCACGATCTCCCTCTCATAAACCTATGCTGACTATTTCTGATTAGATTAAACTTGTCTAAATGCATTACAATGTTTTCTTTGATTATTGATTCTAACCATTTACAGACTATGCTCGTATCGGTCTATAATTTGCTGGATTTGATTTTTTGCCCTTTTTGAATAAGGGGATCACTCCTGCATCTTTCCAATCCCGTGGAACAATCCATTTTACAAGTGATTGAGAATACAATATAGTCAACGGTTTTGCTAGTTCGTCTCTAATTTAAAACATCAATTTTGTATGAATACCATCTTGACCTGGATATTTATCCACTTTCAACCCTTCAAATTTAAAAAAAACCAAACATTTCCTCTGTAATATAGAATTATCTTAATCCCGCTGTATTCATGTCTCTTTAAAAGACATCTATAGGCTCTGGAATCTTGGAGCAGTCCTCTTCTGTGTAGACTATGCCAAAGTACTGATTGAGTAGATTAGCTGCCTCCCTATTCTCACGTATTATTGTTCCTGCCCTGTCTATGAGAGGGCCTACTTTATCTTTCGTTCTTTGTTTATTTCTAACTTAAGACAAGAAGCTTTTACTATCAGTAAAAAATGCCGGAGTTGTACACGAGTGGGGGTTACCCTATGCTGTGTAAACTGGTCGTTCACTTGTAACTTAAATACACCCTCTTTCCCGTGTCCGCATTTACCATACCAATCTCTCCCCCTCTCCTATACAGGTATTTTATAGAAATACCCTTATACATCTAACGGGTATAGTATCTGCTTGTTTATTTGTTTATTGTCTATGATCAATTTCACAGCATCGGTTTTAACTAGGTCAGTGTACGACAAACCCCAGGTGCCAAGTGGCCACGACGCCTATAATTGTAACAATGTCTAACATTTCAGAACTAGTGTCGTATTTACTCGCACATTTTCTCACCATTGTGAAGATTCCCTCTTCATTGTAAGGGACACATAATTGAATATTTTCCAGCATAATTTCCCTTCCTGCTGCCGACTGTCAAGATCATACCGCCGGCGTTACTCTTCGCAATAGCTGAGACATAACACATATAAGGAACAGCAGAATACCCAAAGCTATTTTTTTTATACTTAAATTTATAAATTTATAATTCATATATTCGAGTTCAGATCACACATAGAATCCGACATGTTGCACAATCATACACATTTTGACCCATAGATCTCAAACAAAAACGTCACCCCTGTTGTAGGTTTATATATCTTCAGTCCCCTTGTGTCGTTAAAGGTCGTGGGGACGTGTGACCTCCTTTGTTTCATTTTTTTTTCTTGGGCTGACGAAAATCCGCTGGTGACTTGCCAGGTCAATTTCGGTATCTGTTACCAACCGTTAGGTATCCCCTGAAATACACGATCGTATATTTTTGGGACTGGTGGAAGCGTACATTAGGGTAAGGTAGACCCGCAGTCTATCGGGCACCATCTATGACGCTCCGTTAACCGCTTAACCAAGACCTGATGTTATAGCCACCCAGTCCCCTTTTTGCGACATGTTCTCTGTGGGACGATATTCCTACAATAATTTGAGTAGATTTTTAACTTGAATTTCCCTCAGCAGCGGCCGTTAAGCCTATCCTTTTCGATTTTCAACTGCCAAGGGGGTTTTAACGTGCGTGCCACTGCGCACGGGTGTCTGATCTCACTATTCATAAATCAGAGCCCATTTTTACCGGATGATCCACGTGAAAAAATAACAGTCTCCGCCGTGATGTGAACACGCGACCTCCAGCACCAAAGGTGAACACCTTATCTCGAGACCACTAGGTCTCCCCTAACCTTAATAAAAGTTGTTTCTTGTTTCATTGACTTACACGAAATTTATGATGCTATTAATCTGTTTAAATTGCAAATTACAGTTTAGGACTGCTATGAGTTTATGTTTGCATTTGACCCAGACTTATTAGAATAATTTATTTGTTATCCAATCCTTTCCAGATGTTCTCTATTTCTGTAGTGACTTCATTGCCAAGACACCAAATATTTGGACCTCAAATACCGAGCACAAGACTCACATCCAGACATAGCTTTCTAAAATCAACAAAGCCCATAAAGACTGGTTCTAGAAGCCGCCGTATTGAGAGATGGAACGAATTCATGCAGGCACCAGAGATCAAACTTCGAGAGGAACCTGACATTCCCTCATCTGACCCCTCGGACATCATCTACCCCACCCACCATTGAAGTCACTAAACAGACTTCGAACTGGAGTATCACGGTGCAAGAAGAACATGAAGAGATGGAAATACACGATGATGATGATGACACATGGGACCATGGCGTAATAGAGGACCCAGACCATCTGATGACCTGCCCCAACCTCCAGAAAACATGCAAATAGGTGCTACATGCTAGAGGCATATGATAAGGTACTCCCTTTCGCTTAATACTTTATGCATGCTTTATGACGTGGTGCTTGGACACAGAAAGAAAGGAATGATTGCCACTAATAGTTCATACATTGTTAAATTAGCTATCACGTGATCTTCTGATACACTATTTGTGTTTATTTGAGTTTTCTAACTTAACTTAACTTAACGTCTTTATACTGGTTTAGAAGACTCTACAGCGTCTGTACACAACACGTTTCTTGGAAGGGGGTTTAACCGATGTGCGAGTTCATCTTAAGACTCAAACACTAGAGCTAAGCAGACCCGCCATCTATAGCTGCTCTTAACAAACCGACTGGGGATAGGTACAAATAACTGGGGTAGATTTTTAACTTGAATTTTGTCGGTCAGCGGCCGTTAAGCCTATTTCCAACTGCTAAAATATTTTTAACGTGCTCGACACTGAACACGGGATTCCGATCTCACTACACAAAGATCAGATAAATTTTTACCAGAAGTTCCAAGTGAAGAGTTTCGAGAGGGATAATTATGCTTGAATTTTAGTTTGTTCCGTAATTAGTTTTTAATATTTTTGTTTTAAAACTACTTTTATTGAAGTTGTAAAATCAATCAACGTTTTCGTTCATCGTTGATTTTTTTATTATGGTGTGTTGGGATTTCAAAGCGGTTTTCGCTAGCACAGTGTTTCATAAGTGCAGTTGTAGCTCGTTTCCTGGAATCATATGGTCACCTTTTCGATTATAATTTGTTTGGCATATCATTTTACTAACTTAACATTTTTATACTGGTTTATAAGACTCTGCCGAGTCTGTAAACAACCATTTTCTTTTACATTTCCTTTCTCTAAAAGCAACGTGCATCCAATCTTTTCTTAAATGCATTAATTGTCCCTGCCATCGCTACTTACTATGACGATGCATTCCAAGTATTCACCACTCTCTGACTAAAAAAATATTTTCTAATATCTAATCTGGACGTCTCTTTAGTAAATTTGTAGCTATGCCCTCTTGTTCTTGTAGGTGGTTGAATTTCGAAAAAAAACTTGTTATAGTCTCATTTATCCGTTTCCTTTGATTATCTTATGAACCTGTATTGTCACCTCGAATTCTTCTATTTTCAAGACGCTGTAGGCCGGTTTTTCTTTCATCATAACTGTAATCATGGAATCCCACTAACAGCTTTGTCGCTCTTTATTTGTATCCTTTCCAGCATGTTTATATCCCCTCTGCGATAAGGACTCCACACCTAACCTATACACAGTACCCCAATCTAGGTCTAACTAATGCTTTATACAGTTTGACTATCACTTCCTTGCTCCTATGTTTAATATTTCTTTTTATCATACCTAACATTGCATTTGCCTTGTTTACTGCTAGCTGGACTTGCTCACTCACTTTACCCGTGTGATCTATTATAACTCCTATCATATGATCTTTAATTTTTCATAACTCAAGCTAATTTCCAAAATTAGTTTTCTGCGCTAAGTTCAAAGTTTATGTATTTTCTTTCCAGTTGTTACTTGTCTAATCTAATGTTCTGTTGTATTTTAAAATGAATGCTTTGAAAGCGATATGTTCAACTGTTGATTGTTTCCTCTCTGCCATGTTTCTCGGTATGATAATCGAACTTTATTGTTTATTAATTTTCCACGCTAGTATGGTTTGTAGCTCTTCCTTGCCCGTTTCGAAATAGTCTAAGCTGCTGCTTGTAGAATAGCTTTATTACAACTTTCAACTTTTGTTTTAAAACTGCTGCTTTCTGGTTTGATTGTCTCGCTACGCTTCTCCGTGTGTATTGTAAATCTTGCCAATTCATCTCGTTTATGACTTCAACGAGGCAACAGTTTTTGTGTATGAGGAACATATTTATTGCCAGCAATAAAAGGCATGTGACGACTGCCTGCTAGTTGTTGGAGAACGTCTCTAGCAATTGTATGGTGAAAATTCCTCGCGAAGAAGGCTAATCTGGAATAGTGGTCGTGTGACATCTTCTAAAGCTGAAACTTGGTTCATCATTCGTTTTATTTATTAGATCGAGATTTGTACAGTAGCTGGTTTTCTATACTGAAATGACAACTCTTGTGATTTGTGACTGGTGATTGGTTTTCAATGATAACACGGTGCTTGCTATTGCATTTCGCACAAATATCAGCACACGTATTCGCATCATTCCCCGTCGAGTCTGAAGGTTGTATCCCTGACCGAAAATACGTGCTTGCTATCGATGTGGCTCTCCTGTATTCTATTTTGATAATGTAGTAGTTTTAATCATCATCATCACTAGGTTAGTCAGCTCGAAGACTGGTATTAAAGTCTTCTGATCATGTGGACGCCACTGTCTTCTCTTAGTCATTCCACATACTGGTGTTGAAGTCTTCTGATCATATCACGCCACTGTTCTCTATTAGTCAGACCAGAAACTGGTGTTGAAGTCTTCTGATCATATCACGCCACTGTTCTCTATTAGTCAGACCAGAAACTGGTGTGGAAGTCTTCTGATCATGTCATGAGACTGTCCTCTGTTAGTCAGTCAGTCCGGAGACTCGTATTGAAGTCTTCTGGTCATGTCACGCCACTGTCCTCTGTTAGTCAGTCCGGAGACTCGTATTGAAGTCTTCTGATCATGTTATGACACTGTCCTCTGTTAGACAGTCTGGAGACTGGTGTGGAAGTCTTCTGATCATGTCATGACACTGTCTTTTGTTAGTCAGTCTGGAGACTAGTATTGAAGTCTTCTGGTCATCACGCCACTGTCCTCTGTTCCCAGCATATCTCTTGAGCCCAGTATAATCCTGCTCCCCCTATTTTCTTGCAAGCCTATGTGAAGTAATTGTTTCTTTGACGTCCTCTCCCTCCTTTCCCCTGCATTTTGCTTTCTAGTATTTTCAATAATAGGCATCCATGTCTAATAATATGACGAAGTCAAGACAATCTCCCTTTCTGTAAGCTCCTCATTAGTTGTCTACGTGACCATATATCTTTAAGCACTTGTTCATTTTACATTTTGTTTTTACCTATCCAGCTTACTCCTTGCATCTTGCGATAGCACTATATCTAAAAAATGTGTAGTGTTTGTTCGAGTACATGTTTCAGAGCCGTACAATGGGACGGGCCAGATACAGGTAATGATTATTCATTTCCGAAGCTCAAAATTGATGTTATTTGTAGTATACATTTTTGTGTCTTCTTTCAATAGTGGGATATTAAAAAACAAACAAACCACCCCCCGCATTCATGTTTGTTCAAAAGTTCATATTCTATGTACAGAACCCCTACCGCATTCATGTTTGTTCAATAGTACTTTTCTATGTACATTGACTCCAGAGATCAGAGGACGGTCGATAACCACCAGAAACATCAGGTGGACTCCTACGATGGTGATGCCTGACACCTTCACCACTTGGTGTGACTTCAGGGAATGAGAAAAAGGCTGAGTCGATTTCATCAAGGGTTTGTCAGGTTTGCATTCCTTGCCCTTTGACTGTCCACAGTCTGCCTGCATAGTAACGTTTTTATCTCCGTCTGGTCTGTCCAGTTTGAAAAGCTCTGTTGGCAGCTATGCTGTCGCAGGAATCTTAAGGTCCTTGGGATATATACACACTCGTCTACCTCTTTGAGCGCTGGTTAGTGTGGTGGTAGAGCACTCATTTTTCACGGTAAAGGTACGGGGTTCAGCTCCCACAACCGTCACGTCTCAGTTGACCCGGCTGTAAATGGGTACATGACATACGACTAGGGGAGTAAGAGGCAGCGGGAACAGGAACTGGCCATATACAAGCTTTGGCTTCGTATACCGAAGTCTCGAACAACTTCAATCTCCGATAGTAGTATAATTACCTCGAAAAGTTGGAGACAAAGAGGGGAGAGACGTCATGCAAGCTACTAAAAGTTATTTTATGATTGGCCGAAAGAATTGTATGCTAAAGAAATGTTGCTCTTTACTGAAGATAGTGCTCAATGAGCCACAATAAAGATCCCTAGCATAAAGGTGAGATGTTTGTTTATCTGATAGATTTATAACTGAAACTATTGAGTGGCATCTAGAGTGGTTTGCCGGGGTCTTTGTGTATGATAAGGACAAGAATAGCACCACTGCCTCACAGAGAGCGTGTCGTAAGAGGCGACTAACCGTGTGACTTGGCATAACACCAGCCATGGTTATCTGGTTTGTTTAGAGCAACATAGATGGCGCTTAACACATCGGTCAACCACCTAACGCAGCGGAGTATTAAGCTGCTCAAACCTAGCACGCTCAGCAGAAAATCCTTCTCCCTTCTATATCCAGCTCATACCAGAGCTGAGACCTGGGCATCTGTCCCTGTAGAAGTACAGGTCGACTAAGAACTAAGAATTAAGAACTATTGAGTGGCCTTGGTGTTCACTCTTATTCTTCTCGTTTGCCGTTGTTCTATTATGTTTACATACGAATTCACGTTCTCTGGATAAAGCTTGCACTGATGGTGAGTTCTTCAATGATACCGAATAGTTTTGTGTGAAGGTTTGTCATCGTCGGCCACTGCGCATTATGCAGCTACTGAGCGAAGAACTGTCTTATATAATATGCTTGGCTGTCGGTGCTGCTTGTCTGCCACGTACACATAGGTAATGTGGCTGGTTTTAATATATGTACGTGGCTGTTCAATTTGTTATGTCCTGTTCTCATGCGGAACAAGGTCACGTGCTCCACTCGGTCAAGGTAGTGTTAGTTATTTATAGCTTACTGGACTTTCCTTGTGACTTGAATACAGGTTATCTATTCCTGGAAGATTATTGTTTGTTTTCGTGTTGCTACCTCTGTTGATAACTTGTCTACCTCTCTCGTTTTCTGGTTATGCAACAGTGTGTATCCACTGTAGCGCAACCCATCTTTTGGCTTTTAGTTCACACAAGACGGACTTGACTTTGTTTTCTTTTTTGGTTTTGGGTTTTTTTGTTTTTTAGCTCTGGTAGTTTATAATTATTGAGGGCTTTCAATATGTATTTTTTATGTAAGAAATACATAAACTGCTGCCATTAGCTTAGTTATTTCTTCTTGTTGTAGTAATACTTAGTGCCTGTACTTCAGACGGGTAGTTTGAATACAATTTTTCAGTGAGTGAACAGATGATTTCGTTTTCTTGATTTTCGTAAACGACAAAGATTATTATGCCTCCGCTATACACTGCTGTGGTTGTTGATCTAGCTGTATAAAGGTGACTCAGTGGTCTCGAGTTAAGGTGTCCGCCTCGAGAGAAGACCGGGATTTTTGTCACGTAGATCTTCTGTTGAAAATTCCCCTGATCTCTGGGTAGTGAGTGTTCAGTGTCATGCACGTTAAAAATACATTGTCAGTTGCAAAACGAAAAGAGTAGGCTGCCTGGACAAAATTCAAATTTAAAATTTAAAAAAAAGACCTTCGACACGGAAATGGAACCTGAACTGAACTGAAACCATATAATGACCAGGGCGCTATATCCACACCAGCAGGTTTCATACTTCTAAAACTGCCATCCACTCATGCCTGAACCAGGCCTTCCGTACCTTCCAAAGTAAGGATTGGGAGTCTGACACGATGACTGCCCCTGGTAAAGAAGTCTCAGATAACCATCTCGGAGCTGCAGTCACTGCTTCCATCTCCATTCTCGCACTGATGGTTGCTGTTCTGTATGCATCGCTCTGCTCTGTGACGACCTGCCCTATCATTCTAACCGAAGCATCAACCACATATCTAGCTGCGTAGCACCAATCCACCGGTATATATGATAGCACCTCTGTACTGCGTTTTATCATTTATAAGCTTGTTAACTCCGATCTCCTGCCCTCTCGTTGCACCACTCTCTACATTCCTTGCCTATGATTATTACGACAGTGGTAATCTCCCATTCATCTCGATTGGCTATCTTCTCAACTATGGCCAGTTGTCCAACTATTCTCTTTGTCTGTCTAATCCATGACACTCTTTATTCCTGTTGTCTGAGGTATTATTGTGCAGTGGATGCCGCCTGTTTGTAGATACACAATAAATGTTAAAATTACTGTAAGGTGTGCTGCGTTTATTTCAAGTTGCATAAAGAAGGTAAACTATTACCACAATAAAAACAAAAGCAACAATAAAGGAGGAAATATTCATTAATTATAAGCTCTCGATAATAGGTATAGGCATCGTGAGAAATGGAGACATGGAAATGAAAGCCAGCAACAACCAGGGGAGCAACATATCAATCGTAGACAATGGAGCTGCAGATGACACACGCCACGGAACGCACCATAAAAACTGGGCAGACAGGCCCTGATATGGAATCCACATAAGAAAAGAAACAGAGGTAGACCAGGAAACATAAATGTAGAAGATTGAAAAAAACTTCAGTCTCTTGACGTCAACTGAAGACAGCAAAAAGAAAATGGCAGCTCAAGATCGAACTTGCTGTAAAAGCGTTGCCAAAGGCTTATGCTTCAAAAGGATGATGTGTGATTGATTAGCTTCCCATAGAAACAATATATTTAAACAAGTGAGCAATTACAACAATTCACCTTTCCATCACTGCAGTTGGTCGTTTTTTAAGCAAGATTGTTTCCAAGCATTTGAGAGTATTCGCGTCGTTTTTGTTCCAATGTGAAACAGAGATTTTAACTACAACTGGTCGCTTCACACCAAACCTGTATCCAAGCTTTAACAGTGGCTGATCATAATGCAATGCTTTATTTTTGCATCATGAGGTTGCCGGCCCTAAGCACAACCCTCTTCATTTGCATTTCAAGACATCAGAATTTCAAATATGAATAATAAATAAATGGTAACATAGTTTTATAGACGAGGTAAGGGATCAAGATGCTGAGCAGTGAATGACCTGCAGCGGTCAGAGGCCTAGCGCCAGGGCCAGCGAACCTGAGCTGCCAAGGCGCTTCTATACCTCTACGCGGTGATCCCGTACAACAATCTGCAACAGAGAAGACTCGCTAAGGAGAATAGATCGAAGAGGGAAGGCTAACCCGGTAACCGAAAATGCCTGCTGAAGTCGGATGTGTCGGACCGAAAGGTGCAAATAAGGTAGTCAACCTGTAAACTATGGCACAATGCCTTCCGTTCTCAAAACTACATCCTACTACTTGCAAAACTCTTCTCAGAGCTCGTTAACAGGAGTTTAAGAACGAACGACGAAGAATAAGAAATACTTTGTAAGATATATACGAGGCGTGTTTAAATGAAAACGGACGTAACTGCAACAAGTGAAAATACGTACGATGCGCAGGATGACGTCACTTTTGGTGCAAACTGCACATGCCAACCGTCGAGTTTGCCAAATGTCATTATCTTCCAACTCATAGTTTCCTCAGCAGACCGCTGAAAAGATGGCAGGTGTGATATGGAATCCGCCTAGAGTTGATCAGCGAGCGGTGATTCGGCTTCTAACAGCTGAAGGATGTCGATCAATTGACATCACATTTGATCGGCGTATGACATGGAAAAGTCAGATCGAGAGAAACCGAATGAGAGCCAGACAAAGAATGGCAGTCAGGAGGAAACTTCCTGGTACAAGCTGGGGAGCAGACGAAAGAATGCTCAAGAAACTGTACACTGAAAGAGTCAGACCAGTTCTCAAGTATGGCATTGCGGCATGGACAACAGCAGCAAAGGCGAACTTTGATAAAATTAGCAAACTTCAAAACCAAGCCATGAGAGTTATAACAGGAGGCACGAAGTCAACGCCAATTTAGAACTTGAAAAGATTACAAATCTGCAATCCATGACCGACAGAAGAGACTGCAGAGCCCAGCAGCAAGCAGAGAAACTAAGAAAACTGACAGACCCTCCAATGCAACAGAAACTAAATGGATTTGGAAAAGGGAAACTAAAGCGGAGAAACTTTGCAGAAATAGCCAAAGCGAAGATGAGCGAAGACCCCATGAACACCATGACAACACCAAAGCCCATCCCTACTGTACACAAACCATTATGGAAGCAGCATATCATTCCGGAGGTGGTAGAAAATATACCAGGTATTGGAAACAAGAACAACCAGACTGAACAAGAAAGGAGAGACATAACCCTGAGGTACATAGCGGAAAACTACGCAAGCATGGACTGGACCCATGTATACATCGACGGTTCTGTAACAAACACAACACAGAATGGAGGGGGAGGGGTATTCCTGAGCCTACCAAATGGTAGAAAAATAACACTGTCAGTGGCAACTGGAAAATTATCAAGCAATTTCAGAGCGGAGGCAGAGGCACTGAAGGCTGCAGTAGAAGCAATGCTCACAGGCGAAAGCAATGAAAGATAGATAGTCCTGTTTACAGTTGCCCTGGCCGTGGTTACAGCACTAAAAATCCAGAAAAATACTGAACTTAATGATTTAAGAGCAGTACTCTGTCAACTACGCCAGCAGTCCGCACCAAAAAGAGTAGTGGTACAGTGGGTTCCATCCCACAGAAACATCCAAGACAACGAGGAGGCAGACAGACTTGCAAAAGAAGGTGAAAGACTACCACAACCAGATTCTAGTGTGACTTACAAAGAGTCCAAAAGGTTTATTAGGACCACATACATGGGAGCCGCGTAGCGCAGTGATTAGCCCGCTGGCTTCGCATCTAAGTGGTCCTGGGTTCATTCCCCAGTTTTTTTCCAGACCGCAATGGCTCTCGGGTCGACCCACCCTTAAAATGGGTACCGGGAAGTAAAAGCGGCTAGGGAGAGGAGATGGCTACCTCCCTCATATAGCCGAGCCTTTGAAATGTGAGATCGGTAACACCTCACACCCCTACGGCAGTAATGCTATGGGATACTTTACTTTACTTTACATGGCCAAATGGGAAACAACATACTGGCTACACACACAAAAATGCCTACTACCAGCTGAACAGAAGAGAGCAGGTCGTGGTCTTCAGAATCCGCACAGGCCACAACAGACTGAGGTACCATCTATTCAATAAATTGAAGATAGGTGGCACTGACGAATGCACCTGTGGCACAAGGAAAATGACCGCTGTACATTTTACTGCAAAATTGCCCGACATACGAGGACCAGAGAAAGCACACGTGGCCATCACCAGTGGCAACACTAGACAACCTCTATGGCAGTGTCAACGGCCTCAGGATGACAGCTGCTGTTTTCGAACAAATTCAAGTTGACGTCTGACAGCGTACGAAGAAGAAGAAGATCAATTGACATTCACCACAGAATGCAGGCAGTGTATGGTGACAAAAGTATGGCGAACGTAAGCTCCGGCGTCAGTCCACTCGGATTGCTGCATCAATTTTCACGATGGCATCTTCTGACGCAACAATATGGGCCTGACCTGATTTCGGAAAATGTTTCGTTAACTCATGTGCTTCTTTAAGTATCGTTGTCCAGTTCTTCACTGCTGTCTTCGACACACTTTTGTCACCATACACTGCCTGCATTTTGCGATGAATGTCAACTGGTTGACATCCTTCAGCTGTTAAAATCCGAATCACTGCTCGCTGATCAACTCTGTGCGAATTCCGTATCACACTCGCCATGTTTTCAACGGTCTGCTGAGGAAACTTTGAGTCTAAATTTAGCATACTTAACGGTTAATATGTGATGTATACATCAGAAGTGACGTCATCCTGCGCATCGCACGCATGTTCTCTTGTTGCGATTAGGTCTGGTTTCATTTGAACACACCTCGTACAGAGTGAAATAACAGAAAAATCATGTTTAAACTAGAATGTCTTCCTCAAATAAATATGTAGTTTATATTGTGGTGTGGTCCTTAAACATTGTCTTTGCGTACATTAACGTGACTTCATGCAGTCCTAATGATGTTTGGGTTTGAGTGAGACTGTACAGATAATGTTTCACTAAATGCCATGTTATACCAAAAAAATGAATGAAGAGTTTTTTGAAAATCGGCCGTATTTACAATAATAGTGTAATTTGAAGTTGCGTCTTTCCAAATGATTGAATTTGGACTTGACAAAAACAGAGAGATGATTTATTATTTGATTCGGCATCTAGATTAGACGTGGATATTCATACAAGTCCAGTTTAGACTCCAACAGTGAAACATACACAAAATAAAATAGCAATGAATTAGATGGCATAAATCAATTACATGAACATACATGGGGAGACAACTGAATACAGATTAAGTAGTGATATCCCTTTCACATTAATTACATACTAACATATATTTTTATTAGCAATGATACATGTCATAAATAGTGTGTGTGTCTTTAGATAAATTATTTATATTGTTATCTCAATTTGTTCAATATAATACATTTGGAAAACAAAAAACTGTTTGTGAAACAGAGTTGCTGCTCTTGGCTTGAGCTGTAAGACACAATTCTAGAAAATTAAGCCGAACTGGAAATGGTTCAAAATTGTTTGCAAAAGAACAATAACAAATAAAGACAAAAGTAGTGTTTGACCAATACAATTTGTTTTCTTTGTAAAGTGTTTGCCTCTCTGTATTTTACTGGCGGAGGCACGCTCTTTTCAACCCCATATCAGGACATATTAACCAGTGCTTAGATGTGTCTGTAATGGACATATGCTAGTTGAGGAACTTTCAGATGTCAACCCAACCAAAGTGCAATGGAAGTGTTTCGCCTTGAGGGCGCGTGTGAAAGTTGTGTTTGTTTAAGAGTGTGATTGTTGGACGAGTAAAATGAAACAGTGAGAGATAAAAAGAGAGAGAAGAGTCCAAGTATGTTACCGAAAAGTCGTTATCAAGGAGTGGACACACAAATAACACAAGAGAAAGTAGAGAATTAAACTTAAATAAATTATGTTAGGCTTGATAATTATCATATGCTTCAATAAACACAATATCAACAACCAACTATCTCTCTATGTTCTTTGCGCGCCAAATACGAGGCATAAGGCAGAAACAAATGATCTCAGTTCGAACGGTGTGACGTCACTGTTTTTAGATATTGTTTGGTGGTGAGGCCCAAAGTTGAGCCTTCTCGGATGATTGTTTTTCCGAGTGTTTCCTTGAGTCTCCCTCTTTTCCGAGCGCCCCTTGGTGTCCATTCGAGTGCCTGCAATGGAAAACGGTTATTGTTCATTCTAAGGACATGTCCGATGTATGTCCATCGTTTTTTTTCCGGATAATGGTCGACCCATATAGTTGGTTTGTCTCAGTTCTTATCGAGTCATTAGTTATGAGCTAGTCCCAACGCATATTCAATAATTTTCTTAAACATTTAGTTTGTTTTCCAGCGCTTGTGTTGTCTTCCAGCTTTCACATCCATATGTCAGGACTGATATTACGATTGAGTTGAATAGTCTGAGCTTGGTACTCAGTGTCGCTGGTTTACATATGGTGGGGAGCTGATTAAATGCGCCTGTGGCCAAAGTAATTCTAGTGGAAATTTCTTTCGTGGATCACAACATTTAATCCCATTGCTAAGGTCTTCCAGAAGAATTTATAGGGAAATAAAGGCCACTTGCCCATGTAGTCACGAAGACGTATACAGACTATGTATTTTACCGCTGATAAAGAAAAACCTACGCCTTACTGTAACTTACCAAAGGTACCTTTCAGCTGTTTCAGATCCCGGAATAAGTAAAAGGGAAGGTTTCTTTCTAATATGGGTTTAGAATCTTCAATTGAGTCGGTAGAAAGGTTTCTTTATGTTAAGTCACATGCTAAGAATTTGCGCAAGAGGAGCCCAGATGCTCGGACTAAGGAATTGAATCGCTGGAATGAGTTATGTGGTCATTTCGCACGCATCTCACTTGCTTGTCGAGTCTCATTCTAGGTGTTCGGGCTAGGGGAAAAAAAACCGTTTCATTTGCCTCTTCCAGTGACGAATAGGAATTTCGTATCATTTTTGTGTGGTCCGGATGTAAAACGTTAACCAGTCAAACTTAGCTACCCCATATCTACTTCAAAAGAATGCATACAAGGAATGTCATATCTCTGGCCCATGCGTGACCAGATGTTGTTTCATCGACTCAGACCATACCGGACAATTTGCTGTTAAGAAAGACTGGGAGGGTCTAACTTTGTCAAACGTGATTGTCAGCAAACCTGTGCGGCAAAAGAATGTGTCAATTAAAAAAGCGTTCAATGGGATGCATTCAGAGGAGTCAAACCTAAGGGACAGAATTTCCGCAAGAGATGCACGTTCCTGATGAGGGACAGAGACAGAGAGAGTGGACTGAATAATTCAGCGATTTCACCCAAAGGTTGAGACTAAGAAGTCTCTTAAGGAGAGAGAGCTTGATGCTGACTTACCATGATTCTGCGCTTTTTTACCTGCACAGAGAGGTTGAGATTCTCACTAGGAGAGAGTGGACTCTTTACTTTACAGAGGATTATCAGAAGTCCAGATATTTGCGGTTTCCTTTCGTAGTTCAGGACGACAGAAGAGATTAAACCTTTAAACACTTGCTAAGTGTTTTCATAGACAACACAGGAACACTAATAAGTGAGAACAAGGAGGCAGCTAATCTACCCAAACAGTACTTTGGCACAGTCTACACAAAAGAGGACTGCTCCAAGAAACCAGAGCCTATAAATATTTTTCAAAGAGACATGGATACAGCGGGATTAAGATCATTCTGTATTACAGAGGAAATTGTTTTTTTTTAAATTGATGGGTTGAAAGTGGATAAATGTCCAGGTCAAGATGGTATTCATTCAAAATTGCTGTTTGAAACTAGAGACCGATTAGCAAAACCATTGGCTATATTGTGTTCTCAATAACTTGCAAAAGAGATTGTTCCATGGGATTGGAAAGATGCAGGAGTGATTTCCTTATTCAAAAACGGCAAAAAATCAGATCCAGCAAATTATAGACAGGTGAGCTTAACGAATATAGTCTGTAAATGGTTAGAGTCAAAATTCAAAGAAAACATTGCAATGCATTTGGACAAGTTTAATCTAATCAGAAATAGCATTGATTTACTAGAGGGAGATCCTACTTAACAAATCTATTAGAATTCATGGAGTAGGTTCCTAAAATGATAGATAAAGGGGAGCCAGTGAATGTTATTAATCTAGATTTTGCAAAGACCTTTGATAGAATACCTTATCAAAAATTATTTCGAAAGTTAAAATAACATGGAATAGGTGAGGAAGTTGTCAAATGGATTGACAATTGGTTAACAGGAAGAAGGCAGAGGGTGGGCATACATAATGAGTGGTGTGAAGGTAAAAGTGGAGTGCCACAGATCTCGGTTTTGGGACCAATTTTGTTCTTGATATATATATTTATTTTATGTGTTTTCCTCACTAGTTTCTACTGGCGGAGGCGTGTCTATTCCACCATAGACCGTAGTCAACTGGGCGATATTAATATCCATAAGCCAGTGCTTGGATGTATGTGTGCGTCTGTATGTACCTATGCTATTTGTGTGCTCTCAGAAGCCAGCCCAACCAAAGTGCAATGGAAGGGACTCACCCTGACGGTGCGTGTGAAAGTTGTGCAAGGGTGTGATTGTAGGACAGAGTCAAATGAAACAGAGTGCAGCTAAGAAGAGTGCGATAAGAAAAGAGAGGAAGAATCTTGTTTAGAAATGATCCCTCTCTTGATATATATAAAACCGATTTGGACATTTGATATAAAATCCATGATTGCAAATTTGCTGATGACACAAAACTATGCAGTAGTGTCTCATCTAAAGCAGAAGTGGATATATTGAGACCAGTTTTAGATAAAATACGAGAATGGTCTGTAAGCTGGCAAATAGAGTTTAATGTAGATACAGTGAGTGAGCAAGTCCAGGTAGCAGTGAAAAAGGCAAATGCAATGTTAGGTATGATAAAAAGAAATATTAAACATGAGCAAGGAAGTGATAGTCAAACTGTGTAAAGCATTAATTAGACCTAGATTGAAGTACTGTATACAGGTGTGGAGTCCTTTCACAGAGGGAATATAAATATGCTGGAAAAGATACAAAAAAGAGTGACAAAGCTGTTAGTGGGATTCTAGAATTAAAGTTATGAGGAAAGACTCAGAAAAACTGGCCTACAGAGTCTAGACAAGAGAAGAGTTCGAGGTGATTTTAAACAGGTGGAAAAGATAATAATGGAAAGGATAAATTAGACTATTACAAGTTTTCAAAATATAACCACCTACAAGAACAAGAGGGCATAGCTACAAATTAACTAAGGAAAGGTCCAAATTAGAAAATATTTTTTTAGTCAGAGAGTGGTGAATGCTTGGAATGCATTGCCACAGGAAGTAGTGGAGGGAGGGACAATTAATGCATTTACGAATAGATTGCATGCGCATTGCTTTAAGAGCAAGGTAATGTAAATTTAACTGGTGGAATACAGATTCTGCAGAGTCAACTAAACCAGTATAAAGACGTTAAGTTAAACAATAGTACCTGGGTAAATGTAGCGCTGGTTTTTTCATGTATACATCCCAATGAGACGATGTCAGTAGTGTAGAACAGCAAATAGGTCATTTAGTTTAGTTGAAGAATCAATTTCATTGCACACGGTTTAACCCATAAGTGCTCTGTTCTTGCCCATATTGTTGGAAAATCTCAGCACAAGGCACAAACTCTGTAGTACAGAAGAGGATCCCATAATAGATTGAGCAGATTTTTAACATAATTTTGAATTTTGCCTGGACAGCGGTCGCCAAGCCTACTCTTTTTGATTACCAACTGCTGAGGGATTTTTAACGCGCGCAACACTGTTCACAGGTGTTTGATCTCTACTATCAGAGTCCAAGAGAAAAAAAATCAGGTCTTCGCCGTGATTTGAATCCGCAACCTCCAGCTCCCGAGGCTGACATCTTACCTCAAGATCACTCAGTTCCCTGTATTATTTGTGGTATAGAAGCATCTATTGATTGATTGTTTTGTATTTTCATAAAGAAATATATATATTTGTATGCACATCGCAAAGTTCAAGTATGTTAAAGTACTAACAGATATTTGTGTGGTGTAGAACTATGTACTCAATCACAGGGTTTGAACGCATGTCCTGAAAACTATTTGTCCAGTTGTTTCTTACAATATAAATACAATGTGCAGTCATTAACAAACAAATGGGCAGCGTTTTCATGTTTATTTGATATATTTAACTTCAAATGCCAAACAATTATATTTTCAATTGGCTAAGGCTTCATTCTTACTATCTTATATATTAAACCAAAGAGGATTGTTGATGAGCATACGTCATCACCTCAATCAACTCACAATAATTGTTTTCATGCCTAGTGGAACATAAATTCACATTTTAAAGCCTGTGAATATATGTATATGTGTTTTTATATATATATATACACACACACACTCTCTTCATTATACGATACATAACGTACAAGTAAAATATCATTTATACATCCTTCTACTCGCGTAGAATCAACAGTTTCACATTTTGTTGGTAAAGTTTGGGATAGATTATGATAATATACACAGCACATATATTTGCAAATATTTTATTTCATTTGAAATATATTAAGTTAATAGTTTATCTAAACAATCTTGACTTTTGCAATTGCCTACTTTTTAAAAATAATTTTGAAATGGTTTAATGTGAATTACAGGTTGTATTGAAAATTTGTACGGCAGTGCCCAAGTAATGTTGACAGGTATGCCACTGACCAGTCTGGTATAACATATCTAGTGTAAAATACTCTCCAGCACATGACATTGGGTTTGAAAGAAATGGTGTGCAATTGAATTCCCCAAGTTTCAATGAAGGTAAGATCAGAGTACCTGCATCCTGAGTTACCTCCAGTCAACTTGACTGGTCGCCTTGCCACTGATGCAAGGTAGCTTGGGACGAGAGAGCGAGGTTGATAACCAGCACAGTTTCTTCCTCACTATAATCCAAATACAGCGCAAGTTACATCGTAAAGACAGAAACAGCACGATGATGTCCCCATCATCGCTTGCAATGGGCAACTAACATATCTGATACAGGAATCAGAGTCAATAACTTGTTTGCCGAGAATCAGAAGAAAACAGCCATACCACAGTTGTCTATGAAATAATTATACACCTTAAAACTATTTACTTCCTTGATTTTACATTACAACTTCTTTGCTCCTTCTTATAATTTTAAACTAAACTTTTACTTCACTTGATCTAAAAATAACTATATGCGTACAATTTATTCTTGAATTCAATCATTGATCCTGTCTCCACTATTTCCTGTGGCAACACATTCCAAGTATTCCCTACTCTTTGATTATAAAATATTTCCTAATATCTAATCTGGACCTTTCTTTAATTAATTTGTGGCTGTGCCCTCTTGCTTATGTAGGCGACTGTAGTTTGAAAAACTTGTTATAGTCTAGTTTATCCTTTCCGTTGATTTTCTTATAAACGCAAAGTATCACCTCAAATTCTTTTCTTTTTTCGACACTGTAGGCTAGTTTTCCGAAGTCTTTCCTTATCTCATATCTACGAGGCGTGTTTAAATGAAACCAGACCTAATTGTAACAAGTGAACATACGTATGATGCACATGATGACGTCACTTCTGATGTAAACAGCACATATCAACCGTCAAGTAGGCAAAATTTAATTATCTTCAGACTGATTTTTTCTGGAGCAGACTGTTGAAAAGATGGCGGGTGTGATACGGAATCCGTCCAGAGCTGATCAGCGAGCGGTGATTCTGTTTCTAACAGGTGAACGATGTCAACCAGTTTACATTCATCGCAGAAAACAGGTGACAAAAGTGTAGAAGACAACAGTGAAGAACTGGACAATGATGTTTAAAGAAGGACTTGAATTAACAAAAGATCTTCCGATACCAGTTCAGGCACATATTGTTGTGTCAGAAGATGCGATTGCCAAAATTGTTACCTGTACAGCAATTCGGGTGGACCGTTGTCAGATCTTACGTTCGCCACACTTTTGCAACCATACACTGCCTGCATTCTGCGATGAATGTCAACTGGTGGACCTTCTTCAGCTATTAGAAACCGAATCACTGCTCACTGATCAACTCTGGGCAGATTCCGTATCACACACGCCATGTTTTCAATGGTTTGTTTAGGAAACTGAGTCGGAAGATATTGAAACTTTGCAATCTTGACGGTTGGTATGTGCTGTTTACATCAAATGTGACATCATGCACGTCGTAAGTATGTTCACTTAGGTCCGGTTTCATGTGAATACACTTCGTTTAATTACTGAACCCCACTATCAGTTTTGTCACTCCTTTTTATACCTTTTGCAGCATATTTATATCCCCTTTATCATAAGGACCCCACACCTGTACACAGTATATTTATAGTAAATTTATAGTGTATCATCATTGATAAACTGTTCTCAGAATTGTTGAGATTGGTTTGTCTCATTGTGGTGTCCTCTGTCCATGGCGAAGACATCTTGAGCTGGTAACATAAGTTGTTTTTCATATTTCATCTGTGCCCACATACAATTGTCCCATACTTACTTCTGTAAACATTTACATTGAAGGAACAAAGAACATACAACAAATTGCATTGTACCAAGTATACAGTGACTTGGACTGGTTGTCAATGGATCTAGCAAGTTTAGCACCGTAAAACAAACTGAAACATAGAGAAGTGAAAGAACGCCGCAAGGAGAAAGACAAGAATACAAGCTAAGTGTAGTTTTTTTGTTTATCACTCCAAGTCATATCATCCTATAGGGGGATGGCGTGGCTCACAATCCGAAGGTGCTGGGTTCGATGATCCCCATCACAGGACCGGCCGTTACCCCGGGGAAGCAAACCCTTAGAAAATGCAGGAGGAAGCAGACCCTTACATAAAATGCATGCTAAAGTCGGATGCACTGGACCGACAGGTGCAAAATAAAAACCACAGTGCAACGCACACCGCCTTGGAGATTAGAGAAATAAGGCGAACGCACAAAAAAAAATCAATCATCCTATAGTCAGTCACGACTGAATAGGGCTACTTCTACTCTACTAGATCTCCATAAGTAGCCATTTATAGTGGTGGCCTTCTGATTAATGTAGTGGTAGAGCACATGATTTTGACAACAGAAGGAATAAAATCAACTTTCATTACCAGCACGTTCAAGATGACTCAGTTGTAAATAGGTACTAGTTTTCTGTTAGGGAAGGAAAGGCAGCGAGGGTGGGAAGCTACCAACTCAAAAACAATCTGTGACCTCTAAAACACTCCTTCCTAGGACAGCAGTGTCTGTATTTACCTCAGAAGTATCAAAACGGTAAAGAAGTCACTTCATATCAATTGATGATAATGTTAAGTATCGTCACCGCTCTTCGAAGTTTGGCTAATATAGACTTTCAACATCCTCTATCTCTTGCCTTGATAGTATACTTCAACAGAGTGTTATTAGTCCATCTCTTGATGTTGGGTCTCCCACTTATAGCGTTGTCTTACTCTTGCTTTTAATCTTTCCCCCCAGAATTGTTTTCAGCAGTGTATTGTCTCTTTTCATGGTCGAACAGAAAAAAATCAGGTATGTGGTTCGTGCCCGGTATGACCGCTCCTCCAGTCGACCCAACTGTAAATGGGCACGAGTTTGGGAAGGTAAAAACAGCAAGAAAGGGAACTGGCCATCTAACCTCACATAGGGGCTGTGGCTTAGTACAAGAAGAGTTTATCTTCATCCCTGACAGCAATTGTTATGTATTTTTTTATGTACAAAAAAAATTTGATTTGCCTAATTTGTATGTCTTTCAGTATTTTCCTTACCCTTCCTAACCTCATCATGCCTTCTTTATTTGTTTGCTTTCCTTTATGAGATCTGATCCATTCTTCTGTACATCCACATTTCTAGGGGCTCTATTGTGTCCTCCAACTGTTGACTCATCGTCCATTTTTCCACACTGTATAGTAATGAAACTTCCGATTTGCTGATGATATTGATGTATTGGCAGGCACAGAAAGGGAACTCCAGGAGTTGATTGGTAGTTTGGATAGAGCGGCCCTGAGTTTTGGTATGGAAATAAATGCAGATAAAACAAAGCTCATGACCAATAACATAACAGGGTTTAAATCTGTAATAGAGGCAAATGGGCAGTAACTTGAGGCTGTAAAACGTTTCAAATATCTGGGATCGTTGATCAGCGAAGAGGGATCGAAGCCAGAGGTAATTGCAAGAATAGCACAAACAACAGCGGCGCTGACTCGGCTGAAACCTATATGGCAAGACAAGCGGCTCGCCCTCGGCATAAAAGTTAGACTAATGCGCTCTTTGGTGCTATCAATATTTCTGTATGCCTGCGAGACCTGGACCATTACAGCAGATATCCAGGGCAGAATACATGCAATGGAAATTAGGTGCTATAGAAAACTTTTGTTACATATAAAGATCTGTCACGAATGTAGAAATACGTCAGAGAGTTGAAGACGCTATTGGTCCTTTTGAAGATCTGTTCACAGCTATCAAAAATGGAAAGATGGCCTGGTGGGGGCATGTCGCGAGGTCCAACGGAATTACCAACTCGATACTCTTTGATTCCGTACCAGGACAGAGAGGGCAAACAACATCACTGAGTGGTCAGGCCTTCGTCCCGGTGAGATACGACAGGAGGCGACAGACAAAGAGGGATGGCGTAGGATTTTGGGAGTATCCTGATGGGTTACGGGATGAACTGAAAGTAATGATAAAATATAAACAACACATGATTACTTAACTTTAGTTTTTTGTTATTTGCCTGGATGTCAATATATTTCTATGTAGTTAAATGCGTTTTTGGCCATTTCTATTCTCTTCTTCAATTGCATTTGGCATCTACCATCACTGGTTATTATCTGTCCTAGATAAATAGCTGTTTACTTGTTCTAGTATCTTCCCATTTACTATGTTAACTGTCATCTTCATGTTTGGATTGCTAATTATCATAGTTTTTGTTGTCCTAAAATTAATGTCACAGTAAACATAGTAAATGGGGAAATACAAGAACAAGTTAACAGCTACTTGTACCTAGGACAGATAATAAAGAGTAATGGTAGATGTCAAAGACAAGTGAATGTCACACAACAAGGATGTCCTACAGTACGTCAATCATTAAAAACACCGCTGGGCAGGTCATATACCTAGAAGACAAGATGAAAGATGGAGCACCATAACCAACATGTGGCACCTGTGCGGGGACAGCCCCAAACTTGCTGGCCAGATTCACTTGAAAAGCACAACACACACAATCCCACAACAGACAGACTACCGTCCCACTGGACAACCCATGCCTGTGACAGAAATGACTGGATCTTGAGTTGAGACCCGCACAAGGACACCCACCCTATGGCGAAGAACGGGTCAAAATAAGAACTATTAATGTCCAATTCATGTTCTTTATTTCTGTTGTTGGCTGTCTCCACCAGTTCCTGGAACTCTTGATGCAGAGATGGCACTTGACATAATCATTTGAAATGAAGTCACTTCTCCATTTTCATATCCATCGTGTAAAGATAGTCCCATAGCAGACAATGTTGTAGAGGATGAAGTGTTAGAGACTTCATTGTACGAGGCCACATTATGTTTTTTAATTTGAGGGAGCCAGTTTCCTTCCTTCAATTAAAAAAAAAAGACAGTTCAAAGCAGGAGTCAGCTGTGAGTGACAATGACGACACTTAATTGATGCTTTCCAGCAATGTTTTATAAAGGTTTTCATTTCCTTTTCTTGTGGCTTATTATTTCTACAGGAAGAGGTCTTCATGTTGTAAACCCTTGTACTGAGTTAGTTGAATTCTACCTGCACCCGGGAAGCCTTACCACTAACCAAACATCAATGTACAGGGCCATCGCCTACAAACAGTTACCTTGGTAGTACCCTCACCAGAGAAGCGAATATTGACTCTGAGCTCCACAACAGGATTTCCAATGCAAGTGCTGTTTTTGGAAGACTACGAACAGATGTTAGGGATCGGCAAAGAATCAGTGTCACCACCATGATCAATGTGTATCATGCTGTTGTGCTAACCATCATTCTGTACGCATGGAAAACATGGACAGTCTATAGCAGGCATATGATAAAACTTAATCATTTCCATGTAAACTGTCTCCACAGGCCGCTCAGGATCGGTTGGCAGAATTGAGTGCCCAACTCTGTGATCCTCAGCAGGTCGAGACTCTCTGGCATCCATACGCTGCTACAGAGAACCCAGATCAGATGGGCAGAGCATGTTGTTCGCATGTCAGATGACTACCTCCCTAAGCAACTGCTGTATGATGAGCTCAGGAAAGAACAGTTCTTGCCAGCGAGACAAAAGAAATGATACAAAGACACTCTAAAAGTTTCTTTGAATAGTTTCTTCATTGATATCTCTACCTGCTCCAAACCGCACATCCTGACGCATTGTCATCACACATGGTGCTTGCATTGCTGAGCAGAGAACTACTATTGCGGTGCAGGAAAAGCGAGCTGCACGAAAGGACAGAACACAAGACGGTCCAATTACTAGCACCTTTCATGTGTGCCCTACCTGTGGTAATGCTTGTTGCGCTCAGATCGGACTGAACAGTCATATGCAGTTCAATCTGAATAAACATGTCTGATGCTATCACCATCTTTGCTTGCGATGGATAACTAACTAACTAAGTGGCTGGGCATGACAAATCCCAGGCACCTGGTTGCCATGACGCCTAACATTTCAGAACTAGTATCGTCTACTTCCACAATTTTAATGGACACAAAATACATTTTCTAATTTCCTGTCCTGCCACCAACTTTAAAGGTCAGACCACAGGTGTAATTTTACGCAGCAAAACACATATAAAGAATAGTAGAAATAGGTATGTAGTACTTTGAAAATAAACTTATATTTTTATATTAAGAATTAATTTTTTAAAGAACAGTTCATCCATGCTCTCCAATGTGTTGCACAGCCCTATGAGGAACTTTTCATCAAGCTCTATGTCTGGCACCTAAATACTTAATGCATATAGTTAGGATAAGCGAATAAGATTCTATTCTGTTTCCAAGTGGTAACCTTGAAAACAAGACTGCACCAGGGCTGACAGAAGAGGGATGGCAAACTACATCCCAAGGATTCCGTACCGAAAGTAGATGTGCCCTGCCAATTGGTGCAGATATCGCAGCCTTGCTGTAAACTACAACACAACACAACGTTCCTTTCAGCATGAACAGAAGAGTGTCTTTAAGAACATCAACAAAATTTCCTCCGCTTCACCCAGTCTGCAGCCAATATTCATGCAATACCCCAGTTCTGGTTCATGATCTTTGCTTCTGTCAATATGGATCTTTGTCAACTAGTCATAGGTCAGCTTCTTTTTCACTTTCCTTTTGAGGTAGAGAAAGCAGCAAAGATGGCGCCTACACTAACAGGTCATTGATTTTACTAGAATTCACACTAGTTGACGACTTACACTTGTGTCCATGGAAACGTAATGCGGTTTTCCATTTGGATTAGTTCTTTTATTTTGTGGTGTTTTCGCCTCCGATAATCATGACATGGTCATCGGCTATCTGAAATAGAATTTAGGTTATCTTGTGTCGTATTTACTTGGTCCAGGGCACATGACTGAACTTAACGAGATTGGTGCCTTTCACCCTGTTTGATGACAGTGCCGGTTTTGGTATGGTTAAGAAATGTACACAGGGGCCAATAATAGACTAACATATCACCAAGGAGAGATTGTGCTCTGCCCGTTTAGCAAGATGCCCAGGACACATCTCTCACGCGGTGAGTGATGCACCATGACCTCTTGGGGTTACGGGAAGACAAGACAAGTAATAGAAGAAACTGGTTGTATACAGACTCTGCAGTCTTCTAAACTAGTATAATGATGTTAAGTTAAGAGCGGTCAACCCTAAAACAACTCAGAAAAGAGCTAAAGAAGCCATTAAAAAAACTATGCATCTATCAGTTGATCTTGAGTAGTCGGTGCAAACAGCCCTTTGGAAGTGATTGAGGCATCTGGCTGTTAGATCTCACAAAGGCCTCTGATGAACACTTAAAATTTTCAAATTATTTGCCACCTGTTCCAACTCAGCCAACAACCTACATGAGTCATGAATGTCTGATTCGAGCACTCCAATTTTTCACAGGTGTCAAGGTTTGTCTCTCATCCTCTCGACATGAGGTACCCAGAACAAAGACTGTAGTATAATGTTATTAGGTGGCCTCCTTTATTGTGTCATACCCAGTGTCTTGACCCAGCTCATTTCAACAGTGTCATTAGTGATTTTGTCATATCCACTCAATGCTGTGCAGACAGCTATTCATGAAAGTCTGCATGCTTTTTATTGTGTATTTTGTAGTTTCTGAGACATACAATAGTACATTTATTGGACATTGAAGTTGAAAATGTTCAATTTTGTGTAGGAACTAACCACTCCTGATCTCAATAAAGCCCCAAATGATATGAAGACACCTATTGCCATCTGGATTTTTATGCCAATGTCTCTTTCAGTGCCCCTGATCTTGTCAATATTGCAAAAATTCCTCCCCTCTAACACAATCTGATCATCATCGGCTGCCTCTACCCGCATCGCCAGTTTTTTCTTGATTTGACAGTTTGTGATTGCACATCAATCATATTCATACTGCATGGCATTTTTCTGTAACCACATTAAAGACAGCATGCCTTTAGAAATATGCTCTAATAAATTTTTTGTTATGTGTTCGCCTTATTCCTCTATTCCTTATTGCAATGCTTTTGTTTTGCACCTGTCAACCTAGCGCATCCGACTTACATTTTATGTAAGGATCTGCTTCCTCCTGCATTTTCTAAGGATTTGTTTCCCCTGAGTAACGGCTGGGGCTGTGATTGGGGAGCGAACTAAGCACCTACAGCTTGTGAGCCGTGTCATTTAACCACTAGCCCACGCCGTCCCATTGCTCTAATATAACCGATGGACTGTTTGCCTAAACTGAATGGTTATAGCCAAATCATGTGAAATTTATTAACAACAACCTTAAAAAATTTGCATAGAATTGTAATTCTACTTCCCGGTTTTCACATGAAGTAGTACCATGGTCAGAGCGATTGTCTCTCTTGGTAAAGGTACCAGGTCTACCCACCTGAAAATGTGTAACTGGCTTAGTAAGGGAAGACAAAGAAAGGCTACAAATATTGAGATCTTGTTCTATTAAGTATCAACAATCCGTGGCGTATCCTGGTCCCTGGTAAAAGGTGTGCTACATTCGGAGAATGTAGTACTTCATATCGTCAATGTTTCTAGAATGACTTTCACACAGCAATGTTCAAATGTATTTGTCAGAAGATCTATTATACCAGTGGCGCTCCGAGAGTAATGCCTCCTATTTTATTCGATGAAAACCATAACTGATAAAAAGAGCACAATTACACAATTTGATAGAGCAATGTTTTGCCTTAAAAAAAAATATATTTTGAACATAGTCACCACCCTTGGCTATGCATTTTCTCCAACAATGAACAAAAGAATACATGTCGTGCTTGTAAAAATGTGCACCAGCAGAGATGACCCACTGTTTCACAACTGCTAAGAAAATGTTGCCACTCTTGTTTCCAACGCTTTGAAACTGATAATCAGCTCTGTAGGCAGTTCCCTGGTCGTAATCATCCAATTTGCGCGGATGAGCTGATCGAGACATTCTTCATTGCGTAATGTGCATGGCGTCCGGAACGTGGTTTGTCCTTCATGTCGCTTTCGACACTGCTGAAACGCACAATCCACTGCCTCACTGTGCTAACATCCACTGTTTGGTCTCCGCAAACATTTAGCAAGTGTCAATGAATATCAATTGGTGCAACTTTTTTCCACATTGAGGAAATCAATAACGCCGAAATAGGAGGCATTACTTTCGGAGCACCACTTGTACAATTGTGTTCATCCATAATTCCATCAAATAGAAGGAATTTAACTTAAAAAATGTATAAAATACATTTAACAACACTATATACAATAGATCCTCTTCACAATTGTGTAAATACACTGGTATGTACACTTATGTAACTATAAAATGTCTTTAAAATGTAAAACTCTCATGTTGTATCTAATTGATTGCTGGACGTTTGGCGCATGTGTCAATGGTTAAACGCAAACACCAAGCCCTGACATCCTTCGCCCCAACCCTCTCTCACCCATCCAAATCTAGCATAGGAATGTGTGCTAAATGCTGCATGCAAGCAAAGTTCCAGTACTCATTTCTCCCCTTGAACAACAACCAACATAGCAGTCAGTGACTAGTATGCCTAGTGGTGTATACATTTATATTTATTTCCTCTATTCGACGCCATATGCTAAGAGTAGTAGGGCAATAGAAGAAGAAGATAAACTGAAGAGCACAGCAGCTGGCTTATGAATAGTTCATCTGCTGCAAGAAATAATAGCTCTATCCACCAATTGTAGACTAAAACAGTAACATAAACTACTGTCTGTACTATTTCTACTAAAATTCAACACACTTTGTATCAAAATAATAATGTTAACAAAATTGAAAGTTCTGATAATGTGGTACTGATATCAACAAAAATATCATTAACTAAAATGAAATACAAGACCAAACCCCGAAAATAAAGTGAAAATATAATTACAAGTAAACATCCAGTAGTTTATTTTTAGGATCAAAGGTCGTCACGAGACAAAGAAGAGTACACTGCAACTTTCTCTAAGTGATTCTTGAACTTCCCTGCCACACTGGAAACTGAAATAAAGATGAGGAATAAACTGTTACAACATGATGATCGGAGTAACTACAAAAGAACATACAACAAGCACTACAACAGTTGTGGACCTTTATATGCCTGCACTCCTTTAAGTTTATGTTAAAACGGTTGTAGAGCTTTAGGTTTGTAATCCTTTAAGTTTATGTTAAAACAGTTGTAGAGCTATAGGTTTGTAATCCTTTAATTTTGAGTTAAAACAGATGTGGGTCTTTATATATCTGTATCACTTTAAACTTGTGTTGTTGTTGACTGACTATGTCTGCCGAAAGAGCTGGTCTCTCTTTCGTGGTCAATGTCATGCATTTTATGTAAGGGTCTGACTCCTCCTGCATTTCCTAAAGGTTTGCTTCCCCAGGGTAATGGCCGGTGCTATGATGGGGAGTGAACCCAGCACCTTCGGATTGTAAGCAGTGTCACTTAACCACTAGCCCACGCTGTCTCCCCGTTTGTTTATTTGAACCATGCATGTTCTTAGTTATGCTGGTCTGTCTGCTTTATCATTGTCTGATATGTCTATATGTCCTGGAATGCACTGGTTGATGACTATGATGTTGTGTGTTATTTGAATCTTATTAATCGCCTCAGCCCCCTTTGTAACTTCTTTGTTGTTAGCTTGTAGGCGGCATGTCTCTAGTGCATGCAGCATTATTAGCATCATTCTAGAATCAGTGAAGACTATAATATTGAATGGTTTTTTCCTTCCTTACTAGAAATTCTCGAGTATTACCTGGACAGTTATGTTTATTGCTGTGATTTCTGCTGGGTGATTATTACAGTGTTCTTCAAATAGTTCATATGTATCACCATTTTAGTACTTTATTTAAGCTCTTAGCCTAACATTTATAGTGGTTTTTCAAACAAAGCTGTATATGCATGTATATTTGTGTTACGGTAGTTGTCTATTGTCTCCAAGGCTGCTGTCTTCAGTATTATTGGGTTGATTTCTCTTGCCATTGTACTTTTCAAAATGGTTCTTACTATCGGTGGTTTCAACTCCCTTCTTTGGTAAAGACATTTGTGTGTTATTTCCTGTATGCGTGGAAGATAAATTCGTTTTGCTAAGGTTGTGTTCTACTTGTAATAGGAATTTTTGTTTTAATCTATTAATTGGTTTCCAGTTTTCAACCAGCGTCTATTTGGATGTTCTTGTCTCATTCTTCTGTATTGTTCTGTAGCATCAAATACTGCACGTTTATGCCTTAGGTCCATGGGTTCTATGTTGGCATCAATTTCGCGGGCAGCTGTTTCGCGGGCAGCTGTTGGTGTGGTTCTTCTGCCTTCACATGTAAACATGAGAGATTGATTTTGGATTCGATCCAATTTATTCTGGGTCGTTTTGCACATTGTACTTTGTAGTGGGAGGTAAAGCTGCCTTAGATTCCCCTTTTCTGCTCTGCAGGTGGTGCTTGACCAAATTCAGATGTCTGCTGGGTTTGTCTTTCATTTTATGTGCAAAAGCACTGCGCAATAGTTGACTACCCAGCTCGACTCCTAAGTATGACGAACCTTCACCTCTAGTCAGTAACTGTCCATCAAGTTTAAGTCGGTATGCTTTTTTGTTTTCTTTTATGCTTCTGGTTAAGACTGTGTACACAGCTTTTTGTGTGTCCATGTGTAGTTTCCAAAGCCTGCAGTACACAGGTATTGTGGACCAGGCTCTGTTTAATTTTGCTTTGGCCAGTCTTTTGTATATTTCTAGTGTCCAGATGAGTAAGTCATCTACGTACAGTCTTTTGAACCTTCAAGATGAGGGGGAGGTCATTTATGTAGATGAGGAAGAGGGTGCAGCTTAATACAGATCCTTGAGGTAATCTCTCTTCTAATGCTTTTTTAGTTAATGTGGTGCCATCTATTTTTGTTTGTATTGTTCTATTTTTTTTCAAGAAGGCTCTAATCCAAAGAAGTTTGTGTTAAAACAGTTGTAGAGCTATAGGTCTGCATTGGAACAGCTGTGTGATTTTAGGTTTCTATTAACCTGATGCTTGACTTCTTCTGTGAGCTAACGGTTTCAGGGTATTTTCACCAAGGATATCCTCAATTTGTTGAGTTCAGTATTCTTGTGGGATTTGGCTTGGCTTGGTTCATTCTCAATCTCCCGCTACCAAACACTGAAAGGGCTTAAGTAGCAGAATGTAGTCCATAGAACGGAATGCGTTATGTCATAGTTTACAGCTTGGCTGCGATATTTGCACCTTTTGGTCCAACACATTCAACTTCAGCAAGCATTTTTTCAGTACCGGGTTAGCATTCCCTCTTCGATCCCTTCTCCTTAGCCAGTCTGCCCTGCTGCTGCCCGTTATCCAGGATCACCGCATGGAGGTGTAGAAGGGTCTTGGCAGCTTTGGTTCGCTGGCCCTGGTGCTAGCAGTCATGCTGCCGTTATGGCTGACTGTGCATCAGTTAGTACCACAATTTTCTTATGCAAATAGCTTTTGTGTTGTAGAGCCATTTGTACTGCGGTATTAATTGTTTCAATTTCAGTTTGGAAGTTGATTGAAAACTTGTCTGTTGTTATAGACTTGATTACCTTCTCCCCATTTATTTGTTTGATCACCACTCCTCCTCCTCCAACTCTTGTCTGTTGGGAATGAGGAAAAACCTAGCCTGCATGCTGCAGGATTCTTGCCTGAGCAAGAGGACTATATTCCTCCAACTTACAAACGTCAGCTTAATGAATTAATTATACCAACAGAATTTGTATATTGTGATGGGGATGGGTGGAGAGAGAGAGAAATATGTAGGATGACAACTATACTGTAGTGTTCATGTCACAAAAAGGCAACTAAGATCGGATGTGCATGGGGCTGACAAATTGATCTTCTACAACAAAGTGCTTTAAAGACCATTATGGCAACAGCTCAAACAGGATTCTTGCAGGGGTACTAAATGTAGTGGTGATCTGATGCTCCTATTTTAGTGAAAAAAAGCAAGTAATGTTCACATAAGGATATCTAATAAATGATTTTCTTACCTGAATTTTTGTTCAACAAATATTCATCCTTCCCTAAGCTCAAGTTTTCCCTTTGTGAATTCTGAAATAAATATCAGAATGTTAAATTGATTTACATAAAATAATTTATCAACTGGAGAATCTCAATTTGATGAGAAGATATATAACAAAATGTTGCTTCTAAGTGGTATAGTTAGGGTAATGGCAGAGGTTCACAGGATGCTACTGGATCATTGTCTTCTCTAAGAAAGAGTGATAGATCAAGGACAACCACAATTTATCTACTACGAGAAAGCCTTTGATCGAGTCTCCCAAAGCAAACTTTTTCAGATTTAGCAACAAATAGGCATAGAGAGATCACTCATTATGTTAATCTAGAACCTGTATGAAAATCAAGAGGTGATTATTTCAATCAAAGAAGAACCCACAGCTCCAGTTTCAATATGACAAGGGTAGGACAGGGTTGCATTCTGTCATCAAATTTCTATAGAGCATATTCTGAGATGATGATGGACAATGTTGTTCAGAGTTTTAATAGAGGTGTCAAAGTCAATGGTATGAAAGTGAATGCCATCAAATTTGCTGATGCAAATAGCAATAGTAGACAGATCAGTAGCAATGTTGCAAATGCTGCTTCAAAAATTAATAGCAGTCATAGAGTTTTGCATGAAAATAAACACTTTGAAGACAAAGACTTTGGTAATAGCTAAGCAGCATAGGCAAATAAATATAATCGTCAAATGAGAAATAGTAGAATGAGTTTACATATTTGGGGCAAACCATAACAGAAGATGCCCACAGTGAGGCAGAAATTATGACAAGGATTGCATTGACAAAAAAAAGGGTTTCAGAGACAAACAGAAATTGTTAACCTCAAGGAATATCAGGATAGAACTGAAAAAAATAATAATAATCACCACTCATATATGGCCAATTGCACTGCATGGGGCTGAAACAATATTGGAAGCTATTGAAATGTGGTGCTACTGTAGAATGGAAAGAGTGAGTTGGACAGAAAGAAGATACAATGACAATATTCTGACTGATGTAGGTGTGCAAAGAGAAATATTGAAAATGATACAATACCTGGGTAACAATATGAGACATGAAAGTCTTCTACAAAAGATACTAGTGGGCAAGATTCATGAAACCTCTACACCTCACGGTAGAAGAGATGCGACTAAGTAAGTAAGTAAGATTCATGAAGAGATGAGGAAGGGATAATCAAGACTCACCTTTACATCTCAGGCATGCAGAGACATTAAAGTACGAACCTATGCTGAAGAAAGTTGCAGAGGACAGGGTCAAATGGAGAGACGTAAATAGACAACATTGCAACCAGTCTCATGACTAATCAACCAGACGATGATAATGATGAAATTACTATTGCCCTGTGACTTCTGTCTGAAAGCTGAGTTAAAGGTCTGCGTTACCTATATTGTAGTTTCGATATGACATCTTTCTTGCTCAACATTTCATTAAAGGTTATGAAACGCAAGGCATAAATGCTGTCATAGAACATATGTGATGTGTAAAGCCTACCATAGATGTGATGACTTGATGTCATGCCATGTGACATATTCTTTCCAGAATGTAGTCCCTCTTACAATAGCCCTGAACATATCTCAATTTCTGGCAAGACGACCCACTTCACGGACATCTTCAAACAGTCAGTCATGTCCTGATACCCTCTGCTTCTGTGACCTCTTCCCCTTTTCCCAGGTGCTGTGCCTTCCCCTATCTGCCTCTCCAAGCCATTGTGTCATTACATACAACTGAAATAAACTAATGTCTTCATTGTGATGTTATTTATAAACAAATTTTCATCTATATCTAGTTGTTCCAAAATTTCACTATTTTTTTGTCCGCCCAAGCTATTTTTAATATCATACTATAATACTTCACTTCGAAAGCTGATGTCTTTTTTTGCAATGGTTTTATTTAATCTCCAGGGACGATGCTAACGTCTGGTCAGGCGAAACACACTGATCAGAGAATGTTAGCCAGGGTCAAGAGAAATATACTGGCCAAGACCCTCACCTGACCTCCTTGTTGGTCATCCTGGAAATGGGCTGTTGTCGAGGACACCAGTCTGGCTAACAAGGTGAGGTTACATGTGATCTCTGTAGTAGTGAGCGACACGCAGATGAAGTCAAGCATAGCACAACCACCTGGAGGACCCTGGTCCACCTTCATCAGCACACTCAAGATGTGAGAAAAGCTACTGCAACCTGTCACTTAACGCCCTTTTCAGGGTGCACATAAGAGTAACCTACTCACTGTAGGCATTCGAAACAACAACAATATTTAACCCATTCAATCCCAGCTGATCAGAAAAACTCACAACTGAATTCCCAGGGCAAGGGGAACAACTCCGAAAAAATTAGACGTACTTGCGCAATAAAATTAATAACAAATACAATATTAAATTTATTTGTGTGATTCAAACTCCAGTTTACAGATAAATGGAAGAGGTACTCTTCTGTGCAAATGTTTTTTGTGAGTGTTATGTATGTTGGATGCAAAAAATTAAACAAGTGAAGAAAAAAAAAAGTGTTAATAGAAAATGTCTGTTTCACTCTTGTCAATTTTGCTAATAAATGTTCAAGCCAAAAGCAATCTCCCTTGGTTCATTGCAACTAGTACATCTTTCATCTTCTTGTCCAATGTCTAACTTTCCAGTATACACCTCTGCGGCACACCAAATTTTATTTCCTCAAGGATCTTTTCCCCCTAAAATTCTGATGCAGGCATATGCATTGGTTTGCTTTGACAAGTACTCAAAAAAGGTCTGAAGTAGAAATGATGAAAGTGAAAGGTTATCAAAAGCAGAGTAAACTGGACCTATGTCATCTGCAGGACCTCTTCCCTCACTAAATCCTTCAATAATGATATTACTCCGTTGCTTTGACCATTCTCTATCACCACTAGGGCCTGCCTGTGGGGCGGGTCACTTTGTCATCGTCTTCTACCGATAATTCGTCATCACTACCGAGGCCAGTGTCGCTACTTTCATCTTCTAAGTCCTGAACTTATTCCTCATCAACGTCCGATTCATTCTCATTCTCTTCAACTCCATCAACAAATTCGCAACCACTATTGTCTGAGTCATAAGTATCTTCAGTCCGCACCAAGTTTTGAAGAAAATTGAAGGTCATTTAAACAAAATCACGGCTCGAACACCATACGTGATAGAAACGATCTATAAACTGCAATGGGAGCCGCCATTACCGGTAGTCACCTGAAGGCTAAATTTAGCATGTCTATTCGCAGGTAAAATGTAAGAAAAAATAATTTAAATCAGTATATCCACGGCCGCCGTCGATGGCCGTTCTGGGAGCGAGTCGATAACGGCCGTCGCCGGCCACTCTGGGATTGAATGGGTTAATGTCCATATTTCGCCACAGGGGTAACACAAGTCATAATCAGTTGGATCTTCATCTTCTTTTTGGTGCCCTGCCACACATTTTTCATCAGCATTAGTTTACATGTAGAAATTGCAAACCTTTAGTTGATTTTCCACACACAAATACAAACAAAAATAGAACAGCTATAAAAACTTCACATTAATGAATAGCCACAATGATGGCTAATGTTAAAATCAAAGTAAAATAGAGGAATAACAACAAACCTTCAAGTCCACATCTGTTATTGAAATCATTGGGCCTGTAAGCTCCAGCTTAAAGTCTTGGAAGAAAAGATAAGATGCGATGCCTCTTTCCACAGTGCACATCACAGCACTCCCACTATCCAAGATTTCTAAGCTTAGTGCCCACTCCTACAGGAAAGATTAAAACCACTTCAGGTCACGTCTATTAAAAAAAAGGCTATGTTCTTTACGCCAATTGCACATAATCAGGTCTTAGGCCAATTTTACTTAATTAGGCCTCTGTGTTCCATTTGTTGCTTGCAAAATTAATTCTTTAGTTCAAAACACAGTAAGTAAGTAGCATGTCCTTTACAGAGCGTCGCTTCTTTCAACCGTCACCTATTTGGCTGTTATAAGTTTCTTGGCAAGTGTGCAGTATGGTAGGTTGCCATTACTTTACGTACGTGGAGGAGTAATCGTCAGAGAAAAAAAACCAAGTGTCAAACTGGACATGGTGGGAATCGAACCCGTTGGGATTGTGAAAACCTAGCGAGTTTCACCCCTACGCATTTCAAGTCAGGCCCATCATTTGCTAAGGCTGGTCATGGTCTCTAAGCTAATTATAAAAAAAGAAAATATACAAGAACTATGCTTTTTGGGTTGAGGTTTTATTTATACTAAGACATGTTGGTTCTTTGTTGCTGGTGCTTTGACATTTGTCTCTCCTGCTACTAGTTGGTTTTGGGTCTGATCATTTTAAAAGTTACAAATCACATGCTACACATACACATCAACATGATTGTTATTCTATTTGCCTGCTTAATTCAGTCAATAATTTTGTGTTTATGGTTGTTTTTGTTGTGTTTATGGTTTTTTTCCTTTCCATGTACAGTGGTGAGCTGTAAGAATTTTTTTTATTTTGCAATTCAATGATTTACTAATTTCCACTTTTACCTTTTCACTAATTTACAATTTTACAACTTTAAGAAGTGCATCAAAGATGAGGTCTGTCTGTCATGAAATTAAGTGATTGAATGATTATTTTGTCAGCTATGCATGTATCTAAATGACATTCCTTTTTTTTAACGAGTATGGGGTTGTTGCCAGCGATTTGACAATCATCTCTCCCACTGTAACAAAGAATTCAGTTGCAAGCCTGGGCAGCAAATAACTGGGAATTTTCTGTGGATTAATTATTTTTTTTTTTGCGTTCACTTTATTTCTCTATTCACTAAGGCGGGTGTGCGTTGCACTGTGGTTTTTATGTTGCTCCTGTCGGCCCAGTGCATCCGACTTCAGCATGCATATTATGTAAGGGTCTGCTTTCTCCTGCATTTTCTAAGGGTTTGCTTCCCCTGGTGCTGTGATGGGGATCGAACCCAGCACCTTCGGATTGTGAGCCGTGCCCCTTAACCACTAGGCCACGCCGTCCCCTCTGGATTCAATTGAAATGTGGTCACTTGCTTGGACTTAGTGAATGTGACTGAACAAAGGAAATATAAAGAAACTATGTTTTCAGCAAAACATTTGAATGATATGTCCAGGATCCATCAAGATTTACAGGTCACACTAGTAAAGGTTGTGTGCAAAATTTCAGATCTCTAGGTTATGGGGAAGTTGTTTAAAATAGGAGAAATAGAAATCCATGCACTAAGATGTTTGTGTCAAGTTAAATAAAAGCTTGTAAAAAGTAAAGGAAGTCTCTTTTCTTACCTCACACTATGTTTCATTTTACTCTGTCCAACAATCATACTCTTAACAACATTTTAATATATGTGCTCTGTGTGAGGCCCTTCCTTTGCACTTTAGTTGGGTTGACCTCTGAGAGTGCCCAAACTAGCATAGGTACATACAGACACACGCATACACCCAAGCACTGGTAAATACGTCCTGATATAACCTAAATAATGTGGCCCGGGGTGGAAAAGGGCATGCTTCCACCAGTAGAATACAGAAAGGCAAACACTTTACACAAAAAAAAGGAAGTTTTACTGTAAATACTGTTGTCTGTCATGAAGTATTACACTGCAGAGCAATGGCGGTTGCTAACTGCATTTTGGATGAACCAATTAGTGACTTTTCTATCAGACTTTAAGTTTTTGGCAGCGATTTGTTGGTTTTCAGTCTATATTCCATACCAATGTTCATTAAAAGGGGCTATCTGTTTCATAATGTGGCTGGACAGTACAGATTGTCAAAGTATATGCAGTTATGTACTTTCTTTTTACAAAAATTGATGACGTCCCTGGAATGACCATTGTTGAACATAGAGACTATGTGCATTCTCATAACATGTTCTGCATACAAATTTCAGTCACAAATTGTTGATGTCTAGAGCATTTCCCATATACAAAACTAATAACTTTCTCCTTGCTTCACATACACCATGGCAATTTGGCTGGAATATCCCCACTGCCTCCTGTGGGTTTCAGGCATGCCGAATTATGTATGCATGATACAATTGAGTAGAAGCCTGTGACCTCAGCAGTTCCATTTCTGTCCCCACTGTCATGTGGGGGATACCTGATCGCTGGAAAGGTTTTGGGAGAAAACCCTAAGAAAAATCTGCATCTTCTTCTGCCCTCAGTTGTCTTGATCATGTTTTGCCACTGAATCAGGGTAGTTGAGGACAAGAGAGAGTGAGGCTGATGTGGGCAACTCTCCTTTACTATATTCCAATTCACATGAAAGTCACTTTGTGTTTATTTCATGTTCGTTACATCACTGTCTTTTATGGAAAGCACAATAAGAGTGCCTTTAATATTTGGTGCATAGAGCAGTTGCACCCTTCTGGATCGTGTGTAAATCATTATCCACCCCGTTGGAAGGGCGCATCCTATTTCCTTGTACAGCAGACAATTCAGGACTCAAATTGACTTATTTAGCCATTTTCAAACTTATGCGAACAGTGGATGTTGACAAAGTGTACCTCGCTGATTACGATTGACGAACATTACACTGCATTGTATGAGGTCTCAGCTTTAGTAAGGTGGGGTGGCTCATTACCACATAATGTATCAAGTAACTTTGATACAGGATTGTCTTCAATAAATATATTCTCCTCTCCAATTTACTGGCACAACATGTAGGAACATTGGAGATGGTCAGGTCAGTAAATTTGAGATAGTATAATTAAATTAGAGCACACAGTTTTGTCACAGTAAATAGCTTTCTAAAAATGTCAACGTTGCGTATTTTCTCAGGAGCAGAGGAATAAAGATTTATGGACCGAATGACTAGGGTTAAAAGGGTTAATCAAACGTGAACACCTGAAGTTCAGAGATATTAGTCATTTAATTTAGCTTGCGGGACGATGAGGTTAACGTCTGGTCAGGCAAAACACACTGATCAGACAATGTTAGCCAGGATTAGGAGAAATACACTGGTCAAGACCCTCACCTGACCACCTCGTAGGTCGTCCTGGAAACAGGCTGTTGTCGAGGACAACAGTCTGGCTAACAGGGTGAGGTTGAACATGATCCCTGTAGTTGTGAACAACACGCAGATGAAGCCAAGCATACCACAACCGCCTGGAGAGTCCACCTTTTCAGCACGCTCGGGATGTGAGGAACGCTACTGCAACCCGCCACTTAACATCTTTTTCGGGGCGCACAAAAGAGTAACCTACTCATTGTGGGCATTCGCAAACAAAACAACAAACAATTTAGCTTGTCTGGGTCAATGTGTACACATTACAAACTTGTCAAGCTATCAGCTTACCTCATGAGTTCCCCCTTGAGCTGAATATGTGAACTTACACAAGTATTTTTTCTGGAATGCACAAATGAAAATAAATAATACATATAGTTATTTTTGTTCTTTAAATACTTTCATGGTAAGTACTTCCTAAAATATATTTTATAAAATCTTATTGTTTCTAGCAATATTCATGCACATAACTAAACGTTTATGCTACCATTCATAAATGGTCTGTGAGGTGGAAGAGTTTAATATAGAAAAATGTGCAATCATCCACATGGGAAGATCAAATATGGAACATAATTACATGATGGGAGTAAACAATATTAGACAGATAGAAAAGGAAAGGGAGCTAGGTGTTATAATAGGTCATATATGTAAGGTGTGGGAGCAAGTCCAGGTAGCTGTGAAAAAGGCTCATGAAATGCTGGGTATGATTAAAAGAAACATTACACATCGAAGCAAGGAAGTGATAGTTAAACTATATAAATCATTGGTGAGACCTAAATTGGAGTACTGTATTCAGGTGTGGAGCCCTTATCATAGACTAGATATAGACATGATAGAAAGGATACAAAGAAGAGTTACAACAATGATTGTGGGATTCCAGAATTATAGTTATGAGGATAGACTTAAGAAAACTGGTTTGCAGTGTCTAGAACAGAGAAGAATTCAAGGTGACTTAATGCTGGATTAATCAATGGAAAGGATAAATTAGACTACACCAAGTTTTTCAAAGTTCAACTGGCTACAAGAACTAGAAGGAATAATTTCAAATTATTTAAAGGCAGGTCCAGATTAGATATTAGGAAACATTTTTTCAGTCAGAGAGTGGTGAATGCTTGGAATGCATTACCACAGGATGTGGTGGAGGCAAGGTCAGTTAACGCATTCAAAAATAGATTGGATGATCAGTCATTCCTAGTATCAGTGGAGTGAAATAGACTGGTTGTATACAGACTCTGTAGAGCATTCTAAACCAGTATAATGAAGTTAAGTTTGAATCTGTGCCGAACAATCTGATAGAATCATAAAATTTTTCTCTTGCATATACATCTATGATCTAGGTTGGACATTTGCACAGATAAGTTGATCTCCAATCTGTTTTCATCTTCGGCATGATTTGTGGTGTCCTTTGTACCTGATGAAGGTCTTTTGGTTGTAATTCAGGTTCAATTTACGTTTCTATCTGGGTTACAGTTATCAATATGATTATCACGTGTTTCACCTGCTTTGCTGACTGATTCGTGTGATCATTGAGCCATAACTGCCTGTCTGTCAAGCTATATGCTCATTCTCTTGTTGACTTCCATCTAGACCAAGATCTTTACTTGCCCTCTTTTGTTTGATTTGAAGGTTCATCATACTTTTAGTGAAGGTACACCCTTTCAACCACAAACTGTCTTCTTGGTTATATCTACTCATTTTATATCCTTGGTGCCTTTTATTAGCAGCGAGAGTGAAGGGTAATCAGGGTCAGGTGAAACATACTGATGAAAACTCCACCTCATTTCCTCTTCATGCTCCTGGAAACTGGCTGTATAACAGTAGTATGGTCAACGAGGTTGATATCAAAACCATAATCCCCATAGTGGTGAGCTTACTGAGGAACCTCTCATTGCACTAGTCATGAAGACCACAGTCTCCCTTCTCAAGAACACATCGGGATGTAAGTAGAGTCACTGTAACCCGCCACCAATGAAATGTCAAGAGTTAAATCAATTCAACATGAGTAACTTAACTTACTTATACTGGTGTACAAGGCACTACAGAGTCTGTATACAACCAGTTTCTTCCACGAGTAGCTTGGAACAACAACACAACTTTTCTACCAACAGCAAAAAAATAACATGGAATATTCCTTTCTGATATGCACACCTCATTTTGCACTAAAGCCAAGAGGATCACAGCCCGCTGTGTCAAGAACACTTCAGGATGTGAGAAGAGCCATTGTAACCCGCTATCAAAGAAATATCATCAAAAGGTTAACTGAACTCAGCCAGAGTAACTTTGAACAATATAACAGTGCCGAAGACACAGCAGTGAATGAGCTGACAGCAGCCAACGACTCAAAGCTGGATGCTTGCATAAGGATTAGCGAATCATAGCTGACAAAGATCCTATTCTGTTTCCTAGTGGCGGCACTGGAAACAGATCAGAGGTGCAGTCTGACTAAAAGAAAAGGTATTGAAGAAGGAATGCAAGTCCTATCTCAGAAATGCTGTGCTGAAACCAGATATGTTGGGTCAAAAGGCACATATATCATTATAAATTACGAGACAAAGTCCTTTACAGGACAAAAGCCGGAGGATAACAAAAACACAACTATTTTACCAGCAGTTTTTGTCAAGTTGCCCCGGTTGTCCCAATGTGTTCTAGCTTCCCTCTATGTAAGAAAAAACATGGGATATTCCTCTATGATATGCACAACATCACAATCTGTCAAACTGGAAATGGATCGGTCATGCCCTAAGAAGATGGTCATCATACTATAGACCCCAGAGAAGAGGTAAAAAAGAGGCTTACCTAAGACAATGCTAATGGACAAAGTGCCATAGAAGTCTAAATGAAGACTAGGACATCATACAGAGGATGCTCAATGACAGGCAGAAGGGAAAGGAGTTTGTTGCTGTCCTTAAAGAAATTGATTGGTGATTGCTTTGACACAGACAAAAAAATTGAACAATAACAAAATAATCATTTGTGTTACATTCCATACTTGAATTATGAAAGTAAATAAATGTGAGCTCCTGGAAAAATGTTCAGTTCTATATCTTTACTATAAAACAGAAAATACAAGTATTTGCTTGTCTTGTAAAAAGTCTCGAATGGTGAGCTCTAGTGACATAAAATGTGCCCAGTGTATAATGTCTGGAATTTCTAGGTCAATTAACTATTTTCAGCTGGCTGTGTCATTCCCTTACCAAGTTAATTAACATTAACGAAGTTAAACTATTTACAGGGAATAGTATATATATGTATATCGCAGAGCTGTTTGTTTAGAGCGGCTGCTCAAGGTCAGATATTTGAAGTGCCAGGACCAGACCACGTTCAGAAATGATCAGTACAAAGGAGGTCAGTCCTTTGAGCCTTGATTGATCTGATCATGAGCTCGGCCTGTGAGCTTTAAGTTTTGCAACTTTAAATTTCTCACTTGAGAGCAGTATTTTTCAGATGGAGTTTTCTGTGTTTGTAAGTGAATATTTCACATAGAGTGATTCTCGTAATGCTGTCAATGATTTCAATGATAATTACATGTTTAAAAAACTCTAAACTGCACAAAGTTGTGGTGATCAACTAAACTTATTACAAGTCACTATGTCAACTTGAAGTCAGTACCGAATTGTGTGTACTGATATTACAAAAATTATGTTATTTCCTGGGCGAACCTGTGTGCTAAAGTTCTAGTATGTTATAACATGCAGCATAATTTAACCACCGCTGATAAACACACAAATTCACAACAATAAAAATCATTATAGGGTTGCATACCATACTTTGCTCTAGTGTTTGAGTCTATTAAGATGGACTAGCACATCAGTTACCCACCCTCCATAGTGAAGTAATAAGCTGCTCGAGCCTAGCCCACTAAGCAGGAAATCATTTTCCTGGCTACATCCAGCTCACACCAGGAGATGAGACCTGCACAGGGGCTTTTGCTCCTGTGGAAGCACAGGTCGACTAAGACTAAGACCATACTATTATTTCAATTCTTTCAAATAGGTTTTCTGAAATTTATACTAGACTGATTCCTGCTGATTTCCGAGATAGATAATCGTTATCCTACATTGAGTTTGTACATCTAATGCTGGAGACATATGTGACAAATGAGGCCCCGTTATAAATGTTAATCAGGAAACAGCTGTCCCATTTTTCAACCATTTTATTCAATGCAAATTTTCTAATCCTTGTGCACTGTGCATACCCAATGCAAATACATATATTATAATAAGTGCCGTATCCTAGTCCCAGATACAAGGTGTGCTACATTCTTAGAATTTAATACTCTATAAAATCAATGTTTCACAATGACTTTCGCTCAGCATATGTTCAGTGAAAATTTTTTTGTCACAACACTGCATACACTGATAGATGCTCCCCACAACTGTAAATGAACTAATAGGTTACACTTCTGCAACTATAAAACCATCACACTGAATCTAGCTGAGTGCAGGACTTTGATGCACACATGTCAATGGTTAGTTAAACTCTACACCAAGATGTAACATCCTTCATGCCAACCCTCTCTAACCCATATCTAGCATAGGAATGTGTGCTGTTTCTAGCTGCAAGCAAACAACTGCCTGGTACTCTTGAACACCAACCAAACATAGCAGCCAGCGGCCATTGCGCCTAGTACAGTTTGCGTCTTAGGGCAGCAACAAAATTTTAATAAAAATAGCAAAAATAATGATGTATCCTTTAATTAACAAAAATACTCTCACAACAATCAATCAATCAATAATACGCTTAGGTGACTAGGGTCCGTCGCGACTAATGTCCATTTTGATAGCCCCATCCCTGACAGCCTGCAGTTCTGTTGGGGAAGTGGTGATATGTTTTAGCAAGGAGTTGCAAGGGACGCCATAGGAGCGTCTCCAGGATAAGCACTGCCTCTTCCTGTCCTTCACCCCCACGGCCTGCCAGAGCACCCCATGGGCTGAAACTTACTGGGGGAGTCGGACAACATGACCAAAGAGGGAGAGGCGACGGCAGTCAATCGTTGAGGCAATGCTTGCAAGTTGAGCATGTCGAATTACTTCGCTGTTAGAAATCAGGTCGTGCCAGTGGATCCCGAAGATGTGCCTCTGATTGCACAGGTGGAAGGCCACTAGACGCTGCCGGTCCCGATGTAGTAATGTTCAGGTTCAGAGCCATACAGGAGGATGACGACGATGCAGGAGGAGTATGTAAAAAGTCTGGTCTCTAGGGAAGAGCCTTCGCACACCTAGCACACTTGTGCCCTCTTGTTTTTGTAGGTGGTTGTATATTGAAAAACTTGTTATAGTCTAATTTATCCTTTCCGTTGATTATCTTTTAAACCTGTTTTAAATCACCTCGAATTCTTCTCTTTTCTAGACACTGTAGGTCAATTTTTTTCTGAGTCTATCCTCATAACTGTAATTCTGGAATCCCACTAGAAGTTTTGTTGCTCTTTTTTGCATCCTTTCCAGAATTTTTATATCCCCTCTACGATAAGGACTCAACATCTGTACACAATGATCCAAACTAGGTCTAACTAATGCTTTATACAGTTTGACTAGCACTTCCATGCTGCTATGTTTAATATTACTTTGCATCATACCTAACATTGCATTTGCCTTTTTCACTGCTACCTGGACTTGCTGCCGCACCTTACTGGCATGATCTATTATAACCCGTAGGTCCTTTTCCTTCTCTATTTTCATAATAATGTTCTATACTGTACAGTACACATTTAATACTATAAACAAGAAGGAAAAGTGGTTGAAAGATTGAATGAATTAGACTTTACATTTTATCAATCATCAGTTTCACTAGAATGTATAGGCAGAGTAGGATCTGTTCAATAGTAGTAATTGTCATTAAACCTATCTAGCATCGATCATTAAAATGCTTACACAAGAGTAGGTACAGATCTACATTCTTACAATAGTAGTCATTGCCACACAGAATCTACCTAGCGTTGATATCATTAGAGTGATTCATACATAAGAGTAGGTACAAATCTACATTCTTACAGTGATAGCAATTGTCAAAGAACCTACATGTCATAGATATCATTATTATCAAGAATGTGCAAACAAGAGTAGACACCAATCTACATTCTTACAATAGCAATAATTATCACATACACAGAACTTACTTAATGTTGATATCATTAGAATGATACATAGTCTACACAAGAGTAGGTCCAAATCTACATCCTTATAATATATTACAGTATTAATTCAGCTAATTATCACAGAACCTACCTAGCGTCAATATCATTTGTATTCTATGAAGGGTGCACAAAAGTAGGTACAAATCTACAACTTCATTATTATTAAGTTTAAATCTTATGTCTACAATAGTAGTAATTCAACAAATTGGCACAAACTAATCTAATTACCTATCCTGACCATGCCTTTTGTGTGTGGAGCTCATCATCAACTCATAGTGGAGATTGGAATTTTTTGACATGGATCATCCAGTAAAAATTTACCCTGATCTCTTAGTAGTGAGATCAGACAGCCATGTGCAGTGTCGGGCATGATAAAATTCCCAGCAAAATTCTAGTTAAAAATCTTATCTATTCTAGGGATTCTCGCTCCGCATAAAATAACTCCCAAAAAGATGACTGTGTGTGTGTGTGTGTGTAACAGTGATGGCGCCTAACAGACTGTGGGTTTACCTTGCTTTAATTTACAATTCCTTCACCACCAGTCCCAAAAATTGGCAATCATTTAACCAGGGGCTACCAACCTCTAATGAAATGGTCGGTAACACTAAATTAAGTTAACAGATACTGGAATTGATCTGGCAAGTTGCCAGCGGATTTTTGCCTGCCAAAAAATAAAGAAACTAAGGACTATTGTCGTTTGTGAATTTACAAATAATAAATAATAAAATAGGCCTATTGAAATTATTGAATCTGAATTGTATTATAATTATTGTGACATTGTTGTCGATATTTTGTGCATGCTACGATTAGGATTATCCCAAAAATAATTGTAATCCTTTAAAATATACAATACGTACACTAAAAAATATAGGAACAATATAAAACTAATGATTAGACAGTCAATACTCAAAAACCAATTTGGAATTCATCATTACCAGCTCCGCTTGGACGCTTAGAGTTCCTGCCCCAGGTTTCACATAGAAAGTGTCCTCGGAACGCTCGTCCGCAAACACTGCCATAAATAACATCATGAAAAATAGAGGAACAAGAAGATAAGTTACATGCTCCATAATAATGGTTATATAACGTATTGTATTGTTATACTGTCTCAATAGTTGAAGCGTCCAAAAGTTGAGGAACAAGAATCGGATCCTACCCAATCAGACGATAACGTGTGGACATCGTCAATAGATTTGGTAGTTGTCGTTCTTTCCCCTTTATATATCTCTTCATTATTAGAGTTACATTAATTTATTGATATGTTTTGTTGCAGATTTTGTTGTTTTTTGTTGTTTGTGGTAGCCAGACGTGAACAACATGTGCAGAAGATTCTGAAACGCATGGTCTCTCTGCTTCTCACTTTTCAGGTGTAGAGTGTGCAGCATGATGGCGAATATATGTAGGTATGTATGTATGTAAAAATAGGTAGAGGTAGGTTGGTTGGTGGGCTTTTATGTGATGATGATGATGTTCGTCCATCACAAGTGATGAAGACCACTCTCTGTGTTCAGCCTTGTGGACAGTCTTTTGTCTTGCTGTGTCCGCTGAAATGGGTGGCTTGCGCGGCGATTTGGATTAAAGTGAGGTAAAACTGCGCCTTTTGTCAACCTCACTCTCTGGTCCTGAGCTACGTTTGGCCAGTGGCAAGATATTTATCGAGACGATTGGAGATAGCATAGGATGCATATTTTTCCTCAGGGTTTACTCCTGAAGCCTTTTCCATAAACAGGTATTCTGCAAGGCAGCGGAGGGGAATGCCATTTAACGTTATGTGTCGTTCTGTTTTCATAACTACAAGAGGTTGTAGGGACATGAATCAGCGTGTGAGTGAGTTTGCCATCTCTCCCTGGCTGTGTTCAGTCCGTTATAGTTGTGTCTAAATTTCTCACACGCCAATTTCGTGAAGTTCAGCCGTGTGAACTAGACCGTGAAATACGATACAGCTTTAAGCGCAGTGCTATTCATATAGCCGATGTCCACACCAGGATAATAGGACGGAAGAAATCTAAAAAAACGGACGAATTAACTAGTCCAAATGAAAACAACAGCACGTTTCCGTGAACACAAATGTAAGTCGTCGACTAGTGTGAATTCCAGGCAAATCCATGGTCTGGCGGCATCCATAATGAACTAAAACAGCAGAGCAATGTAGACCCACAGCCGGTTACGGCGCCATCTTTATAAATATATATATATATATATATATATATATATATATATATGTGGGTGTGTGCTTGTGTGCGCGCTGCGTGTGTGTGTGTGTGTGTGTGAGAGTGTATGCGGGTTTGTGTGTGGATATGTATCTATGTGTGTGTGTATATGTATGTATATGTGTGTATTTGAGTGTATTTGTGTGTGTATATGTGCATGTATACGTGCATGAATATGCGTATGTACGTATGTTTGAATGTATGTGTCTTTGTGTATTAATAAATTAATGGATGTGTAATGTACGTATACGTGAATCATCTGTATGTATGTGTGTATGTCTTGGGTGTTATAAGTACTATCTACGTATGTACGTGTGCAGGACCTTAGAGAGAAATTTTGTCAAGGGGTACAACGTTAATTTTGGGCCTCTTCCCCTTCTCCAATAGCCATCCTGTTTGTATTCCTTCTGTTGTATTTCATTGGATATAGCTTGTAAGTTTAATAAGTGTATGACAGATACGAGAGGGGTGGAATGCAGCGCTCGGTTGTGTTTCTTCATGTGAGGCTTCATGCTCCCATACTGTCTTTATGTTAAATATTTAAATAATATAAAATGATCAGAGATTACACCGAGGAGTTAGACAAGGAGATACCATCTCCCCAAAACTGTTCACAGCTACACTTGAAGAAGTTATTAGGTCCCTAAACTGGCAGGATCGAGGTGTCAACATAGATGGCGGGATGCGCTCACACTTACGTTTTGCAGACGACATTGTGATCTTCAGCCAACATATTGCAGACGCCGAACAAAGTCTAAATGACCTGAATGAAGCAGGCAAGGCGGTTGGTCTGAACATAACAAGAAAGAACACTTATTTTCTACTGAACATGTTCTGTCCTAATGGGGAACAGCGATTGAAAGATGAGTCCACCATGAACGTCAACGTGCATGTCTACCTAGACCAGGAAATCAACAAGAACCACCCCATTAATAAGGAGATATCACGCAGGAGAGCAACGGGTTTACTCAGCTTCAACCACATTAAACCGATACTCAAGCAGATGACAGGCGTCCATGCCAGGGTTCACACCTTCAATAGTATGGTTATCCCAGTATGGTTATATGGGTGTGAGGTTTTGAGCAGAGAAATTAGGTTTACTGAAAGAACAATGGGACGTAGAGTCCTAAATATGTTCATAAGATACCACATTAGATATACCGACAACCGCGATGTCATCGACTCTGCGTCCATATGAAAATACAGATGGACCGGGGATATGGTCCGCAAGGTTGACGATAGATGGACTAGAAGGATGTCTTTCTGGTGGCCATGCAACCGTCCGTGTGGCCGCCTGTCAACTAGATCAGAGATGATCTGCACCCGCCTTTGGACCATCATAGTACTCCAAGGCGAAGGACAGACACCGATTCTTGTAGCTTTTGGCTACCAGGCAACCTTGCCTGATTAAATACCAGGATTCAAGTATTTAAGTATTCAGATAGAATAAAGCACATTTGATTTAAACATCTATGTTTGCACTGCAATGCAGATAAGTAGAAAGAATTAACAATATGACATCCCTTTATGTCGTACAATTCCACAGCTTTAGCCCAAAATTTAAAAAAAACCAGATCTAATCCTACAGTGAATTCCGGTCCCATGTCGGTTACTTGGCAACGAGAAAACAGATGAGCTCGCAAAAGCCGGAAGTAGTGGCACGCAAACTCCCCTTCCATAGAATGGGTCTCAGAGACACTGCCATGTGAGATTGTGCAGCACCTAAGCAAACACCATAACATATCCTGCAGGACTGCTCCACTTATACATACCAATAAGAGACATTCTGGCCGGGGAAGCGACCATTTTCGAAAAACTTTGGCGGACCGACGAAAACCTGAAATGCACAGTCTCCTTCATGAACATCACTGGGCTAGCATAGCATCAGTTGATCGAAAACGAAGAAGAAGAAGACATCTTTAGTTTATATTGTTGCTTCTAAGATGATGTCACCTCACTTTAAAAATAGCAGACACATTTTTAGTGATTGCCAAACTAAGTAATGTTCTCTCTGTGACAAAATCTGTTCAGATCTTTTCAACTGCTCCTTGTTTGGGAATGAAGTATCCAACAATGTTGTTTCTTGCTTAAATTCTTTGGGTGACTTAGTAAAACATTCTTTGAAGCTGCACTGAATCAAAATGTAAAGTGTGTTTACTAACACTTTAAAAAAAAATGTCCTTTTTGTTCTTTCTTGTATTTGTTTTCTGGCTTTCTTGTTTGTGAGACTAATTTTCGAAAAACCTGCTGAAAAAAAAGGTAAGCCTCACTGGCGTTCTCTATGTTCTTCATGTTCTCCTTCTGAGCTCAAATTCCTCTCGTTAAGTGCAAGCGAAGGACGTTTATTTCTCATTGGTCTCCTAAATGGGATTGTTAAAAGTTTACCTTTCGGTTTGGCTTTTCAGCTTCCTCTCAGTCCCGAAATTATGCTTCAGTTCAACAATCAATCCAGTTATATTTATCTTTGCTGTGGCTCAATCCGCGTACTTCCTGCTCTCGTGTGATCAGATCAATGAAATTAGTTGACGGTTCATCTGTGTAATCCACTTCCGACTGACCCTACTAAGTTTACTGCGTGGAATAATAATTTATTGTTCCAGGTCCTAAACTAGTAATCATGGGTTAATTAATATTTCTCTTTGGAATAAATCTCTTAGAAAAACAACGAAATATTTGCACTTTTACTCTTTACATTTTTACGCACCAGACAATATTGTTATTGCTGTTGTTGTTGCTAATGCCATTCGTACTTGAGTCATGTACTCATTATGACTTTTTTTTGGTGGCGTGTTACAGCGGCTGTCCTCATATCTCCAGGCGCACCTGAGAAAGTGGACTTCTGGCTGTAGTGCAATGCGAGGCTTCTTAGTAAGCTCACCAATATAAGGATCACGGTGCCGATCCCTACCTCGTTAGTCAGACTGCCATGAAACAGCAGGAAGAATTCTTTTAATGTGAGGTGGTGCTCTTGATCGATATGTTTCTCCCGACTCTGAATTACATTGTATGGTTAGTATTTTTTGCGCTACTGGACGTTAGACTTCTCTCCCCAAGTTACAGACATGCCTCTGTGTATTAACGTGTAATATATTTTAAAACTGATACTCTTGCTCCTGACCCCGTGTGCAATATGCCCATTGAACCCTCCCCCCCCCCCCACTCCCCCCTCTCATACTTACCCAAGTGGTCTGCCGCGGTCTGTGTGTATGACAAGAATAACACCACTGTCCCATAAAGAGTATGTCGTAAAAGGCGGCTAACTGCGTGACATGCCATACCACCGACCATGGTTAGGTGGTTTGGTAAGAACAGTATAAATAGCACCTAACAGGCTGCGGGTCTACTTTGCTCTAGTATTTGAGTCTATTAAGATGGACTCGCACATCGGTTAACCACCGTCTACAAGATCGGTTGTATACATACTCTGCAGTCTTCTAAACCGGTATCAAGACATTAAGTTAAGTCAAGTCATATACACTGTACTTGTGTATGTAAGTAAAGTATCTGAGAGGAATTTAATTAGGGGATACAAAGGTTCGTTCCGGCCCTCTTCCCTTCTCCATTAATCATCATGTTTTTGTCCAGTACTGTTTTATGCCACGAGTCTTAGCCTTTAGGGCACATACTGACACGGATGATTAGAAAGCGGTAGACTGGAGCGCCTTATTGATTTTCTAACCTTGAGTCCTTATGCTCTGATGCTCCCTGCACATTGCATATAATTTTTTTTTTAAAGGATCAGAGACAGGAAAGAACATTTGCTTTGAACCATTTTTGCTTATGGAATAATACATATAGGTAGTTTGTTTTCTTGCCACATATGCCACTGAGCGCCGTATGGAGCTTAAGTTGTCTGTCTGCGCTAATGATAATAATAATAATAATAATAATAATAATAAACGTTGCCCATCACAAAGAAAGATGGGATAGCTTCATATTATTGTTGCGAAATGTGTTAAAATCATTAATTCACTGAGATTTTCGCCTGAGGCTGAAACTATCGCTTTAAGTGATTAAAGTGGAAACGGTTTGCGCCGCAGTTCCACTCTCTCGTCCACTGCTACCTTAATCCAGTAGCAAAGCATGATTAAGACGACCGGAGGTAGTACTGATGCAGATTTTTCCTCAGGGTTTACTCCCGAAGCCTTTCCCGTAAGCAGGTGACCCACGATGTCTGTGCTAATTACGTTGCGTTGGTCAATGTTAGACCGTATTTTTGCGCAGTCATTCTAATGTCATCTATCCACCAGCCTCGCGGTCGGCCTCTTGCCAGGTAGCCAGATCTGGGCGTTGTTCGTCCATCTTAATCGATGAGGACCACTTTGTCAACATTCACAGTTCGCATAAGTTTGAAGATGGCTAAAACAAAAGTCGATCTGAGCACTGAATTGTCTGTTGCACATAGTACGAGGGGCGTTAAAATCAAACTGGGGCTTTTTGTTCTAGTTCTACCTGATTGGGAAATAGCGTACTGGAACTACTATCATTAGTTAGGGGCACTTGTGTGTTTTACTGCTAGGTAGCCCACTCGCCATGGTCAGTCACGTGACAGATAAATAAAAATGGCGGACGCCACTGTTAGTGTTGTCATTGAACAGCTTGTTGTGATGAAATTTCTTGTGAAAGAAGGTGTGGAACCTGCGGACATTTACAGAAGACTGCAATCACAATACGGTGATGAGACACTCAGACACATTAAGACATTTGAATGGTACACACGTTTTAGAGAAGGCCGTTCATCCTTGAGTGATGATCCCAGCCGTGGTGGGACTCAATTCACCACAGTTATTCCTGTAAATATCCAGATTGTGGAACGCCTTATTATGGAAAATCGATGGATAACCTGTCGTGAAATTGCACAAGAGGCAAGTCTTTTCTGGGTACGGTGAACACTATTATTCAAGAACATTTGCATTTTCGGAAGGTTATTGCATGTTGAGTGCTTTCTTCTTTTGACCGGCAGAGAAGAGTTCAAGCCTGCACTGAATTGAAGGAAGGTTTTGACATGGAAAAGTATGACTCTTTGGATAGCTTCATTACGTGTGGCGAAACCTGGGCGCATCATTATATTTCTGAATTGAAACGAGCATCCAAGCGTACACAATCACCACTACCAAACAATTTCTGACAATTGCGTCTGCCGGTAAAGTTTTTTTTTATTTGATAAACTTGGCATCATTAATGTTGATTTTTCTACCCAGTGGTGCAACTATCAACAGTGAACAGTACACACGCATTTTGCGTAATGGGGATAACCGTCTACGGAAAATAACCTAGTTTGATCACAAAGCGCGTTCTGCTCCTGTAAGATAACGCTCGACCTCATTCGGCTCACAGCTCTAAGTGCCATCTGACTCGACTGGGAGGTTTTGTAACATCCACCTTACAGCCCAGACCTCTCTCCATGCGATTTTCACTTGTTTGGACTCGTATAAAAAATCTTGGGAGGTTAGCATTTCAGTACTAACGACAAAGTGAAACAGGTTGTCCTGAATTGGTTCAGACATACTGCAAAATCTTTCTAAGCTGAAGCTTTTGAAGTAATACTTAAACGCTGGGATTAGTGCATAAACGTTGCAGGAGATTATATCGAAAAATAAATGGCATTTTGAGAACTTCAAAACAAAAATTTGTCCCCGTTTGACTTGATCGCCACTCGTACATGAAAATAGACACCCCTTTCCACCTGGGATAAAGAAGGGTTGCTGGGAACTAATTTGCGAAGCGATTGTCTCTGTATAACCTCATTTATTCTTGCTACCTGATATCGGAACACCGTCTACAATAGTGCTGCGCCAGTATGTACTACTAGTGGAGATTTATACCCAGTCAGCGTGGGTTAATACCACACTGGACCAGTTGATCTCCTAAGGGTGTCCTTGTATCTTTTCCGATGCCCACCGATTGCTCTCTTGTCATTTTGCAGTTCACCTTAGAGCTACTCTTTTCGTAAACGTTGATCCGACATGCGTACCACATGGCCAGCCCATCTCAGCTGTGCTGCACATTTCATGATGTGTATGCTTGTCATGCCCGATTGCGCTTACACATCTGTATTTGGCACCATGTCCTGCCATCTAATCATCAGGTGTTTCCGCAAATGGTGCATGGAAAAGTGGTTTAATTTACTGACATGACAACTATAGTCGATCCAAATATTACATGCATATAACAGGATAGGTAGAATCAGCGTAGACCTTCATATTTATTTGAGTCCTCATGCCTCGCCTATTACACACCTTACTATAAAGACTATCAAATGCCGCTGACATTTGTAGGCTTCTACATCGGATTAGATGTCGCATGACTTCCTGCCCCTCTTACATACGTCCTTGAATCGCTGCGTGGGACGGCCTATTCCTCTGACTCCAATGCCCAGCTGTTCAAAAAGGGTATCCTTTGGTAGCCTCTCATCTTACATGCGGCAAACATGCCTCAAACATCGAATATGTCGTTGGATCAAACGCGAGTACATGATGTGAGTGTTTGCTCGCTGTTTGACCACATTGCCTATGCACTCTCTCTTGACACTCAATCACCAATATACACCGCAGAAACGTGACGGGGAAGGTGTTGCACCGCCATTTTCTGCTTGGTGTAAGTGCTCCAAGTCTCTCTCTCTTCCATACAAGAGAGTTCCAAGAACACAGGTCTGGTAGACACGGACCTTGGTTTAGTGAGACAGCCCGGTATTCTCCAAGACTCTCTTCGTCAGTCGGGTCATGGCAGCACTTGCCTTATCTTTCTACTTCTCGAGCGAGAGAGTATTGCTGAGGAAATCACGTGTTACGCGGAAGATATTGAACGTGAAGTGACAATAATGAAATGACACAAAATATGAACTTTTCAATTCAATTCAATTCAAGTGCTGTTTTGTTTTCAATAGTGTATCGCGTCTATTAATATGACCAAAATATTTGATTTGCCTAATTTTAATGTTTGTCAAAAGTTCTCTACCCATGCCTTCTCTCGCAAGCAAGTCGTTAGTTGTTTGTTTCTCTTTCCACGAAATATGACACATTCGTATGTACAACCACATTTCTAGGGCCTCTATTTTGTTTCCCAACTGTCTGCTTATAGTCCATGTTTCTGCACCGTATGATAATGCTGAATATATACAACACCTGGTGAGTCTAATTTGTAATGTGTTGGTTATTTGTTTGGATGCCAATATATGTTTACACACTCTTATAAACAAGGTGTGTGTTGTATGTTGTTTATGTCAGTGTTTGTGTGAATAAAAACTCGAATCCCTCGTTGTTGTAGGATTTATATTGTGTTATTTATCCACGTGCTACGTTGACTTCTTCGTGCATTGTAACCCGAACTGTTTGTGTTAAAGGAGCGCAATGGTAGTTGCTAAACTTGTGGGCTTATGTCTCTGGTGTCTCTGACTTGTGTTTGGTAAAGAAGGAGTTTTCACTATATTCATAATTTCTAATTCCATTTCTCAAGCTGAAATTGATGACTTTTCTCGGACATTTCGTTTCACACGATCTAATATTTCCATCCTGTAACTTGACTAAGAACAGCGTCAGCCACTGCTAGCAACGAGCAGATATTGTCATTGACTTAACAATACTTTAACACTTTCAAAAAGAAGGCGGTTAATATTGTGTGACTTCGTACTTATTCTACACCCCTCCCTTCCCCATAACCACATTTCGTCACAAAAAAACTGTACATCCCCGCCCCATTTTTTCTCAATGCGCAGCGTCATATGTGAACGAACGACGGCATGAATTATGTCTTGTATTTACGAAATTCATTCGTAGATCGAACTTGTTCGTAATTTAATAGAATTGTGTGGTGTGTATTCTTCCTCCTCCTCCTACTCTTCTTCTTACATCTCTCTCTATCTCCCTCTCTCTCTCTCTCTCTCTCTCTCTCTCGCTTATATATATATATATATATATATATATATATATATATATATATATATATATATATATATATATATATATATAAAAGCTGCGGTTGGTGGACTTTGATATTAGGCATGCACCGTTACAGGATGTGTTGTTACAAATGTGAAAAAGTCTGCTGCTTTGATTTTTCGGCTTTAAATACTTTTCAAATGATTTAGAATCATTGTAGGCCCCATTTCTTCTTCTTCTTCTTCTTCGTACGCAGGTAGGCCCCATTTAAACTGTATATTTTAGTATATTAACAATTAATTTGTACTATATTGTAGGACAAAATAAGTTGTGTCGTTTACAGCGCACCTGTGATATGTTTTTTTCGGTTCAACACATCCGGTGTCATCCGGAGTCTGTTAGGACGATCGTTTTCCTCGTAGTTTTGTTTTGGCTGATAAGAATCCTCGTTGCTGCATGAACAGATGTTGCTTAAACTCATAAATTGATACAGGTCTCTACTGCTGGCATGGAGTGGTTTTCTATGCCGCGTTTGAGTGTGCGATGTATATTCCAACTGCCTCCCCATTTTTTTTAGCTCACCGAAGCCTATCTATCTGTGTACACGAGTGTCCAGGAGCTGCTATGGTACTGTCTCTTGAGCTCATGTAGAAAGTACATTTTTTTGTTTTGTTACTTACTTTTCTTCGTTATACCTGGAACCTCCAAGATTATTTTTGACCGGTCCTGATTACGTGGTTCTGGAATGAGTGCTTCGCACTTTTCAATTTCGACTTCAACGATGTTTGCATGTTTTCAGTGGATTTCTCTAACCTGAAGGTTGGGGCTTTTCCTTAGTCCGTTTTTAATTCTCTCTTGGAACTTGTGGTGTAGAGTGCCATCATGTAGTCGCTTTCGGTTTTTTTTTCAAACTGAGCAAGGGGTTATTCAACAACAACAATGATGTTTCTTTAGTAACGGGTTACAGTGGCTCATCATAAATCCTGAGACGTATCCGAGAAGATAGATCTGGATTCTGCTGGCTGTAGTGCAATATATCCAATGCGAGGCTTCTCAACAAGCTCTCCACTATCGGGCTCACAGTGTCGATACCCACCTTGTTGACCAGCATGCTGTGACATTCCATGTTTACAAAAGCACGAACCATGGCGTGAAGTGGGTTACCTTAGTCTTAGTCGACCTGTACTTCTACAGAGGCGGATGCCCCTGTGCAGGTCCCAGCTCTGGTATGATCTGGATGTAGCCGGGAGGAGGATTTCCTGCTTAGCGAGCAAGGCTCGAGCAGCTTATTACTCCGCTGCGTTTGTACAAGTGCCGCAGATGGTGGTTAATCGATGTGCGAGTCCGTCTTAATATACTCAAACACTAGAGTAAATTATACCCACAGCCTGTTTAGTGCCATCTGTGCTGCTCTAAATAAACCACCTAACCATGACCACCGGTGTTATTCCATATCACACAGTTGGTCGCCTCTTACGACATGCTCTCTGTGGGGCAGTGGTGCTATTCTTGTCCTTGTCATACACAACGACCCCGGCAGACCACTCTGGCGACGGTTTTGGTCAGTATATTTCACCTGACCCTGATTACTCTTCACCAAACACTGACGACAATAGGCACTATAAGGTAGCGCCAGCAACAGTCAGGCTCCCCAACATTTCCGGCGTATGTTTGTTATCTGACACGCCCTGATAACTAGATGTCGGTCGACTGCTGCTCTAAGCTCCGCGTTTATCAAACATTGTTTGTGTGTTATCATGCTGGAACCCATGGTATTATATTCAGGTCTCAGAGAAATAATTATATCGACATATACATTTCTTCTTCTTCTTCTTCTTCTTCTTCTTCTTCTTCTTCTTCTTCTTCTTCTTCTTCTTCTTCTTCTTCTTTGTTTTCTTCGTCTTCTTCTTCTTCTTCTTTTTCGTCTGTTTCCTCTTCTTTTACTTCTTCTTCTTTCTTTTATTTTTCTGTTTCTTCTTCTTCTTGTTGTTTTTCTTCATCTTCTTCTTCTTTTTCTTCATCCATTCTCTTGGTCATCTTTTTCACCTCCTTTTTTGTTTTTTCTTCTTCTTCTTTCTTCCTTTGTATCTTCTTCTTTCCTCTTTTACTTCTTCTTCTTTCTTTTATTTTTCTTTTTCTTCGTCTTCCTATTCTTCTGTTTTCTCTTTCGTCTTTTTCTACTTCTTAATTTTCTTCTTCTTCTTTTTCTTCTTCTTCTTTTTCTTCTTCTTCTTCTTTTTCTTCCTCTTCTTTTGAACTTCTTTTTCTTTGTTTCTTCTACGTCTTCATCGCCTTTGGCTTTTTTCGTCTTCTTTTTCTCTTTCTTCTGTTTTCTGTTCCTACTTCTTTATCATTTTCTTCTTCGTCTTCTTCTTCTTCAATTTTCTGTTTCTTCTTCTTTTTCTTCTTTCTTCTTCTTCTTTTTTTCTTCTTTCTTTTATTCTTCTTCTTCTTCTTCTGTTTTCTTTTTCTTCTTCTAAATTTACTTCTTATTGTTTTTCTCATTCTTCTTCTTTTTTCTTCTTCTTCTTCTTTTTCTTCTTCTTCTTCTTCTTTTCTTCTTCCTCTTCTTCTGTACTTTCTTTTCTTTGTCTCTTCTACGTCTTCATCTCCTTCGTTTTTTGGTGTTCTCATTCTTTTTCTTCTTCTTCTTCTTGTTCTTCTTCTTTTTTTCTGTTTTCTGTTTCTTTTTCTTCTACGATTTCTTCTTCTTTTCCTTCCTCTACTTTTTCTGTTTTCTGTTTCTTCTTCTTCTTCATTTTAGTCTGCTTCTTTTCCTTCTACTCCTTCTTAGTTTTTTTCTTCTTCTTTCTCTTCTTCTGTTCTTCTTTTTCTTCATCTCTCCTACGTTCATCTCCTTCTTTTTCTTCTAGTTTTTCTTCTACTTCTTTTTCTCCATCTTTTTCTTCTTCTTTTTCTTCTTCGTCTTTTTCTAGCTCCTCTTCTTTTTCTATTTCTTTTTAAAATTCTTTTTTTTCTTCTTCTTCCTTTTCTTCTGTTCTTCTTGATCTTCGTCTCTTCTATGTATTCATCTCCTTCTTTTTCTTCTTCTTATTCTTTCTCTTCTTTTTTTCTAGTTCTTCTTCTGCCTCTTCTGCCGGTTCTTCTTTTTCTTCTTCTTCTTCAGTTCGCTTGAAAATATAATGTTTGTATATAATATATAATATATAATATATGTTTGAAATATTTGCTCTTGTAGAAAGTTCACTACCATTTATATTTCACATGCATGTCCATTAAGTTTCTCGTCCAGAGTTATTTGTCTGAGCCAGTGAGTTCGTCACTGCAACTTAATACAGATAGTTTGTTCTGTGTTTTGCGCCTCTAGCGGCTTAGTGTATCCGACTTCAGCACGCATTTTAAAAATGAGTTTCCTTCCATTAGTAAAATAGGGGTACAACCTCGCTATATGATGACTCAGAAGACAAGCGTGTTAAGGTTGTGATCCCTATCTTCAACCTCTTCATCTCGCCGTCATTAACCTGTTCACCTTACCGCCATACTACAGATGCATATAAGTTAGCATGATAAACAAGTTGTACATAATTATAATTCAATATTTATTTTCTGTGATCATTTTATTGATTACATACAGCCATATATATATATATATACACAACAAAATGCATTGGCATTGATGAACTGTAAATCTATTAAAAATCACAAGACAGGTTGTTTGTTATCTGCAAAGTACAAAATGTAATCTGTAATCTGCAACTTGTAATCTTTAATATGTAATCTGCAATATGTAATTTGCAATATTCAATCTGTAATCTGCAATATATAATCTGCCATATGTAATCTGTAATACTGTTTCTGGCCATTTACTTTCAGGATTACTTCTTGGGGCTTGGGAAATAGAGAGAAGATTGTGTACGTGGTTTTGGATTCGTTTATAGCAATATGCCATTTTTTTGTCCATGTCTCTATTAATTTAGAGCCTCCTGCATTTGGTTTCTTGCTACAGGTGTAGACTCTTCGAATGTCCATAGTGCCAGGTCATCTGCATATAGTGCACTGTGTACTCTTTTAGGGATTTATGTGATTATATCATTGATATATATGAGGAACAGCATGGATGAGAGTATCATGTATAATGAGGCCAAGACCATAATTAAAGCCTTCAGGGTAAAATGGGCTGGTCAACACCCCGATTTCCGAAAAGAAGACAGCTACTATAACTTAACTAGAGAAGAGCAAGTCATCATCTTAAGACTGAAAACTGGGCATAACAGACTCAAGGGTCATCTTTACAACACAATGAGGATTGGGGCAGATTACAGGTGCCCATGTGGGGAGCATATCATGACCGTGGAATACATCCTGCAAAGTTACACGCTCACACAGGAAAAGAGACAACAATACTGGCCTCGTGAGACAGATATGAGACAAAAGCTGTATGGAGATGAAACAGCCTTACAAGCAACGGTGTCCTTTGTAAGAGAAACCGGAACCTTGATCTGAGGATGAACGAAGAAGAAGAAGATGAGGACAATACGTTATCTGTATCCTGCATTGCGTAATGTATAATCCACAATATGTATTATGTAATTTGAAATCATAAATATTGAATCTGTTACCTGCAATGTGTAACATGTAATCTGTAATAAGTGATCTGTTATCTGTGTAATATATAATCTGCAATCAGGCAATTGTAATTTTAATTCTGCAATATGTAATATATAATCTGAAATATATAGTCTGCAATTTGTAATCTAAAATCTTGGTATTAAACCAGACGTAATACGTGCTTGGTGGCAGATAGACATGTGGTGTTTAAACTTATCTCTGTTTTCTGATTTAGAATACCATGTTGGATCTAGGGCGTTCTTCAGATCATTTTTCCATCCCATTTATAGACGTCCAAGTGAACGTTTAAAGTTATTACGTCATAAGAACGTCATTTTTCATTTATATGTGTTGTCAAGCATGCGCACCACATGTGCTGCCGATTTGCAGTTTCTTAACAAAGCAGTATCTGCGGCGTCATTGAAGGAGGTTTCGCGTCTGATTTCGGTGTTGTGAATTCGGTCGCGCAGAGATGCTATCAATGCTCTTTGTTCCACTGTCTTTTGATGTCAAATTGTGTGACTCTCGTCAATAAGCATAATTCTCGTCCTTTGCCCATCAGCGTCGTTTCTCCCTACAGGTTTTGTCGGTCGGTATGCGAAAACAGTCAAATATCAGTTTTAGTATCAAAACAGAAACCAAATATATTTCTCAAAGTATTTCGACGGCAACTTAGCAAATCACACATTGAATCTCTAAAATGAAAATGTAAGCTTTAAATATTCAAACTATTCAGAATATTAATTGTTAATTGGATGACACATGATCTGTGGCCCTTGAATTATTTTGAGTAATGGATGTTACACGCTGACAACAGCGTCACATCGATATCTAAAACGTTATTTAGTATTAAATCAAAGTTGAGCGTTTAAAATCAATTTTAAAGTATTGTTAAAATATATTAAAGTTTTTCGGGGGAGGAAAATCATTAAAAAAATCAAGCTAGCCCGTTCTTTCCCTAACACCAGCAAGGATAAAATTTGATCTTTAACCTGTCGATTGACGTCATGGGTTCGTGGCACCACGGGACGGCTGAGGCAAAATCCACGTTCTTTCAAAAGGCATACTTAAAATACGTGTACATCAATCAATCCTGACACTCCTCTTGGTGCATAGGCCATTGACAACATTCCGCCAGCATGCACGGTTCCGTGCTGCTCTTTCTCTCCAGATGTAATCATTTATTCTTAGTTCCTTCTCACATTCTCTCCATATATTTTTCCACGTAAGAGCCTGTCTGGCAATGTTGGACGGTGACTTCCGTAGCTTATGTCACATCCAGCACCATTTTCTTCGCGTAATTTGTTGCTCTAGTGACTGTTTTGGCTCCTTTCCCACAGGTCTTCATTCCTCACCATGGCCTGCCCCTTTATGCCCATCATCCTTCGTTAGCATCTTTTACTTATCGTTCACCATGTTTCTGCCTCATACAACAGGACCGACTTGACACTGGCGATGAATATTCTAAGTTCAGTGTGCATCTTGATTTCTCTAGACCTTCAAATGTTATGTCAGAAACAGCCCTCTTGCCTTTCCAATTGTGGTCTCTACATCTACCCATGTACCTCCTGATGTGTCAATTGCGCTGTCCAAATAGGTCAAGGTATCAACTTCTTCCAACGGCTCTCCCTCCATAATGACTGGCTCTTTGTTGATAGGGTTGAGTTTAAAACGTTTGGTTTCCTTCATGTTGATATTCAGTCCCAATTTGGCCGATTGTTTTTTCACTTTTTGAAATTGCTCTTGGATTTGGCTATGAATGTGCGGCAAAAATGCCAGATCATCTACGTAATCCAGGTCCTCCAATTGGGGTAGTAGTGTCCACTAAATACCAGTTCTCTTTCCCTCGATTGATGTCTTCATTGTCCATTCTATAGCCAATAAGAACAGAACGTATGAGCGCAAGCATCATTGTCTCACCCCTATTTGCACCCTGAAGCTATCAGTCAGTGCTCCCTCATGTACCACTCTACTAACTTCGTACATATTCTGTATGAGGGTTATGTACTTCTTTGGTATTCCACAGTGTCTAAGCAGTTGCCATAAAGTACATTGATTCACATTGTCAAAAGTCTTTTAATGGTCTATACAATTTGCGTATACGAATGATTTCCATTCAATAGTTTGTTCTACTTTGATGTGCAGAGTAGATAATTACAGCAAATCCATACATATTTGCATGAAACGCAGTAGTTCATCTCAACTGATAGAAGACACATTTAGAACTCACGAAGTCGATGATTCGCTTACAGTAGACGACATTTTGTTTCATCAAAGTTGGAAGATGAAAACCTTTTAAAAAAATGGTTATTTTTTTGGACATCTAAAAATGTCCGTAATTGACGAGTAGGAAATAAAACATATCAATGGGGAACTGACATAAGCAGTTGCCAGGTCTCTGTCTACTACTGCGACTTTTTTTTTTTTTTAAACACATAAAAACTTATTTGAATAGTAGAACATCCCACGACCGGAACTCTTCCACAGAACACCAGTTGAGGAATCAACTCTTGGCAATTAACATATTTTTGTGAAGTAATTAGTACATCGCTCTGTTCTCAGACATGCGCAGTTGTCATATTGAAGGGCGGCTGCGCAGCTATAGCGTGACGACATCGATATATCTGTCGGTACGTGACACATGTTTGACGGATTGAAAGTCTTCAGTTGTGAAGGATCTACTGCATCTCAAGCTGGACGTGTTTGTGTCGGTACCGTTGATGTCTGCCGGGGCTGATTGCACACGGCGGCGGCGCTGACGTTTTCCGTAGCACTTAAACGTGTCAAAGAGTTGCTCTCTAAATTTTCTGCCTGTGAGAACGTAAAGGAAGAAGTTGATGCAGTGATTGCTGTACATGAGGACATTCACAAGGCTAGCGGCGAGAGTGTACTGCGCCAGTATCTTGTAATCTGTTCTATTTGGTGCAGGTTTAAAATTGAAAACAGTTGGTCTTATAATTTGAAGGATTAACTTTGGTGCTGTAGTAGCTATGAACGTAAAAGCCACGACAAGAAGAGTCACAGTGACTCTGCGATAGGCGCGGGTCATGGACATCGGTATTTCATCAGGCTTTGACCCCTTTAATGTTGTGGTGACAATAATAGACTTTCTGTGACTGCGAATGATGAGAAAGTTAAATATAATTAGAAAGCTGAAAGGTAGAAAAGAGTGGACAACAGCGTCCACCCACGGCCACACAACCTCTATAAAATGCCGAAATTCGTCATACCCGACACACATTTTGTCTTGTATTCCAGGCTGCTTCTCTACAACTAGGGTAATAAGAAAGTGGATGTTGACAATTGCCGTGGCAACCGTCAATATGCCGATAACAACCCTTGCTTTTCGAGGCGTCGATAGCCGTATAGCTCTCAGTGGGAATGATATAGCAATGCACCTGTCCACTGTCATTGCTACCAAGATCCAAGCACTCAGACTGAAGCTCCAGTAAGTTACGAAATTCAAGAGTCTGCACACAGCGGTATTGGAAGGTCGAGGATCGATGTTTACTGTCAGGAGCCATCGAAGCAGGCACGGAACAAGCAAGACGAACAGATCCGAAAGGGCTAGAGCAGCCATGTAGTTACACGTGGGCAGGTGTTTGAGTCCCAGCATGACAACCAGAGCCAGGATATTGGCCAAGCTACCGACGACAACTTCTGTGATGTAGCCGTAGGAGTAAATGGACGTTGCCAAACGGTATTCTGGAAAGGTCATCAAGATTGTGTTCAACAAGGCCTGGGCATTAATGGGAGCCGGTGATGGTCTGCGTGTTATTGTTGTTGTTATGTTATCAAACGGCGTGACACTTTCAATAGCTAGATCTGTAGAGTTATCCACGGTTGAATTTATGAAGATGTCCATTTTTTCTGCAGTCTCTCAGAGACTATCACAAATCCAGAACGTCTTGTGAAGTCAACATGAAGTATGATCCAAAATATTGAGTCCCTTTATTGTTAAGTTCATAAGAAAGTCAGACGTTCGAGTAAAAAAATATGTATGCTTAAATTCAGGTACCTATCTCGGATTATCAAATCACTTGTAGCTAATATTCTTATTACTACTATTTTCATTACTATTGTTAAAAAGCAGCGTCTCTGAGCAGTTAGCTCTTGTGGATTCTAGTTAATAGAGATGTACTTCCTGTGGCTTTCTTTCCTGATCACTTCCCAGAAAAAATAGTCTGGCTTTTAAGAAGAGAGGCTTGTGGTTAATACATATACGCTAATAATGCATACAATTACTTTTCTAATACATATACGCTAATAATGCGTACAATTGCTTTTCAAATAAATATGCGTTACTAATGCATATAATTACTTTCCAAACTATACCACTGCAATCTTGCGTGTTTATCGTGAAAATATTGAACATACAGATTGATAGTTAAATATGCACATTATGTTTGTCTAAGGCTGATGTCACAGAAGTTATGTGGTTACACTAAACGCACGTTGATAAATATCCGTATATATTTTACACGTTGTTCTCCGTGGCACACATATACAAATGCTGTCTTCAGATCACAATACATGTCGCATATACTGATTGCTCTGATAATGTATGACACATATTCTGACTAATCTGATAAAACAGCTCATATTTGCTGACTCAACTTTTAGTACAGATCACGTATGATTGACTACACTGCTTGTACATATCAAGTATGTTGACTCAATTGTGATAATGCAGGTCACGCATACTGACTTCACTGACAGTACATGTCACATAAGCTTAATCCATCTGTTAGTAAATATCACAAAATGCTGACTCCACTGATAATACAGATGGCATATGCCGACGCCATTGAAAGCACATGTCACACATGTATACTCCACTGATAGTACAGATCACATATGCTGACTCTACTGATAATTTAGATCACATGTGCTGACTCCACTAATAGCATAGATCACACATGCTGACTCCACTGACAGTATAGATTCCATAAACGGGCTTTACTGATAGTTTAGATCACATACGCCGATTCCACTGATAGTATAGATTACATGAGCTGACTTCACTGATAGTATAGATTACATATACTGATTCCACTGATAGTTTAGATCACAGCGACCAGTCTCAATTTCTGCAGAAATAACATTTGGTCTTAGGCGCAATGCCGATTCAGACATCTGCATAAATGAACACGATTCTGTTGATTGTTTCTCTGGCGTGAACTCACTTCGAACCTCACTTGTTATGGGTATGAGATAACAGAGAAACCAAAAGCGGGGTGAGGGTGCGAGAGAGCGCGAGTCGGTCCTTATCAGTGACGGGCTGAAGTAATTTTTAGGTAATTACGTCTGGTCGAATCTAGGTCACGTGCTGCCAACACCTGCTTAGATACCTTGATCCTACATTGTTTGCTGCTGGATAAATCCCACAGCCAGGCGCCGTTTATAGTTATTGCCCTATTTTTAAGGCACGCCCATATCAGACACTGCCATGAAACAAAAACTGCCAGACTGAAAAAGAAAGAAGAGATACAACCCTGAGGTACATAACGAAAAACTACCTAAGCATGGACTAGACCCATGCATACACCGACGGTTCTGTAACAAACACAACACAGAACGGAGGGGCAGGGGCATTCCTGCGCCTACCAAATGGCAGAAAAATAACACTGTCATTGGCAACTGGAAAATACACAAGCAATTTCAGAGCGGAGGCAGAGGCACTGAGGGCGGCAGTGGAAGAAATGGTGACAGGTAAAAGGAATCAAAGCCATATAGTCCTGCTTACAGATGCTCTGGCCGTAGTCACAGCACTAAAAAGCCAGAAAAAATACTGAACTTAATGATTTAAGAGCAGTACTCTGTCAACTATGCCAGCAGTCCGCACCAAAAAGAGTAGTGGTACGGTGGGTTCCATCCCACTGCAACATCCAAGGCAACGAGGAGGCAGACAGACTGGCAAAAGAAGGTGCAAGACTACCACAACAGATACTAGTGTGACATACGAGGAGTCAAAACGGCTTATTAGAGCTAGATACATGACCAAATGGGAAACAGAACATTCTGGCTACACAAGAAACGATGCCTATTACCAGTTGAACAGAAGAGAGCAGGTCGTGGTCTTCAGACTTCGCACTGGCCACAATATACTGAGGTACCACCTATTCAACAAATTGAAGATAGGTGGCACTGACGAATGCTCGTGTGGTACCGGGAAAATGACCGCTGAGCATTTGCTGCAAAATTGCCCGACATACGAGGACCAGAGAAAGCACATGTGGCCATCACCAGTGGCAACACTAGACAAGCTCTATGGCAGTGTCGACAGCCTCAGGATGACAGCTGCTGTTTTCGAAAAAATAAAGGTCAACGTCTGACAGCGTAAGAAGAAGAAGAAGAAGAAGACACTGCCATCAAAGATGAAGTGTTAGAGCCTTCATTTTGCAGCTTTTTTAGGTGGGTTGGTCAGTTTTCTCTTTCTTCTGGACTTTTCTCTTCCGTCGCTGTCAGAGAAGCACACTTTGCAGCTGGATCTATTGGAGCTGCCAGTAGCGTAAGCTGAACCACGTACCTTTGTCATGAAAAGCGAGTGCTCTACTACTTCGCTAATCAGACGCTGTTATTGATCTATTCAATTGTAAAGGAACTCAAACTTAACGAAAGCTTAAATACTGAAGGTATACGGAATGACAACAACATTAGCGACACATCTGGTACACGACAGAAAACTACATCTCCCCACGACATCTAACAACCCTTCTGGTACACGACGGAAAACTACATCTCCCCACGACATCTAACAACCCTTCTGGTCCACGACGGAAAACTACACCACCCCACGACGTCTAACAACCCTTCTGGTACACGACGGAAAACTACATCTCCCCACGACGTCTAACAACACATCCGGCACACGAAATAAAACTACACCATCCAACGTCGTCTAACGACACGGATAAAAGTAAAAATTGATAGGTCTTTTTTGGGGCCAGAAAACGACAATTGTCTCAGTTTTGGAACATATCCATATATTGGAACATACTAATACTTGAAACGGTCATTAAGTAACATCAGTTTTATTATAAAGTGTATGGAAGAGTATGTACAACGAAAAATCTTATTCCAGGACACAACAAGGCTCTTTAGCAATGCTTCACGTAGGATGTGATGCGATCGAGTAGTGTGCGCATGTGCAATATAGCGTACAAATTGGCTACCCCAATGTCCACTTGGACTGTGGACGAACAACTAGACGTTGTCCGTTTATTGTGGTCAGAGGGTATGACATCTTTTGAAATCTACAGAAGAATAAAGGTTCAGCTGTTTGAGTGAAAGGAGAGTGTATGAATGGGTAGAGAGATTTCAAAACAGAAGACAAAACGTCATTGAAAAACCGCGACGCGGGAGATCAGCATGCGTGACAACAGACATAGGGAGACAGCAGATCGGCCAGATAGTCGATGACAACATGCGAGTCACTATTGATGAAATAACCGTATATTTCAACACGAGTCAAGGTGCTGCGCACAAAATTGTCTGTGATGACCTAGGTTATAGGAAAGTGTGTAGCAGATAGGTCACAAGACAGCTACCAACGAGGTAATAGAGGCGATTCAAAATTTGTTAAAGGTCAAACCAAAAGACGGGATTAAGATGCTGAGCAGCGTATGAGCTGCAGGGATCAGCGACCCATAGATGACTGCTAGCGTCAGGGCCAGCGAACCATAGCGGCCAAGACCCTTCTACACCTCCACGCGGTGATCCTGGATAACAGGTTGCAGCAGGGCAGACTGGCTAAGGAGAAGCGATCAAAGAGGGAATGCTAGCCCGGTACTAAAAAAATGATTGCTGAAGTCGGATGTGTTGGACCGATTGTGCAAATATCGCAGCCAATCTGTAAATTACAACACAACGCATTCCGTTTTCTGGACTACATTCTGCTACGTAAGCCCTTTCAGGGTTTGGTAGTGGGAGATTGAGAACGAACGAAGAAGAAGAGGAAGAAACCAAAAGACTTTTGTCTAGAGAGCATCTGCAAGCTAGTGAACAGGTGGACAAAGTGTGTTGTCAGGCAAAGGGACAATGTCGGGAAAAAAAGACACAACAAATTTCTGGTTCTTCTTTTTGTAAAATTGATATTAATACTATGGATGTTACGAAGTGGCTGTCTCTTGTATTTACATTTCAATGTATGGAGAAACTTTATATGTTGCAGAATTGTTTCGATAATAATATTGATATTTCTTGTACAGTTTTTCAATAATTCATTTGATCATACTCGCAGATGTGTATGTAGTGAGTTAAATATTTTTATACACAGTTTCTAAACTCTGTACATCCTTATGTCTGTTATCATCAGTTACGTTCCTGAAAATAATAACTCTCAAAGAAGAACGCACAAAGTACGGTGGGATGCGCCACTTTATGAACTGATTATATATTCAGACTTTGTTTAACCGATTCATTCCACAGAACCGATATATCGGCTCGTAAACATTTTTACGAAGTCTTAAAGCTGATATTGTCTTGAACAGTTATCATATTTATACATACGCGTTTCTCCATACCAAGTATTCATAAATGTAAATGTACATTGACAGAATGAATGTGGTCATAGTTCTAAAATATTTCAAAGTGAATGTTTAAACACTGAATATAAAACTAAGATTGACATTGCTAATGCTGTATGTGATGATGAAGAAGTAGAAGAGAATGCAACCTTATATACGACATATTAAAATTAGTAAACACCAACAGATAATGTTATTATAATGACAGACTGGAATGCAACAGTTGAAATGTTCGTGAAGAGGATATAATAGGGAAACATGGCATAGAAACAAGAAATGAAAGGGGGCAACGATTAGTAGAGTTTTGTAAGCAAGGAAACATATACTATAACAAATAAAGGCTTGCAAGAACATAACCGTGCAGACGTATACAGAGCTGAAGAGATCTGCTGAGAACAAATGGCATTGGTCAGACGACTTCAACACGTCTGCGGACTGACTAACCTCATAATGATGTTGAATGCTGTATACATCTTATCCCTTCACTTTTCCCCTGGAAAACATTACATCAGTACTGGGAATATATCATGGGAATAATAACCTTTTAATAAAAAACATGAACATTTTGGGGGGAATATTTGAAATCCTGGTATTCAAACAGGCATGTCAAATCTATTGCCAGGCAGCCGAAGGCTTCCTATGCCTGGGGAAAGGTACAAATAATTTGGATAGATTTTTAACTATAATTTATAATTTTGTCATGGAAGCGGCATAAAAGCCTGCTCTTTTCGATTTCTAACTGCAAGGGATTGTTAACGTGCTCGACACTGGACATGGGAATCCGATTTCCCTCACTAGAGATTAAGGGCATTTTTACCAGAATATTCAAGTGAAAAAATCCCGGTCTCCACTGTGATTCGAACCCGCGATCACTGACACACGAGGCGGACACCTTACCTTAAGACCACTGATCATCCTTTTAAATGTAAATACGATAATTTATAATAAAGAAGGTAATATTGATAGCTTTTTGTGATGAAAAGACTACAGCGGAATTGTTAAAATGTGTATCTTCGTATACGAGGTATCTTCAACAAGTCGGAAAAGTCGACTCGTGTTTGAATGAAAGATGATATTATGAAAAATATTTATTTATAAGTTGGTAGTGACCTTGACGAAATGACATGGCAGACGTGACCTTCACATATACTCTCGAACAGAAGTTACAGAATGTTGTTAGTGCATTGTGCTCCTTGCATCGTCAGAGTTGAAAATGTCCTTGATTGAACAATGTACACATGTCAAATTCTGTGTTTTGCTTGAGAAGTCCCCCTCAGACACATACATTGCCGAATACAACATATGGTGATACCGAAATGGAGAAATCGCAAGTATTTGAGTGGCACAAGCGTTTCCGTGAAGATCTTGCTAGTGTCGGTGATGATTCACGTAGTAGACGACCGTCAAACCTCGATGAACAATGAAAACATTGCGCGTGTTCGAAACATTGTGTATGATGACAGAAAACTTAGTGTCAAGAAAATAGCCTCAGAGGTTGGAATATAGGTTGGAAGTTGCCACAGTATTCTCCACAATGAAGGCACCGTGTTTGTCAACACATAGTTCCCAAAATGTTATCTTCTGGACAGAAAGAAACGAGATTGACCCTGTCATGAGATCTTCTTCTTCTTCTTCTTCTTCTTCTTCTTCTTCTTCTTCTTCTTCTTCTTCTTCTTCTTCTTCTTCTTCTTCTTCGTTCTCAATCTTCCACTACCAAACACTGAAAGGGCTTAAGTAGCAGAATGTAGTCCAGAGAACGGAATGCCTTGTGTCGTAGTTTACAGCTTGGCAGCGATATTTGCAACTTTCGGTCCAACACATCCGACTTCAGCAAGCATTTTTTGAGTACTGGGTTAGCATTTAATCTTCGATCCCTTCTCCTTAGCCAGTCTGCCCTGCTGCAGCCTGTTATCCAGGATCACCGCGTGGAGGTGTAGAAGGGTCTTGGCAGCTATGGTTTGCTGGCCCTGACGCTAGCAGTCAACTATGGGTTGCTGACCGCTGGAGCTCATGCGCTGCTCAGCATCTTGATCCCGTCAGGAGATCTAATCACAATGGTTGATCAAGATATACATTTTCTCAACAATATAATCAAAGGAGATAAGACTTAGTGTTTTTTGTTTGATCCTCCGACAAAACGTCAGTCCTCTAAATGGAAATCTCAGACATCTCCACTGGCACAGAAATTTTCTTTGAACAACAGAAAAGAAAAAGTTATGTTAACAGTTATTTTTTATTTCCAGGATATCGTCTACCATGATTTCATTCCTTTAACAAGGAAATATACGTTAATATCCTCTGTCATCTAAGAGATACAATCAACAGAAAACGACTAGAAAAATGGAGAACAAACAGTTGGATTATGTTGCATGATAATGCGCCAGCACATGGGTCCCTATAGCAGTACCTCGCAGTACCTCGCAAAGCACAATGTGATTACATTGGAACATTCTTCCAATCTTGCACCGGATAATTTTTTTCTGGTTCCCTCTGCTTAAAAACGACACGGAAAGGACAGCGATTCAAGGATGCTGAAGACGTTATCACCAATGCGACAAGACAGCTAGGAGAGGTGTGAAAGAATGGGTTCTACGAATGTTTCCAGCTGCTGTATGCACGTTGGCAAAAGTGTGAAGTTGCTGATGGGAACTACTTTGAAAGAAATGTATTATGTAGATAATTTTATTGTAACTTATTTTAATATAATCCACTAATTCTGGGAACTTTTTGAAACTACCTCTTACAAGTGTGTAGAGATGAACAACTATTCGCAGTTAATATCTACGAAGGTAAACCGACTACGCATAACAACTAGTCGAATGACCAGAGGATGTTCACACGTAACAACATTTGATCAACGGTTGTCAAAGTAACAGACAATCTCCCAGTGGTGTGGCGACCAAAGCTCCAAGATCAATCCGAACAAGAACTGCATGATGTGGTGCTCATTGAATAATTATATAGTAATGGCTGTACTTCGGGAAATCACATTTGAGGGACGAATCATTGACAGGAGCGATAGGTTGAAATACTTTGGAGTGACGTTTGATCGCAGTCTCTCATATAGTTGTCATGTTGACCAGACCATACACAGATGTAAGCGAGGGCTAGGAGCATTCAAGACTATGGCTGCTGCCAAATTGGAACAGCGCATCCTGTTTATCCTATTTCGCCAGGTCGTGGTGTCAGATATCAATTACGGATTGGGCCTCCTCACACTATCAAGAACACAGTTTGAAAGGTTGGGACGCATTCAGAATGAAGGTATGCGACTAGTTCTTGGTTGCACTAGAAAAATATCCCGAATGTGAAGATGCGGTACTCGCTGGGATTGTTATCGATGACATCCAGACATAAACTGGCACAAGTCAAAGCCTATATGCGTGTCACCACAGACACGCAGCACTATCTGTACAGTAGTATCTCAGACATCAGGGGATCAAGAATCACGAGAGGGGCGTCATTGATGGCACAGGCAGAGAAAAGAATTGGACATGTCAGTCCAGCTGAGACGATTGCCAAGGGGAAAAAATGGGTCCACACTGGTGATAGAATGATAGAGTACCAGAGAGTCATCATAACCTTAGCCAAAGGATGTAGAGAATGGGGCAACGGGAGAGCAGATTACAAGGTGGATCAGCTGATAATTGAGAACACGCAGGGTAGTGATGCCGTCATATACACCAACTGATCAGTTCTCTGCAGTGGGACATCAGGCTGGGGTTTCTCGACTAGAATGAAAGATGTCGTTTCCGAGCGCAGTGGGGCATACACGTCAACAGTCTCCAGTTTAAGAATAGAGATGGAAGCAGTGACCTTAGCGCTGAGATGGATATCTGAGAATTCTTTAGCAAGATCAGTCATCGTGACAGGCGCGCAAGCCGTACTTCAGAAGGTACAGAAGGGATGGTTTAGGTACGAGTGGATAACAGCTGTTGAGGCCTCAAACCTCCAGGGGTTGACTTTGATCTATTGTCCTGGTCATGTTGGGGTTTAGGGCAATGAAAGAGCCGACATATTGGTTTCACAAGCTCCCATCATGAGCACATTAGTGATGGATATAAATCACGTTTTGAATTCAAACAATGACCGCCTGTTGGATGAGTACACCGCAATAGATGAAGCAATAATCCACATGGTGCAAAGTTTCAACATTAAACGAGGTTCGAACGGAGTAGGGGGCATGAGAGGACGGAGCAAGAGATTGTACAAACAGCGAGCTACAGGAACAATCAGCATCTAGACCGTTCGCCATTTTATGAGAGAGACTGAGCACCAATTGGTATGCCCGGAGTGCAGTGACGTCGATTTTAGAAACAGAAACAAAGTAACAAGAAGTGACAAACAGACAATAGGGCATGATTTCGGAACTCAACCCTTGCACTCGAGTACTGCTTTCACAAATTCGAGGATTTGACCGTGTCTACATACTTAAAGAGGATCGGCTACAGTGGCAGTTGTAGGATACATAGAGCCTAGTAGTCGGATCCAGAGAACGATCCAAAGTCCACTGGGGGGGGGGGGGGGGGGGCAGTGTTAGATTCTATTAGAAACCGTGGACTAAATATGAAGCCATGCGTAGAAGACGGCGGATAGAATAGTATACCCGTCGCTCTGGCAAACCTCTACAGGCCAGAGTATAAAAGGAGCATCTAAGTAAAGTAGAAGAATACACATCTGGATAAAAAGAGGACGACCAAGAAATAGTGGTAGTTTAAACGCTGAGGAGGAGACTAACTACTGGTCAGGAAAGCTACTACAGTCTGCCACTTAGCGCGCATTTCAGGGCACTGAAAAGAGCAAACATGATGATTGTGGACATTAAACATCAACAACACCAGACATGCTAGTCAAGGTCAGGCAAAATATACTGTCGAAGACTCCCACGACTTCCTCATAGTTCTCACCAGAAACGGGCTGTTTTCATGGCAGCCTGACTAACGGGGTGGGAGGATCGAGGTGATCCCCATAGTAGTAAGGGATACACATATGCAGCCATGCATACCACAACCGTGTCCTGGTCCATCTTCAGCAGCACGCTCGTGATGTGAGGCGATCTACTGCAACCCGCCACGGGACGACCTTTTCTGGGCGGACAAAAGAGTTATCTTTCTCATTGTGGGCATTGAACAACAACAACAACAATATGACAGGGTTAATGTTATTGTATTACTTTATTACTAACTTTCTTCCTTACCACTATCACTCTTTAAATCCCACTTTGATTAAATCACTAACAATTCTTTTAACAGAAGCGAAACAAAGAATGTTTATTTCACAAACATCATACACATAATATCAATAAATTGGGCTCGTAAATCGTATTATAGTGTTCATAAATTATTAACTAATTTTAATGTCTCTCAAGAATTTTGTTCTCACACTTCTCTGACTAACTAAAATGGTTTTCTAGAGGTTCATGTAATTAGCACATGACTTACTCTTGCACTAAACTTTGCTCGTGGTTCTAATCACGTGGTCGAAATCTAGCAATTGTTCTATTTACCGTCTATATCTCTGTACGTTGATATAATGCTGTCTAGCTACTTGTTCTGAGTCCTAATCTCTCTGTCCTCGTTCGTCAGATGGCCTTATGTTCCACCTCTCAGCTCACACAACGAGTATGTCTTCCGAGCCTCTTGTCTCGTCTCAACGTAAGGCATATGTCTAATTCTTCTAATTCTATCTCTCTATTCTGGTCACTCACTGGCTAAGTTATGTAGTTTTATTTAGCTACATGTCCTTGTCTAATATGCTGCCTACTAGACTGCACGGTAGAATTCCGTTCTCTGCTCGTTATGATCTCCCCCTCCTGATCTGTCTCCCCCAGCTTATATGCTAAGCTCCTCGCTTTCGTCAGTAACTTCTACTTTCTTGAGTTCATTACTAGATGACTTAGAGGTCGTGGAATTCCCAGTAGAATCGTGGGAAGGAAACCATTTTGGCTGGACCGTTTTAAGCTGCATTGTTTGAGAATTAAGAACAATACCCCGTTCAATGAACTGAACCTCTCGGTCATGGTTCTCAACTTATGTGGGAGTACCAGGAACGGTATTTTCAGGGCTTTCCTGACGTTGGCGCATTGGACCCTTGTAGCTCTGTTACAATAATAACAATAGCAACGACAACATCATCAACAGCAATAACAACAGCAATAATAACATCATCAACAGCAATAACAACAGCAATAATAACAATATCATCAACAACAACAACAACATGAGAAACAACAACAACAACAACAGCAGCACCAACACCAAGAGCAACAACAACAACAGCAACAAAAACTCTGACACCAATGGTAATACCAGTGCTGGCAATAATCACAAACTGGTAGTACATGTGTACTCTTGCTCCAAGGCTTAAGCTGGTCAACTTGAAGATACGTGTGAGACTTTATTGAAGGTCAAGGACATCACGAACCTCAATGTATCGATTTATTGCACGGAAAGACAGCAGATGGCGTTTGAGACAGACTCTTGATAGATTATGGACCTGAACAAATTCTTGTTGAGGGCAACTTAAAAGCGGACACGACCAGTTCAGTTTTCAGCGAGGGAAATTATTATACGTTTACTGTAAACTTTCAATAATCCGGCTTTCTTTGGTAGATTAGAATTGGGGAACTGGATCTATCATAAATGTGACTAGAACCTAAGGAGTGAGGGGTTTGGTGGAAGGTGTGGGGGTGGGGGGTTGTGGAGATTGGGGCGGGGGCGGCAGGAAGGTGCCATGGGACTAACTGAATAGATGATATTTATGCGTTGTGTTATTTTACATTTTTAAGCTACTATATTTGACACGAGGACAGGGCACAACAAATTCTGAGGGTTAGGACGCCATGACGCCTAGAAATGAGGCTGTTTTGCTTAACACTAGTGTAGCATTTACTCGTACAATTTACACCGCCGTATAAATCCCATCGTAGATTTACGGGGTACAAAATAGCTTTGTTCTCCGACATAATCCAATCTCAGTTTAAGGAATACAAATAGCTTTGTTCTCCGACACAATCCCATCTCAGTTTTACGGGATACAAATTAACTTTGTTCTCCGACACAATCTCATCTCCTGTCGCCCACTTTTAAAGTCAGGCTGCCGGCGTTGTGTTACGTAGCAGAAAAGGCTTAACACAAATAAGGAATACCAGAAAAAGGTAGGAGGGAGGGACGATTTGAATAGTTTTACCTCCAGCGCCATAACCATGACAGCAGTGCTCAGAACAACGTGGCACCTATGTGAAAATAATCTGTAATGAAGTGGCTATCATCATCATGTAGCATGCCCTTTATAGAATTCGCTCCAATCACAGTCTGTCTGAAAGAAAGTCGTTCCCTTGCCAAAACTCCAGCCTTCGCCACAGTCATACCCAGGCATTCCTGTATATCTTGGTGCCATCGTCTTCTTAGTCTACGCCTTCCTCTTTTGCCTGGCATCATATCTTCCATCACAGTTCTCTCGAGACCGTTGTGTCTCTTGATGTGACAAAAGTATTTGCATTTTCTAGCCAAAATGGAATTGATAAACCAGTTCTCCTCTATGCTTAACTCTTGCCGAATGTCTACATTTGTCTTTTTCTCTGTCCAGGGTATTCTGAGGATCTTTCTATAACATTTTTACTCGAATGATTCGATTCTTTGTTTAGAAGTTTTGGTAATCGTCCAAGATTCGCAGTCATAAGCTGCCACAGGAAAAACACAGGCTCTCAAGACTTTGACTTTTATCATTTTGTTGGTACTCTGCCATAATTTCTTCAGGCAGTTTAGTCTCTGCATTGTTATGGCTAGTCTTCTTCTGATTTGTTTCGATGAAGTGACTATAGGGGCATGTAATGACATAAGAGTGGAAGGTGATGCATGCATACATCACACAGTACAATCGCGGCCTGCATAGAAATAGGTTGAAACAACCTGCTGTGATTGCATTCCTGACAGCGCAAGGTTATGTGGCCACAGACATGCATCAAAGAATGACTGCGCTATACGGTGACGCCTTTGTGAGTGTCAGTACTGTCAGGAGGTGGGAGCGGGCGGCTAAAGTCGACAATCCAGTCACGACGAACCTGCATGACAAGCCTCGATGCGGACGACCAATCACAGCTGTGGATGTGCAGCACCAAACTTGCGCGAGCGAACTTATTCGTGCTAATCGCTGTGTCAGGCAGAAATATATCGTCGCAGTACCTTATAATTTTGATTGATCTAGTCCATTGCGTTATCTAGTTACTGCTTGGATATATGAATGTGTGTGCAAGATTGGTCTCTCGCATGCTTACACCGAATATTCCTCTTCGTCTTCGTTCTTTCCCAATATCGCACTACCAAGCCCCGAAAAAGGCTTTGCAAGTAGCAGGATATAGTCCGAAGAACAGAATGCGTTGTGTCGTAGTTTACAGCTTGACTGCGAAATGTGCACCTTTCGGTCCGACACATCTGTTATCAGCAGGCATTTTTGAGTACTGGGTTGCCTTCCCTCTTCGATCCCTTCTACTTAGCCAGTCTGCTCAGTTGCAGCATGTTGTCCAGGATCACCGCCTGGGGGTGTAGAAATGTCTTGGCAGCTCTGGTTCGCTGATCCTGACGCTAGCAGTCAATATGCTGACTGCTGCTCATCCTAACGCAGACAGAAGGACGTCAGGAAGACGTTCAATGTTTTCTTAAACGGAATACACCAACTTGTCTGACGTTGGCGCTTGTTCGTAGGCCGGAATGGTGACTACGTTAAAAGATAATGACACATCTCCTAAATAACATTCCAATTTGTAAGAAAATGTATAGCTCACGTGTAAATCTCGCACAATAATGAAAATATCTCCTCGAAGGCAACATTTGTCAAATTGTCCTCGTATTCAATTCAAAAATAAAGTTACATTTCCACATTGAGAATTCCGATTTTTAAGAACGACTCATCCATATCTTTCAGTATGTTGTACAATTCAATGAAGAACTTTTCATCTATCACGAGACTTGACTCTTATTTTCTTCCTTGTCGCCTAAATCCTAAACAAATATATCTCGTTTGTATTGCAAGGCCCCCATACTGAGAACAAAAGAATAGGACCACTATAGCAGTGCACGACAAATCCGTGGTAAGAATTCATCTGCCCTTTCATGATCTTCTTTTAATATCCGAATTTGTTACCGCTCACCAAATCGGTTCTGGAAGCGCTGAAGCACACCCCATACAACAAAATTAATATATTTTTGGAGGGAAGGGCGATCAACAACATAACCACATCCCATGTGATTAACTGGACATTGCAATGGATCACTAGACATAGCGGGCAACCAGGAAAAGAGATGGTTGACAATGTACCAAAAACAGGAGCCTCAAAACAACAAGGTGAAAGACCCTGCAGTAACTACGCAGTTAAACGAAACTTTAAGAATAATACCCGGGAAATTTGGATGATCACATGGGCGACGGGAACAGCAGGTCACATGAGGTGTTTTTAGTGAAATGTCGCAGCCAAAAAGTCATGATGACATAAATAGATTACGTAGAAGATGTCAAAGTCTCATCTTTTAGTTTCGAACAGGACACGCCAGAATCAATAGTCACTTAATCCACAACAATCCTCAGAACCTGCCCTTGTGTAGACACTGCTCTCACCTTGAGAAAACAGTTAGACACCTACTCATTGAATGGGAAGCACTTCATGAATTGAGAAAAAAATACTTACAAGTCTTGTCTGGTCATGTCTTATTCACTTGTGTCGTGAGGTGTCGTGAGGAGCCGTAGTTTTCTGTCAAAGGAACGACGAGTCTCTGAAAAAGTAATCATCTTACGACGATTTAGAATATGCACAACATTTCCTATCCATCTAATTCTTTGCTTGCCACGGCTGCATAAACATAATCGCGATGCGTTATAGGCACAAAGGGGTAGTTTGTCAGATTGCATTCTCATTAGGTGGCCAAATCACTCGACTCTCTCCTCATCAGGGCAGTGTCCTGCTTTAACTTTTGTTCACACATCTTATTGTGAATTATGTTTCTCCGAGCAGTCTTTTTCTTCATACAAGTACCGCCGACAATTGACAATACACCGTACCTGATCAGTTGAGTAGTTGAAGAAGACCTGTATTTGCATAAGAATGGCATTAGGCTGCTAAGAGCAGGCCTACTAGACACCTATGGGCTTACAACAACACCAACAACAACAACAACACCAACAACAACACCAACAACAACACCAACAACAACATCAACAACAACATCAACACCAACAACAACACCAACAACAACATCAACAACAACATCAACACCAACAACAACCCCAACAACAACACCAACAACAACACCAACAACAACATATGTTCCCGTTACGTTGGAAATGTTGCTACCAGGATGTATGCATGATTTCCCGTCTTCTAGGAATGTGTTTCCAGTGCAATTTTGCTGTAGTTGACCTTATTCTTAAAATCTGTGCATTTTCTCTACTGTATGATTGGTCCCAATTCACGTAACCTTGTATCTAGTATACTTTTTGTCTTGTTTGTGGTTACGGTAACTGCTATGTAATCTAACCTAATTAATTCTCAAATGTCTGCCTGCATTTACAACGTTTGCAGTAAATATTTGATTAGTTGATCGAATCACGTGATGTCATAAATGGGTCAAATTGACACTTGGTACTAGACGTTCGTCGGGATAATTATGAAATTATGTCGCTGCTAAAATGAGAGTTCTTAATATAAAACAAGTATGAACTAGTTTATATTTTTCTCTCTTTTGTTGAATGATGGGTTGAACAGGGTGGAGGAGATGGGTGAGTCGGTTGATGAGGAAAGAATGTAATAAGGATGTGAGACAACGGGGAAGTGCTGGAAGTGAGTAACCCTCTAACTGATATACTGCTATTGTTTCTTTCCTTACGGGTATATATTTGTTGTTGTTGAATGCCCACAATGAGCAGGATTGCTCTTTTTTGGGTGCCATAAAAGGACGTTGAAGTGGCGAGTTGCTGTAGCTTTCCTCCCGCTCCGAGCGTGCTGATGAAAGTGTACGTGGTCCTCAGATAGTTGTGCTATGCTTAGCTTAATCAGCGTGTCGCTCACTGCTACGGGATCACGTCGATCCCTCACCTCGTTAGCCAGGCTGCCATTAAAACAGCCCGTTTTCAGGGATGACTATGGGGAAGTCGAGATAAGGGTTTTGGTAATATATTTTGCCTGACCCTGGCTAATATGTCGAGGAAGACTTACGTCTGATCAGGCAAAACATACTGATCAGACAGACAGATGATCTGAATGGGATCTGCCAGTAAGCATTTAGTTATCTACATATCTATACTGGGTTCCATCCCACTGTAACATCCAAGGCAACGAGGAGGCAGACTGGCAAAAGAAGGTGGAAGGCTACCACAACCAGATTCTAGTGTAACCTACGAGAAGTCCAAACTGTATATTAAGGCCAGTTACATGGACAAATGAGAAACAGACCGCACTGGCTACACAAAAAATGAATGATGCTTTTTACCAGTTCAACATAGACGAGCAGGTGGTGGTCTTCAGACTCTGCACAGGCCACAACAGACTTAGGTACCATCTATTCAGTAAACTGAAGATATATGCTATTGACGAGTGCACTTGTGGTACAGGGAAAATCTGCTGCAAAATTGCCTGACATACCAGGACCAGAGAAAGCACATGTGGCAATCACCAGTGCCAACACTAGACAAGCTCTATGGCAGTGTCCACAGCCTCAGGATGACAGCTGCTTTCATCGAACAAATTCAAGTTGACGCCAGAAAGCGTACGAAGAAGAGGAAGAAGATATACATCACCATACATCGCTGCGCATGTATTTCAAGAATCCAATAAATAATAGGGAATAGCAACGCTGTAACCTGAAAATAATATTGTAAATTCTTTGGATTGGGCTAAGGGCCGGTAACCACATCCTGTAAAAACTACAAACAACAATAAATAAATTTTTTTTTTTTTTTTTAAATATAAAAAAAGAGGCATTCACCCCACGGTATAAGAGCAACAACTTCGTTAATTAACTGTTGCAGGGTACTTTTAAATCGAATCTTTATTATTTAATATTATACTAATGTTGTTCTTTGTTACAATATATCTACTTTTTTTTTCACACGTCAGGAGTCAATTTGGTTGTATCAGGAAGTTCAGAAACTGCAAAAGAGTACAGCTGTCTCAGTTTGGATACAAATAAAACAGTTCGATGCCGGCCTTCTGGTCATTAGAGCATACGTTCAAAACCTCAGTGAGGCACACGTTGTGTTTTTCTATGGGGATAAAACGAAAACCTGGTCTCTCTAGCAGGCAGCGACTGCAAGAACAAGCGGCATTTATTTCTCATCCAAATAAAACGTCCAGGTTGACTTCAGCAATGGGTAAAACACCCAATGATAGTTGTTTTTACAAATCAGTGGCACGCATCAAGAAGAATTATTGTGTGCTTCGTTTATTCAGTGGAAATGTGGAGTCCTTTCTGGGCAACCCTTTGCGGCAAGTCCTTTTCTGTGAAGCCAGTTCTGTGGAGCTCTTTCTATGGACTCTTTTCAGTGGAGCCTTTTTTGTGGTATCCATTCTATGGAGCTCTTTCTGGTGGCATTATGATTATATTGGGAATGGAAATCTTTTATAGTGGCTTTATAATTATTTTGAAGATATAATTCAACTTCTGTGGTGGTTTACTATGAGAAAGAGCTAAACTTTCATGATGTTCTAATGATTATATTGCTGATGGAAATCGTTTATGGAGGCTTTATTATTATATTGGGGATGGACGTCTTTTGGATCTCAGCTTTGATGGTGATTTTGGGATGAAACTAAACTATTGTGGTCGCTTTATGTTGTAAATAGAGAGAAAGAAGGACGCATATTTCTTCACAATAAGTTTTGTTTTATTTTTTTTGTGAAATACACATTTTTAATTATTATTTAATCCATATACAAATAGTAAGATTAACAGAAGGTTTTCTAATAATAGTGGAACAATAGGAAACTTATTGTAATTGTAGTTTTCTCTCCCTGACCTATTGTTTTATTAAGTGGAAATTTTTGTGTAACTTTTCACATGCCGACATGTTATCAACGGGTTTATCGGGAGTCATGCACATTTATAACCGTTCATATTACGACAAATGTTATCTGAAACAATTAGTGAAAGGATTCTCATCAACCAACACCTGCTATGTTTTGTTCTGCTTCCACATACAGACGGTTTACGAGTTTTATGTTTCTTCTTTGTAGACTTTAACTAGTTCACTTCGCTAAGCCGATATATTGGCTTGGTAAGTTTCTTAAAATGCTACCGAGCCGATTTATTGGCTTGAACTATTGACATACTTTCATTTGAAAGTCTAGAATACAGAGCTATACTCGTAATTGTATGTGAAATCATTATCAGATCTTAAATACCCAGCTGTAGTCGTGTCTGTATGTGAAGACATAATCAGATCTTACGTAACTCACTTGTACTGGTGTCATGTGAACACATAATTAGATCTTACGTAACTCAGCTGTTCTGGTGGCATGTGAAGACATAATTAGATCTTACGTACCTCAGCTGTACTGGTGTCATGTGAAGACATAATTAGATGTCACGTACCAAGATGTATTGATGGCAAGTGAAGACATAATCAGATCTTACGTACCCAGCTGTACTCGCTTCTTTATGTGAGCGCATCATCAGATCTTACTTACCGAGCTGTGCTGGTGTCATGTGAAGATATAATCAGATCTAACGTACCCAGACGTGCTGGTGTCATGTGAAGACATAATCAGATCTTACGTACCGAGCTGTAATCGCGTTTTCTCTCAACACATTCATGCAGTTAAGTTATTCATTCACTCGTGTCGGTAGGTGGCGTACGGAGCTGGGCACGTCTTTCTTGGGTTAGTCTTGTGACTTCATCTGTGGTGAACACGTGACGTTCAAGGATTACTCCTATGTCATGTATCAATTTTCTGCAAGGTCTCCCTAATGCCCTGAAGTCATAACATCTTGGGTTATAAGCGTGCAGTGGGGAGCAAAGAAGCAGATGGCGAGATTTAGAAAGGCAAATACATCATTCCTGTTCTTAAATAATATATATACATCCACGGAAATACATACTAATATCAAGTTATGTTGTTGTTGTTGCTGAATGCCCATATTGCCTACGTTTTCTTATTTGTGCTCCTTAAAAGGGACATTCACTGGCGTTGCAGTTTCTTTCCTCACATCCTGAGAGTGCTAATAAAGTCCTCTAAACGACTATGGCATTCTTTGTCTCACCTGCGTGTCGCTCACTACTACAAGGATCATGCAAATCCCCAACATCGTTAGCCAGACTGCCATTAAACAGCCTGTTTCTAAAGACAACTGCGTGAAAGTGAGATGGGAAGAGAGATGGCCAGTATATTTCGTCAGACCCTGACTAGCATTGTCCGATCAGTACGTCTTGCCTGACCAGAAGTTAGGCTCCTATTTAATTGCAAAATCAAGTCAGTACTCCTGTACGGAGCAGAAACTTGGAGAACGACAAAGGTAATGTAAAGAAAACTCCAGTCGTTTGCCAATACATGTCTGCAGTGAAGAGCTATGTGAAGAGAGCCAACAGAGAAACAATAGATCAAACACAGGAATTGAGTTTGGATGGGACACATGCTACGGAAATCATCACCAAACGTAGTCAGATAGGCCCTGACATGGAATGCACAGGAGAATGGAAGAAAGGTATACCAAGAAGCATTTGGAGAAGACGTGAAAATAAATGTCAGTACCTGGACCTTAACAGGAGACAAGCAGAAAGGACAGCTCAAGACCGAACTTATTGGACGAAAGCTTTAACCCCAAGGGATCACCGGGCATTGATGATCATAAAGATACTTCTTCTTATTCTTCTTCTTCTTCTTCTTCTTCTTCTTCTTCTTCTTCTTCGTTCGTTCTCAATCTCCCGCTACCAAACCCTGAAAGGGCTTAAGTAGCAGAATGTAGTCCAGAGAACGGAATGCGTTGTGTCGTAGTTTACAGCTTGAATGCGATATTTGCACCTTTCGGTCCAACACATCCGACTTCAGCAAGCATTTTTTGAGTACCGGGTTAGCATTCCCTCTTCGATCGCTTCTCCTTAGCCACTCTGCCCTGCTGCAGCCTGTTATCCAGGATCACCGCGTGGAGGTGTAGAAGGGTCTTGGCAGCTATGGTTCGCTTGCCCTGACGCTAGCAGTCAGCTATGAGTTGCTGACCACTGCAGCTCATGTGCTGCTCAGCATCTTGATCCCCGATAAAGATTCGACCTGCAATGTTTTGGATAGTAAATTTAAAATAAGTGGGCACTTATTTCTTTCCAGACATTTCCCTGTTTGTTACACAAGTCTGGTAAGTTCCTGAAAACTCCCTTTCCAAATGCGTGCTTCAGAAATAGATATTGATGTATACCAACGTTGTATCTGACTATTTCTAGTCTAAAGCCAGACGACTCATGCTAGTTAAATAATGTTTTTAGACATGCCTTAGTTTTGTGCAGTGCATACCAAAATTGGGATTTTCCCTTGCACTTTTCATTACAATGTTAGCACAATAATACGGAAGAGGATTAAAATAATGCAGGGGCGTTGACTAAAGAGTGTCGGATTAGCGTAGTGGAAGAGCATTCGCCTTACGCGGTGAATGTACAGAGATCAACTCTTGTTACGGCATGCTCCAGTCGACCCAGCCATGAATGGGTACTGGACTTGTCAGGGGCGGACAGACAGCGAGAAAGTGAATTGAGCCACCCCCATTAAAAAAAGGAGCCGTGTTCTCGCACGATGACGTCTCTAACACTTCATCCCTGACAACCGTGCCATCTATGAGACTACCTTTACCTTCGATTGTAGCATGTAGTGTCAGTGGGGGATCCTAAAACTGACTAACCGAAAACATGAAATTATATGTATATAAACACACAAACGTGTCCCTCGGTAGATACCAAGGGGTCCCTTACTGAGAGGAAAGAATAGGACTACTGCACCTCTATGCATGATGTATCTATTGCTGCCTATGCTACTCATACTTCAGTTTGATAATTTTGACGACTTTCTTATAAGGTGGGTTACGGTAGCCCTCCTCACACCCGGAGGCATAGTTGAGAAGGTGGACCAGGGTTCATCTGGGGTAGTTGTCTCGCCGCGGCGACTCAATTTCAACCAGTGTTCGTAAAGCGATCTCAGTCCCGCCAGGCGGAGCGATAGCGCGGGCTTGCGGAAAACGCTCGCCTGCCTTTCCCCGTAGTGCGAATTGGGTGCGGTTTGTGGTAGTGGCTCCTCCACCGAGGTGCGCTAGTCTGGTCCGTATCAAGAAACGTGGTCCGTCCGTGGTGATTTATCTAAGGCTTATAGCAGAGCTCGACAGTACGTCTCGCTGGTGGTCCGACTCTCGCAAAGAGCTTGTGACCGGCAAATGGAAAGCAGGAATCGTTGCCTCGAGGCCCTGCGTTCTCCTACGGAGAACAAGGGCAGGCCAAATTGTGTCTCTAGTCCCAGTGAAATTCGTCGCCGAGGTCGTTGGGATCCGTTCTGCACAGAGCGCTGCCATCCCTCCTCGAGCGAGCCCGGTCGGTCGGTCGTCTGGTGCGTGTGGGAGGCCCCTGTCAGGCGGTCCTAGGTCGACGGAGTGAGGGACGGGTGGAACAAACCGTCCGTCCCGTCAGTCGGTCCCTGCGGCCGTCGTCCCAGCGAGGCTTTTTACACACCCTTCCTCCGCCGACCGGTGTGTGCTGTACGTACGTCTCCGACAGATATCTGGTTGATCCTGCCAGTAGTCATATGCTTGTCTCAAAGATTAAGCCATGCATGTCTAAGTTCACACTGTCTCACGGTGAAACCGCGAATGGCTCATTAAATCAGTCGAGGTTCCTTAGATGACACGATCCTACTTGGATAACTGTGGCAATTCTAGAGCTAATACATGCTTACCAAGCTCCGACCCTCGCGGAAAGAGCGCTTTTATTAGTTCAAAACCAATCGTCGTTTCCCCTCGCGGGGTTGCGGCGTCCCCACTGGTGACTCTGGATAACTTTGTGCTGATCGCATGGCCTCATGTGCCGGCGACGCATCTTTCAAATGTCTGCCCTATCAAATGTCGATGGTACGTGACATGCCTACCATGTTTGTAACGGGTAACGGGGAATCAGGGTTCGATTCCGGAGAGGGAGCATGAGAAACGGCTACCACATCCAAGGAAGGCAGCAGGCGCGCAACTTACCCACTCCCAGCACGGGGAGGTAGTGACGAAAAATAACAATACGGGACTCTTTCGAGGCCCCGTAATTGGAATGAGTACACTTTAAACCCTTTAACGAGGATCTATTGGAGGGCAAGTCTGGTGCCAGCAGCCGCGGTAATTCCAGCTCCAATAGCGTATATTAAAGTTGTTGCAGTTAAAAAGCTCGTAGTTGGATCTCAGGCGCAGGCGGGCGGTCCGGCTCGCGCCGGTTCACTGTCCGTTGTCTCCTGCCCTACCGTCTGCCGGCTCTCTCCCACGGGTGCTCTTCGCTGAGCGTCCTGGGTGGCCGGCGCGTTTACTTTGAAAAAATTAGAGTGTTTAAAGCAGGCCTCGGCTGCCTGAATAATGGTGCATGGAATAATGGAATAGGACCTCGGTTCTATTTTGTTGGTTTTCGGAACTGGAGGTAATGATTAACAGGGACAAACGGGGGCATTCGTATTGCGGCGTTAGAGGTGAAATTCTTGGATCGCCGCAAGACGAGCTACTGCGAAAGCATTTGTCAAGAATGTTTTCATTAATCAAGAACGAAAGTCAGAGGCGCGAAGACGATCAGATACCGTCGTAGTTCTGACCATAAACGATGCCGACAAGCGATCCGCAGGAGTTGCTTCGATGACTCTGCGGGCAGCTTCCGGGAAACCAAAGTGTTTGGGTTCCGGGGGAAGTATGGTTGCAAAGCTGAAACTTAAAGGAATTGACGGAAGGGCACCACCAGGAGTGGAGCCTGCGGCTTAATTTGACTCAACACGGCCAACACTGAAATGATTGACATGCCGAGACCACTCTTCTGGGGCCTAATATGGAACTGGTGCTGGACTTAGACCCCCAGAAATCTGGGGTTATGCCCCCTGTGGCTCGGTTTTGTCTGCATTTAGTGTTTGATAAAGGAATTGACGGAAGAGCACTATCAGGAGTGGAGCCTGAGACCTAAGTTAACTTACCACGCCAATAATGCAGAATGACTATCAAAAAGTACACCTTCGTGGGGTCTAATAGAGAACATGTGCTGGAATTAGACCCTCGAAAATTTTGGGGCTACCCTCTTGATTGTCTCGCTAAGGGAATTGACGGAAGGGCACCACCAGGTGTGGAACCTGCGGCTTAATTTGACTGAACACGCCAATACTGTAGAACAACTGACAAATCGAGAGCACTGCCGTTTGGGTCTAATAATGAACGTACGCTGGTATTAGACTCACGGATGGCAAGTCAGCTCTCAAACACTCAAATGAAAGAACGCTACGGAAATCGTGTTTAACTCCGCAGAAACCGCAGATCTCAAATACCTGGTCATTGACAAACAAAAGCCCTCAATAAATTCGTCTGACCAAATAGTGAACGGGTGCTGGAAATAGATCATCTGAAGACAGGTCAGTTTTACCCTACAAATGACAGGGCGTTGCTACGGAAAACCAGCTCAAATCGAGAGGAGCCGCAGACACTTTGGTTCACGTACCAGGCTGATAAGCCAAGGGCGCGAGGCTACCATGTGGGGGATTACGGCCGAACCCTTGTAAGCCGCAATCCCGCCCAAAATCTCAGCACCACTGCAATGGGAGGCTCCTACATGGTCGGGGTGTCGAAAACAGTAGAGCAGCCACCTCACTGTGAACTGTCAAGACTCTACCACTGACCATGAGAGTTGTCCGCACACCAGGCGATCAACATCTCTGTGACATTACCAGGCTTGTCCTCTGGCGAAATGCACTCCGGCTACGATATCTACCTCTGTACGTTATCAGCCATAACTATCATGCTGGACGCAGAAGAGATGCAGACCAGCGGACATTGCACACCTGCCCCACTGTGTCAACACCCCAGGTGGTGGGGAATGCTAGGCGTACCATCCCTGCATAGAAGCCAAGAAAACAAAGGGAAAAAGAGATACCCCACTCACATGCAAATGCTACGTTTCTGGCAGGACGTGACGATCCTGGGATACAGACACACTGGACTGCCTCTCTTCCGGGTAAACCAGTCCATCTCATATATCATATCATCATTGCACCCTATAGACACGAGTAGTGAAGACTCGAAAGTCTGGTAAGACAACTTCCATAGGAGAGAAAACTCTGATCTTAAACAACTGCTGCCTTGCAGATAGGCTGGGGACAGCCAAAGGCTAAGGAGGGCATCCCTACAGAAACGCCTGTTGAAATCGGATGCACGGGGCCGCAAGCCTAACAAAACAGTGCAACGTAAATCACAGTATGATGGCAGCACAACCTATTCGAAAAACGTATGGCGCTCATCCTGAGGAGACCCGCCAGGCAGCGATAGCGCCGGGCCTCACGCCTCGAAGGGGCCCACCCTTGACTACTGGTGGTCACCCACCCATGTGTCGTGGAGTCAAGGCACATGGCTATGGGGTAACGTCTATTGGCCAAAACCTCAAGACCCTCAAAATACTACAGTGGAATGCGGAGGGAGTCATTAACAAAAAACTTTCCCTAACACACCACCTGCATGAAGGTAAGATTGACGTGGCATGTATCCAGGAAACGCACCTCAACAATAACCATAAATTCTCAATCAGAGGATACCAGACCTTCCGTCTAGATAGAGAAGGCCACAAAAGAGGGGTCCTGATACTGACCAGAAACAGCATACCGAGTAGCGCGGTACCTGTCAATCACACCGGACAAGCAGAAATTGTAGGAGTTGACATAATGGCTCAAGAGACGAAACTCCGCATTTTCAATCTGTACGGACCACCAAACAGAGACCTATCGCTCTCGAGTATGGAGGTCAGAGACTCCAACTGCATAGTAGTTGGAGATTTCAACAGCCACTCGGAGAGATGGGGATACTCTGACACAGACAGTAGAGGTGACGAAGTGGAAGATTGGGAGATAGATGCAAATCTCTCCCTAATCAATAGGCCGGAGGATAGCCCTAGCTTCTATTCAAGAACATGGCATACCACCTCGACTCCAGATTTGGCCTTCTCCACACAGGACATACACTATAAAATAGACCGCCAGGTGCTGAACCAACTGGCAGGTAGCGACCACAGGCCGATCAGGCTAACCATTGACATGGAAGTAAGCCCACAGGAAACAAAACCGCTCCCACGTTGGAATTACAAACGAGCCGACTGGGACAGATTTGCAATCCTGACAGATGGGCTGTGTGAAACCATCAACACACGAAACACCAAAATGAAGCCCATGGTGGAGAGCCTAAGCAAGGCAATAATGCAAGCCGCCACTGAAACCATCCCAAGAGGAGCTAGGAAAAACTATAAGCCCTACTGGAATGATGAGTTACAGAAAGTGGAAGATGCAGTAACAAATGCTAGGAACATGGCAGAACGAGAAAAATCCATGGAGGCAAACATCGCCCTCAAAGCCGCCGCGGCGAAGTACAAACACACTCTCAAGCAAACAGCAAGAGAAAGTTGGAAAAATAAAACGGAAAGTCTGAACCTGGACAAAGACGGGAACAAGCTATGGAAGCTAGTCAGAGCCATGAACGACGAAACCCCGTCTAATAAACAAATTACTATCAAGCAGGGCGAGAACTTAATCACAGGTAAGAAAGCCGCAAACGCCTTTGTCGATCACTATGCCAGAGCAAACCACATCGAGGTCCCTGCAGATAAGCATACAGACATTAGCGAAGAGCTAAAGGGACACGAAAACATAAATACGGCTCCTGAAGAGCACATGATGGCCAAACTAACAATGCGCGAAATGGAAGAGGCTATGAGTACACTAAAGAAAAGGAAATCTCCCGGAAAAGACGGGATAACATACGAAATGCTGATGGGGCTGGGCCAAACAGCGAAGAAGAAACTACTATCAGTCCTGAACCAAAGCTGGAAAAGGGGTATTGTACCCCAGGCATGGAAAGATGCAATACTGGTACCAGTACCAAAAACAGGGAAGGACAAAACAGATCCAAATGGATACAGGCCCATAAGCCTACTGAGCTGTGTTGGCAAGCTGATGGAACGGATGATAAACACCAGACTGATGTGGCATCTGGAAGAAAAACGAATACTAATTCCACAGCAAGCCGGCTTTAGACAGCACAGATCCACTGAGGACCAGGTCATCCTCATAGCCCAGGAGATAGAAGATGCCTACCAGGCACAGAAACACACAGTAGCTGTTTGGGTGGATCTGGAAAAGGCATTTGACAAAGTCTGGAAGGATGGACTTAGAGTCAAGCTAAGAAGAAGTGATGTCTGTGGGAAGATGTACAAGTGGATCAACCACTACCTCAAACAAAGAACGGCCAGAGTCCAAGTACAAGGGCAGATGAGCAAAAAGGTGACACTCGAGCAGGGAGTACCCCAAGGGGGAGTATTGTCACCCACACTCTTCCTGGTATATATAAACGATATTACAGAGAATATACCAAGAAGAGTCCATAGCTCAATGTTTGCAGACGATCTGGCTATGTGGACCTCTGCAAAGAATCTCACCATAGCAAGAAATCGGATGCAGACGGCCCTAACATCGCTGGAAGAATGGGCGAACTCATGGCTGGTCAAAATAAACGAGGAGAAAACCACGTGCACAATATTCTCGCTCTCATTAAAACCCCAAAGTACCAAATTAAGGCTAAATGGCAAAATCCTGCTGCCAAACGACAACCCAACCTATCTGGGAGTCACATTTGATCGGCGCATGACATGGAAAAGTCAGATTGAGAGAAACCGAATGAAAGCCAGAGAAAGAATGGCGATCATGAGGAAACTTGCTGGCACAAGCTGGGGAGCAGACGAAGGCATACTAAAGAAACTGTACACTGGAAGAGTGAGACCAGTTCTCGAGTATGGCATTGCGGCATGGACAACCGCAGCGAAGGCGAACTTCGATAAAGTTAACAAACTTCAAAACCAAGCCATGAGAATTATAACAGGTGGCATGAAGTCAACGCCAATTGTAGAACTTGAAAAGATTACAAAACTGCAATCCATGACCGATAGAAGAGACTGCAGAGCCCAGCTGCAGTCAGAGAAACTCAGAAGACTGACGGACCATCCAATGTACCAGAGACTAAACAATTTGGGAAATGGGAAACTAAAGCGGAGAAACTTTGCAGAAATAGCCAAAGCAAAGATGCACGAAGATCCCATAAACGCACTAACAACACCAAAACCCATCACTACTGTACGAAAACCTACTTGGAGGCAGGATATATTTCCAGAGGTGGTAGAAAATATACCAGGTATTGCAAACAAAAACTGCCAGAGTGAAAAAGAAAGGAGAGACACTACCCTAAGCTTCATAACGAAAAGCTACCCAAGCATGGACTGGACCCATGCATACACCGACGGTTCTGTAACAAACACTACACAGAACGGAGGGGCAGGAGCATTCCTGAACCTACCAAATGGCAGAAAAATAACACTGTCATTCGCTACTGGTAAGTACACAAGCAATTTCAGAGCAGAGGCAGAGGCACTGAGGGCGGCAGTGGAAGAAATGGTAACACACAGTGAAAATGAGAGCCATATAGTCCTGCTGACAGATGCTCTCGAAGTAGTCACAGCGCTAAAAAGCCAGAAAAACACTGAGCTTAATGACTTAAGAGCAGCACTCTGCAAACTGTGCCAGCAGTCCGCACCAAAAAGGGTAGTGGTACAGTGGGTTCCGTCACACTGCAACATCCAAGGCAACGAGGAGGCAGACAGACTGGCAAAATAAGGTGCAAGGCTACCACAAACAGATACCAGTATGACGTACGAAGAGTCAAAACGGCTTATCAAAGCCAGATACATGTCCAAATGGGAAACCGAACATACTGGTTACACCAAAAACGATGCCTATTACCAGTTGAACCGAAGAGAGCAGGTAGTTGTCTTCAGACTTCGCACTGGCCACAACAGACTGAGGTACCACCTATTCAACAAATTGAAGATAGGGTGTACCGACGAATGCCCGTGCGGTACTGGTAAAATGACCACTGAACATCTGCTGCAGAACTGCCCGACATACGAGGATCAGAGAGAGCAGATGTGGCCATTGCCAGTGGAACTGCAAGACAAGCTCTATGGTAGTGGCGAGAGTCTCAGGATGACCGCCGCTTTTTTCGAGAAAATAATGGTTACTGTCTGACTGTGTACGCAGAAGAAGAAGAAGAAGGACCAGGGTTCTGCTGGCTGTATTGAAATGCAAAGCTGCTCAATAAGTTCACCACTATGGGGATCACATTACCTATCTCCGTCTCGCTAGCTGGAATGCCATGAAATCGCATGTCAATGGAGCGCGAACTAGGATGTGAGGAGGGAGTCTTAATCATTACGCTTAATCTTGCCCTTATTATTCTTTGCCCCCATAGCAATCTGGTCAACGAAATGGAGATCGACAGTCTAATCCTCAAAATGGCGGACCTACTTTTAAAGGTGTTGTATTGCATGACACCCAGGAAGGACCAAGTCTCCCCTATTCAGTGCGCGTGGAGTACAATACGAGCCACTTCAACTCGCTTCTTGAACTTATACCACTAGGTTCAATAATGTATGTAATTATTTATCAACTGTGTGTCTGTCTGTGTATCCAAAGATTGTTGCGGGGGAGGGTGCGAAATTGAATTGGCTGATCAAATTACTTAATGTAATTCACAATAAGTGGGTCAAATCGGTGCTGTGTGGAAACCATTGCAACACAAACAGACGGCGAGCTGTGGGTATGGTTGGGGGGCGGGGGGGGGGGGGTTCGGGATTAAAGATGGGCTTATGGTGGTGAGATTTTAGCATGGATAGATAGTTGTGGAAAGGGGGGGGGGGGGGTGTGATCCCTTGTGCCTCTGAGCCATATGTACTTCTATTTTGTTTTCTAACCTTTTCATAAGTGAAGATTGTTGAAACTGAGTGAAGATTGTTTAAACTGAGTGAAGATTATTTAAACTTAATGAAAATTGTTTAAACTGAGTAAAGATAGTTGAAACTGAGTGACAAGTTGGGACTGTTATCGGTGACATCCAGAAAATAAACTGGCCCAAGTCAAAGCCTATATGCGTGTCATCATAGACACGCGCCACACTCTGTACAGTAGTATCTCAGACATCAGGGCTCAAAAATCAAGAGAGGGGCGTCATGGATGGCATAGCCACAGAATACAATTAGATAGGTCACTCTAACTGAGTTGCTAGCCAAGGGGAATGAATGGGTTGACACTAACGATAGAATGATAGAGTACCAGAGAGTCATCATAACCGTAGGCAAGGAATACAGAGAATGGGGTCACGGAAGAGCAGAGCAACGAGGCGAATCAGCTTATAATGGATAACACGCAGGATAGTGATGCCGTCATATACACCGACGAATCAGTGCTGCGCAGTGGGCCATCAGGCTGGCGCTTCTCGGCTAGAGTGAGAGGACAGGTCGTTGCAGAGTGCAGTAAGGCATACATGTCAACAACATATAGTTTGAGAATAGAGATGGAAGCAGTGACCTTAGCGCTGAGATGGATATCTGAGACCTCTTCAACAAAGACAGTCATCGTGGCAGACGCACAAAGCGTACTTCAGAATCTACAGAATGGACGGCTTAGATAGTAATGGATAGCAGCTGTTGAGGCCTCAAACCTCTAGGGGTTGACATGGATCTACTATCATATTGGGATTCAGGGCAACGAAAGAACTGACATACTGGCTTCACAATCTCCCGTCATGAGCACGTTAGGGATGGATATAAATGACATTTTGAAATCAATCAATGACCGACTGTTAGATGAGGGCAATGCAATAGGTGAAGCAGCAATCCACAAGCTTCAAATTTATTTCGACATTACACGGGGTTCGAGAGGAGTACAGAGCAAGAGAGTGTACAACCAGAGAGCTACAGCGGCCATCATCATCCATAGCCTGAGCCATTTGCTGAGAGAGACTGATCACCTATGGGTATGTCTGGAGAGCAGTGACGTCGATTCATAGAAACAGAAACAGAAACATAAATTGAGTGAAGTTTGTTGAAACTGACGAACTACTTTCTTTATTTAACCAATTCTCGATGTTTGCTCACGCATTACTACATGATTCTGAACATATCAGAGGTTAGATCACGAAAACAAGAAGGGACTTTTTGGGGTGGAATGAAGGCTGCATTCCTGGGATATAAGATGTCTCCTTCCCTGACACGAAAGGCAAACAATATTGAGCTATACGGTTTTGCACAAGATACCCATTTAGCTGTCCGCCACAATGAGTTTGATCTTTACAACTATGTGTGTTTTTTATAGTCGTGTGTCTATCAAGTATCCTTTCTATTTAGCATTTCAAAGTGCAGTCTTGTAGATGTACAGCCTACGCTATTTTTTTCCCCAGTTATATTTGGTTATGTTAATTAGTTAAACCATGAATAGCACCGTTTGTTTAACCTGTTCTGGTTATATAAATGTTAGCGTAATTCTGCATGGGAGGTAATTTCGTTTGCAATTTAAATTAGACAGTTACAATTACCTTTCAGGGCTTACTTTATACATGTGTTCCATAAGTATTTGAACTAGTGGGCACATGAGAGCAATATGACAGCTAAGAACATTGCTACAAAGTTAGTCTGTGCCCTTTCTATATAGATGTATGTTCGCTTAATGAACGATCAGTCTTAGATTACAGACAGATAACAATTAAGAAGTCAAGACAATTACAAGGTATATCCTTAAAGATCACGGTCGGGCCGAAAGAGAGTCTCTTCGACAGTAGAATATAGAGATGCAAACTTGTAAACAAAATTTAATAAAATAAATAAATTACGCGGTAAAATATTAAACATACTATCTAAAGATCTTTGCATAAATAACCGTCCTTTCTAGAAAGGGAGTATTTTTAGCAACATATAATATGGCTGCTTCAAAAACAAGAAATTATTTGCAAAGCTGTCATGCAAGAACTGCGATTTCTCTTTGTGCCTTGTGTCAAGTCTTTATTGTTGAAAAAGTCGTTGCAGTTGCTATCTTGTCTCAGTCTCCCAAGGGCAACACTTTATTTCGTGGACTGGATACTAATTTTCTCAAATCTTCTAGAAATTCGTTTCTAGAAACGTGGGGTGAGTAGTGAGTACCGTCTTAGTTAAGAGTATGTTATTATGTATGTTTTCTTTGACCATAAGAATATTTTCCGTTTGTTGCTTAAGTTTTATATAAAGGACATACTGGTTATTATTTTCAGATTAAAATGATAACGTAATCACTGTTACATGTTGGCAGTAGTTGCTGAAAAGCGCAATAATTTAAAAAGCAGTTGTTCAAATGAACCAATTGGTGATATCGATGTATGCTTCTAGAGAACGTTTTCAAATACTGGAAAGACGAAATTAAAACATTCAAACAAAAAACAAGCTAAAATAGAAAAACAAATAACTTGATTCT